>RXID01014523.1:0-67500 GCA_005019695.1 Trichopus zeylanicus subsp. travancoricus
ACTACTACTACTACTACTACTACTACTACTACTACTACTACTACTACTACTACTACTACTACTACTACTACTACTACGACTACTACTACTATTGCTACTACTACGACCACTATTCTACTACTCCAACTTCTACTACTATTGCTGCTACTACTACTACTATTTCTACACCTACTACTACTGCTACTTCTACTATTGCTATTGCTTCTACTACTACAACTACTACTGCTATTTCTTCTCCTCCTACCACGACTACTACCCCTATGGCTATTGTTACTCCTCCTACTACTATCTCATCCACTATTACTGTTAGTATTACTACTGTTACAACAACAACAACTGCTTCTACTACTTCTATTATGACAATTACTGCTACTACTACTACTATTATTATTATTACTACTACTACTACTACTACTATTACCACCACCACCACCACCACTACTACTACCAGAATTACTACTACTACTACTACAACAACTAGTACTACTATTACTGCTGCTACTACTACTACAACAACAACTACTACCACTACTACTACTACTAATACTACCACTACCACTACTACTACTACTTCTACTACTACCACGACTACTACTGTTCCTACTACTCCTACTACTGCTTCTACTTTGGCTACTACTACTACTACTAGTGCTACTACTACTGCAACTACTCCTACTCCTACTCCTACTCCTACTACTACTACTAGTAGTAGTACTACTCCTCCACCTCCTCCTCCTCCTACTCCTTCTACTACTCCTTCTGCTACTATTACTCTTGTTGTTGCTGCTATTAGAACAATTTCTACTACTACTACTACCACCATGACTACTACTACTTCTACTACTACTACTACTACTACTACTATTACTTCTACTACAACTACTACTATAAGAAATACTACTATTGCTGCTACGATAACTGCTATTCCTGCTCCAACTCTAATGAGTGCTACTACTACTCCTCCTAATACTGCAACTACTACTCCTACTCCAACTCGTACTACTACTAGTATCGTAACTACAACAAATACTACTACTATTACTACAACAACTATGAATATTAATATTCTACTACTGTTACTCTTACTACTAATAGTAGAACTACTACAAAAATAAGTACTACACATACTACTACTTTTAATACAACTTTTGCTACTACAACTACTACTACTTATATAGCTACCTCCAATGCTACTAGCACTACTACTATTATTAATACCACTACAATTACTACTACTATGACAACTACAACTACTATTGCTACTACTACTACTTCTACTACTAGCACAACTGCTGCTACTACTGCTACTTCTACTACTAGTACAACTGCTGCTGCTGCTACTACAACTACTACCGCTCATGTAGCTACTACTACTACTTCTACAGCTACTACCACTACTACTACAGCAATAACAATTGCTATTGCCACGACTACTCCTACTACTACAGCTGCCACTACTACTTTTACTACTACTTCTGCTACTACTACTCCTCCTCCTATTATTATTACTATGGCTGCTAATAATACTACTACTACTACTACAACTACTGCTGCTAGTGTTGTTGTTTTTGCTACTACTACTACTGCTACTATAGCTTATCCTACTATAACTACCACTACCACTACTACTAGTGCTACAACCACTACTACTATTGCTACTACTACTTTTGCCACTATTGCTAATACTACAACTACTGCTACTTTGGCTACTACTATTACTACCACAACTATAGCAACAATAATAATAACAATAATAACTACTACTACTACTAATACTACAGCGATTACCACTCCTATTGCTACTACTAATCCTACTATTACTATTAGTACTACTACTTCTACTAATACTACTACTACTATTACTACTCCTACTACTATAACTAATACTACTATTACAACTGCTATGACTACTACTACTACTATAATAACTATAACTCTTGCTATTTCAGCTACTCCTACTATGACTACTACTACTACTACAACTACTACTCCTACTACTACTATTACTTCTACAACTACTGCTTAGGCTACTATTACTACTATCACTATAGTAGCTATTACCACTATCACTGCTGCTCCTACAACTACTGCTATGATTATTACTACTACTGCTGCTACTCCTACTACTACTATTTAAACTAATATTACTACTACTACTACTACTATTGCAACTACTACTACAGCTACAACTCCTACTACTACCACTACTCCACTACTATTGCTACTACTGCTACTCTTGTTGTTGCTACTACTACTATTAGTTGTTATAGTGGCAAGAGTTGTCATAGTAGCAATATTAGTAGCAGTAGGGGTTGGAGTAGTATTAGCAGTAGCAATCATTGCAGCAGTAGTAGCAATAGGAGTGGAACTAGGAGTGATAATAGTAGTGGTAGTTGTACTAGTGGCAGTAGCAATAGTAGTAGGAATAGTAGTGCTAGCAGCAATATTAGTTGTAGGAGTAGTAGTAGTAGCATTTGTACTAGTAATAGAAGTAGTAGTAGTAGCAGTAGCAGCTGCAATAGTAGCAGTAGTAGTAGTAGTAGTCGCAGTAGTAATAGTAGTAGTAGTACTAGCAGTAGTAAAAGGAGTAGTAGTAGTAATAGTAGTAGTAGCAGCAGTAGTAGTAGTAGCAGTAGTACGAGGAGTAGTGGTAGTTGTATTAGTTGTAGTAGTTGCAGTTATCTGAGTAGTTCTAGAAGTTGGAGTTGGAGTAGGAGTAGTAGTACTAATTGCAGTAGTATTAGTAGTACTAGTAGCAATAGTAGTATTCACAGTAGTAGGAGTAGGAGTAGTAGTAGGATAAGGAGGAGGAGGAGGTGGAGGAATAGTAGTAGTAGTAGTAGTATTAGGGGTACAAGTATGAGTGGTAATGGGAGCAGTAGTTGCAGTAGTTTAAGAAGTAAGAGTAGTAAGCATAGTGGCAGCAATAGCAGTAGTAGTCATAGTAGTCATAGTTGTAGAAGTAGTAGTAATAGCTAGAGTGGTAGCAATAATAGTAGGAGTAGTAGTAGCAGTTATAGTAGTAGTTGTTATTGTTGTTATAGTAGTAGTAGTAGTAGCAGAAGCTATAGTAGTAGTTGTGGCAAAAGCTACAGTAGCAGGAGTAGAAGTTGTAGTAGTAGTAGTATTGGCGGTAGTAGTTAAAGTAGTACTCACAGTAGTAGTTGTAGCAATAGTAGGAGTTGCAGTAGTAGTAGTAGTAGCAGTAGTAGTAGCTGAAGCAGTAGTAATAGGAGAAGTAGTAGTAGTAGCAGTAGCAAAAGAAGTAGTGGCTGTAGTAGTTGTAGTAGTCCTAATAGCTGAAGTAGAAGCTATAGTGGTAGCAGAAGTAGTATTAGCAAAAGTAATAGTAGTAGTAATAGTAGTAGTAGTAGTAGTATTAGTAGAAGAAGAAGAAGAAGAAGAAGTAGTAGTAGTAGTAGTAGTAATTATAGTAGTACTAGTTATAGTTGCAAAAGAAGTAGTAGTAGTACTAGAAATAGAAGTAGTAGTAGTATTATTCGTAGTCGTACTAGTAGTAGTAGTAACAGTAGTAGTAGAAATAGTGGCTTAAATAGTAGTAGCAGTAGTTGTTGTTGTTGTTGTCGTAGTAGTCATAGCAATAGTGGAGGCAGTTGCAGCAGTTCTAGTAGTAGCAGTAGTAGTAGCTCTAGTTGTAATAGCAACGATAGTAGCTGCAGTAGAATTAAAAGTAGTTGTAGTAGTAGTAGTAGGAGGAGTATCAGTAGTAGTAGTAATGATTGTAGTAGAAGTGGTACTTTGAGTAGTAGGAGTAGGAGTAGGAGAAGTAGTAGTATGAGCTATAGTAGTAGAGTTGTAGTTGTAGTAGTAGCTATAGTGGCAGAAATAGCAGTAGTTGTCATAGTTGTAGCAACAGTAGTAGTACTAGTAGTGGTAGAGGAAATAGTACTTATAGTAGTGGTAGTAGTTGTTGTCATACTAGGAGTCATAGCTGTATTGGTAATAGTTGTAGTAGTAGAAGTAGTAATAGTTTTAGTCGCAGTAGTAGCAGAAGTAGTAGTAGTAGTTATTATTGTAGTAGTAGCAAAAGTAGCTGTAGCAATAGTAATAGAAGTAGTAGTAGTAGTTATAGTTGTAGTGGTCGTAGCAGCCATAGTAGTAGTAGAAGTAGTAGCAGTAGTAGTAGTAGTAGCAGTAGTAGTAATAGTAGTAGTAGTAGTAGTAGGAGCAGTAGGAGCAGATGTAGCACGAGTAGGAGTAGGAGAAGTAGCAATATAAGCAGTAGTAGTTGTTGTTATAGTAGTGGTAGTAGGAGGTGTAGTGGCAAGAATATCAGTAGTTGTCATAGTTGTAGCAACAATAGTAGGTATAGTAGTGGTAGTAGTATTAGTCATAGTAGTAGGAGGAGTAGTAATAGTAGTAGTACTTGTACTAGTAGTAGTAGCAATATTAGTAATAGTTATAGTAGTAGAAGTAGTAGTAGCTGTAGTAGCAGAAGTAGTTGTAGAAGTAGTAGTAATAGTAGTAGCAGAAGTAGTAGTAATAGTAGTAGCAGAAGTAGTTGTAGTAGTAGTAGTTGTTATAGTTGTAGTGGTCGTAGCGGCCATAGTAGTAGTAGAAGTAGTAGTAGTAGTTGCAATTGTAGCATAAAAAGTAGTAGTAGCAACTTTAGTAGCCGAAGTACAAGCAGTAGTTGTAATAGTGTAGTAATAGTACTAGTAGTAGTAGGAGCAGTTGGAGCAGTTGTAGTACGAGTAGTAGTAGGAGAAGTAGTAATAGTAGGTGCTATAGTAATAGTAGGAGTAGCAATAGCAGCAACAATAGTAGTATTTCTAGTAGCAATAGTAGTAGGAGTATTAGTATTAGTAGTAGTGGTTGCAGTAGTAGTAGTAGTAGTAGTAGTAGGAGTAGTAGTAGTAGGTGCAGTAGTCATAGTAATAGTAGCAGTTGTAGTAGTGGCAGTAGCAGCAGGGGTAGTATTTGTTGGAGTAGTATTACTTGTAACAAAAGTGGTAGAAGTCATAGTAGTAGCAGTAGCAGTAGTAGCAGTAGTACTAGGAGTGGTAGCAGTAGTAAAAGAATCAGTGGTAGTAGTTGTGGAGTGGCTGTTGTAGTTGTCATAGTAGAAGTAGTAGTACGAGTATCACTAGGAAAAATAACAGTAGCAGTAATAGCAGTAGCTGTAGTAGTAGTAATAATAGTAGAAATAGGAGTAGAACAAATAGTAGGAGTGGTAATAATAATTGGAGCAGTCGTAGTAGCAGTCGTAGTAGTTGCAATCTTTGTTGAAGTAGCTATAGTGGCAGTAGGAGCAGTAGTAGTAGTATTAGTAGTAGTAGCTATAGCAGTAGCAGTTGCAGTAGTAGTAGTCGCAATAGTTGTAGTAGTAATAGTAGTTATTGTTGTAGTTACAGTAGTAATAGCAGTAGTAGTAGTCGTAGAAGTAGGAGAAGTAGCAGTAGTAGCAGGAGTAGTAGTAGCATTAGCAGTAGTAGTTGTAGTTATAGTAGTAGTAAAGTTAGTAGTAGTAGTAATAGTAGTAGTCGTATTAGTGGTCGAAGTAGTAGTAGTAGCAGCAGTAGTACTAGTAGGAGTAGTACTAGGAGTTGTGGTAGTTGTAGTAGTTGTAGTAATTGCAGTTATCAAAGTAGATCTTGGAGTTGGAGTTGGAGTAGGAGTAGTAGTACGAGTTGTAATAGTATTAGTAGTGCTGGTAGGAGAAGGAGTAGGAGTTGTAGTAGTAGTAGGAGAAGGAGGAGGAGGAGGAATAGTAGTAGTGGTGGTAAGAGTATTAGTGGTTATAGTAGTAGTTGTACCAATAGCAATAGTAATAAGAGTAGCCATAATAGCTATAGGTGAAGAAGTAAGTGTAGGAGGCAGATTAGCAGTGACAACAGCAGTAGCAGTAGAAGTAGAAGTAGTAGTAATAACTATAGTGGTAGTAGTAATAGTGGAAGTTGTTGTAGTAGTTGTAATGGTGGTGGTGGTGGTGGTGGTGGTAGTAGTACTAGTACTAGTACTAGTAGTAGCAGCAGAAGCTATAGTAGCAGTTGCAACAGAAGAAGTAGTAGTAGTAGTAGAACTTATAGTTGTAGTAGTAGTGGTAATAGTGGTTGTAGTTGTTGCAGTAGTGGCTGTAGTTGTCGTAGCAATCGTAGCAGTAGCAATGGTTGTACTCGATGTAGTGCTAGGAGTAGTAGTAGTATGAGTAGGAAAAGTAGTAGTACAACCTGTAGTAATAGTAGTTGCAATAGAAGTAGTAGTAGTTGTAGTGGCAGAAATAGCAATAGTTGTCAAAGTTGTAGCAACAACAGTAGTAGTAGTAGTGGTGGTAGAAGGAGTAGTAGTTATAGCAGTGGTAGTAGCATTACTAGTAGTAGTAGGAGTAGTAGTAGTAGTTGTTGTTGTAGTAGTAGTAGTAGCAGTATTAGTAATAGTTGTAGTGGTAGAAGTAGTAGTTGTTGTAGTAGCAGTAGTGGGAGAAGTAGTAGTAGAAGTAGTAGTAGTAGTAGCAGTAGTTGTAGTAGTAGCATAAGTAGTAGTAGCAGTAGTAGTAGACGTAGTACTAGTAGTAGTAATAGACGTAGTAGTTGTAGTAGTAGTAGTTGTACTTGTAGCGATCGTAACAGCTGTAGTAGCCGTAGAAGTAGTACCTGTAGTAGCAATAGTTGAAATTATAATAGCAAAAGTAGTGGTAGCAGTAGTAGTAAAAGCAATAGTAGTAGTAGTAGTAGGAGCAATAGGAGTAGTTGTAGCACGAGTCAGAGTAGGAGAGGTAGCAATATAAACTGTAGTAGTAGTAGTTGTTGTAGTAGTAGTTGTTGTTGTAGTTGTAGTGGCAAAAATAGCAGTAGTTGTCGTAGTTGTAGCAAGAACAGTAGTAGTAGTAGTGATAGATGAAATAGTATTTATAGTAGTGGTTGTAGTATTAGTCATAGTAGTAGGAGTAGTAGTAGTAATAGTTGCAATAGTAGCAAAAGTAATTGTAGAAATAGTAGTACTAGTAGTAGTTGTTGTAGTAGAAGAAGTAGTAGTAGAAGTAGTAGCAGAAGTAGTAGTAGTTGTAGTTGTAGTGGTCGTAGCAGCTATAGTAGTAGTGGAAGTGGTAGCAGTAGTAGTAGTAGTTGCAATTGTAGTAGCAAATGTAGTAGTAGCAACCTTAGTAGCCATAATATTATTGGCAGTATAGGTAGTAGTAGCAGAAGTAGTAATAGAAGCAGTAGTAGTAGGAGCAGCAGGAGCAGTTGTTGCATGAGTATTAGTAGGAGAAATAGTAATAGTAGGGGCTGTCATAGTAGTTGTAGTTGGAGTAGAAGTAGCAGCAGGAGTCATAGTATTTCTAGTAGCAATAGTAGTAGTGTATTAGTAGCAAGAGTAGTGGTTGCAGTAGTAGTAGTAGTAGCAGTAGTAGAAGTCGTACGAGGTGCAGTAGTTGTTGTAATTGTAGCAGTAGCAGTAGGAGTAGTACTGGCAGGACTAGTATTAGTTGGAGCAGTATTACTTGTAGCGAAAATGGTAGAAGTCATAGTAGTAGCAGTAGCAGCAGTGACAGTAGTAGTAGGAGCAGTAGTAGCAGGAGAGGGAGTTGCAGTTGCTCTAGAAGAAGTAGTAGTCGGAGAATCAATAGTAAAAATAATAGTAGTAGTAATAGTAGCAATATAAGTAGAACAAATAGTAGCAGTATTAATAGTAGTTGGAGCAGTCGTCGTAGTAGTCGTTGTAGTTGCAGTAGTTGTAGAAGTAGCTATACTGGCAATCGAAGGAGCAGTAGTAGTGGCATTAGTTGTAGTAGTTGTAGTAGTAGTTGCAGTAGTAGTAGCAATAGTAGTAGTTACAGTAGTTGTAGTTGTAGTAGTTACAGTAGTAATAGCAGTGGGAGTGGTATTAGTCGTAGTAGTAGGGGTAGTAACAATAGTAGCAGTATTAGCAATAGTTGTAGTAGTAGAAGTAGTAGTAGTTATAGTAGCAATAGTAGTAGAAGTTGTAATAGAAGTAGTAGTAGTAGTAGTAGAAGTAGTTGCAGTAGAAGCAGCAGTAGTAGTAGCAGAAGTAGTAGACGTAGTAGTAGTAGTTGTTGTGGTTGTACTTGTGGCGGTCATAGCAGCCATAGTGGCCATAGAAGTAGTAGCAATAGTAGCAGCAGTAGTAGTAGTGGAAGTAGTAGATGTAGTAGTAGTTCTTGTTGTGGTTGTACTTGTGGCGGTCGTAGCAGCCGTAGTAGCCGTAGAAGTAGAAGCAGTAGTAGCAGTAGTTAAAATTATAGCAACAAAAGCACTAGTAGCATCTTTAGTAACAATAGTATTAGTAGTAGTTGTTGTAGCAGTAAAAGTAATAATAGTAGTAGTAGTAGTAGTAGGAGTCGTAGGAGCAATTGTAGCACGAGTAGGAGCAGGAGAAGTAGTAGTATAAGTTGTAGTAGTAGTAGTTGTTGTTGTAGTAGTAGTAGCTGTAGTGGCAGAAATAGTAGTAGTTGTCGTAGTTGTAGCAACAACAACAGTAGTAGTAGTCGTAGTAGTAGTGGTGGACGAAATAGTATTTATAGTAGTGGTAGTAGCATTTGTCATAGTAGTAGGAGTAGTAGTGGTGGTGGTAGTAGTTGCACTATAGTAGTAGCAGTATTAGTGATAGTTATAGTAGTAGAATTAGTAGTAGTAGTAGTAGCAGTAGTAGCAGAAGTTATTATAGAAGTAGTAGCAGTAGTAGTAGCAGTAGCAGAAGTAGTAGTTGTAGTAGTTGCATAAGTAGTAGCAATAGTAGTAGTAGTAGTAGTATTAACAGTAGCAGTAGTAGTAGTAGTTGCAATTATAGTAGCTGAGGTAGTAGTAGCAACCTTAGTAGCCACTGTATTAGTAGTAGTGGTAGTAGTAGTTGCAATAGTAGTAATAGCAGCAGTAGTAGTAGGCGTAGAATCAGTAGGCGTAGTCATAGGAGGTGTTGTAGTCGTAGTAATAATAGCAGAAGCAGTAAGAGGAGTAGTAGCACTAGTAGTAGTTGTTGGAGCAGTATTACTTGTAGCAGAAGAAGTAGAAGTCATAGTAGTAGCAGTAGTAGTAGGAGTAGTAGCAGTAGTAGAAGGAGCAGTAGCAGTAGTAGTAGGAGAGGCAGTTGCAGTTGCCCTAGAAGAACTAGTAGTAGTTGTGGTAGTAGTAGGAGTATCTATGATAAAAATAACAGTAGTTGTAATAGTAGTAGCGGGAGTAGTAGTGTAATAGTAGCAGTAGGAGTAGAATAAATAGTAGCTATAGTAATAGTAGTTGGAGTAGTTATAGTAGTAGTCGTGGTAGTTGCACTAGTTGTAGAAGTAGAGTTATAGTGGTAGTCGAAGGAGCAATAGTAGTAGTATTAGTACTAGTTGCTGTAGTAGTAGTAGTTGTAGTAGTCGTAGTTGTATGAGTAGCAGTTATTATAGTAGTTAAAGTAGTAATAGCAGTTGTAGTAGTAGCAGTCATCGTAGAAGTTGGAGAAGTAGCAGTAGTAGTAGCATTAGCAGTTGAAGTTGAAGTTATAGTTGTAGTAAAAGTAGTAGCAGTAGAAATGGTAGTTGTAGTAGTAGTAATAGAAGTAGTTGTAGCAGCAGCAGCAGCAGCAGCAGCAGTAGTAGTAGTAGTAGTAGTAGTAGTAGTAGTAATGGTAGTGGTAGTCTTAGTAGAAGTAGGAGTAGTGGTAGGAGTAATAGTAGAAGAAGTAGTAGTAGCAGTAACAGTAGTAGTAGTGATAGTAGCTGTTGTAGTAGTTGTAGTAGTAGCAAGAGTAGTAGTCGTAGTTGTAGTAGTGGAGTAGTAGTAGTAGTAGGAGCAAAAGTAGGAGTAGGAGTAGTAGTAGTAGTAGTAGTAGTAGTAGTAGTAGTCGTAGTTGTAGTAGCAGGAGCAAAAGTAGGAGTAGGAGTAGTAGTAGTAGTAGTAGTAGTAGTAGTAGTAGTAGTAGTAGTAGTGGCGGCAACAGCAATAGTAGCAGTAGTAGCAGTAGTAGTAGTAGTAGTAGTATTAGTAGTAGCATTAGTAGTAGTAGTAGTAGTAGTAGTAGTAGCAGTAGTAGCAGCAATAGTAGTGGTGGGAGAAGTACCTTTAGATGTCATTGAAGGTGATGTAGTAGTAGTAGTAGTAGTAGTAGTAGTTGTTGTTGTTGTTATGGTAGTTCTACTAGTAGTGGGAGTTATTGTAAAGGTAGTTGTGGAAGTAGTATTAGTAGTAGCTATTATAGTAGTAGTAGTAGTAGTAGCAGTAATAGTGTTAGCAGTTGCAACAGTAGTAGTTATGGTAGTAGTAGTAGGAGTAAAAGTAGAAGTAGAAGTAGTAGCTTTGTAGTAGCAGTGGCAACAACAACAACAATAGTAGTAGTCATTGTGGAGTAGCTGTAGTCGTAGTGGTAGCAACAACAACAACAGTAGTAGTAGTAGTAGAAGTTGTAGTAACAGTTATTGTAGTAGTTACCGGAGTAATAACAGTTGTAGTAGTAGCAGTCATCGTAGAAGTTGGAGAAGTAGTAGTAGTAGTAGCATTAGCAGTAGTATTTGAAGTTGTAGTTATAGTTGTAGTAAAAGTAGTAGCAGTAGAAGTGGTAGTTGTAGTATTAGTAGTAGAAGTAGTAGTAGTTGTGGTAGTAGTATTAGTAGTAGCAGTAGTAATAGTTGTGGTAGTTGTAGTAGAAGTAGGAGTAGTGGTAGGAGTAACAGTAGAAGAAGTAGTACTAGCAGTAATAGTAGTAGTACCGATAGTAGCTGTTGTAATAGTTATAGTTGTAGCAAGAGTAGTAGGAGAAGTAGTTGTAGTAGTGGAGCAGTAGTAGTAGTAGGAGCAGAAGTAGGAGTAGGAGAAGGAGTAGTTGTTGTAGTAGTAGTTGTAGTAGCCGTAGTAGTAGCAGTAGTAGCAGCAGTAGTAGTAGTAGTAGTAGTATTAGTAGTAGCATTAGTAGTAGTAGTAGTAGTTGAGGTAGCAATAGTTGTAGTAGTAGTAGTAGTAGCAGTAATAGTAGGGGTAGGAGAAGTACCTTTAGATGTCATTGAAGGTGATGTAGTAGTAGTAGTAGTAGTTGTTGTTATTGTTGTTATTATGGTAGTTGTACTAGTAGTAGAAGTCGTTGTAAAGGTAGTTGTGGAAGTAGTATTAGTAGTAGCTGTTACAGTAGTAGTAGTAGTAGCAGTAATAGTGTTAGCAGTTGCAACAGTAGTAGTAGTGGTAGTAGTAGTAGGAGTAGAAGTAGAAGTAGAAGTAGTAGCTATGTAGTAGCAGTGGCAACAACAACAACAATAGTAGTAGTCATTGTGGAGTAGTTGTAGTCGTAGTGGTAGCAATAACAACAACAACAGTAGTAGTAGTAGTAGTAGTAGTAGCAACAACAACAACAATAGTAACAACTATGGTGTTAGCAGTTGAAGTAGTAGTAGTAGTAGTAGCTGTAGTAGCAGCAATAGTAGTACTAGTACTAGTAGTAGGAGCAGCAGTAGGAGCTGTAGTAGTAGTAGAAAGAGTCATAGCAGTAGCACTAGCTGTGGCAATAGTAGTTGTAGTAGTTGCAATAGTAGCAACAGTAGCAGTAGTTGTATAGTAGCTGTAGTAGTTGTAAGAGTAGTAGCAGTTGCAATAGTAGTTGTTGTTGCAGTAGTAGTACTATTAATAGTACTTGTAGTAGTAATACTAGTGGTAGTAGTAGTAATAGTAGTAGCTATAGTAGTAGTAAAAGTAGTAGCAGTTGTAGTAGTGGTAGAAGGAGCAATAGTAGTTATAGTAGTTGTTGTTGTAGTAGTAGTAGTAAGAATAATAGTAGTTGCAGTAGTAGTATTCATTGGAGAAGTAGGAGTAGTAGTATTAGTAGCAATAGCAACGACAGTAGTAGCAGCAGTTGTAGTATTAGTTGTAGTAGCATCATAAATAGTAGTAATAGTATTAGCAATAGTAATAGTAGTAGCAGTTGTAGTAACAGTAGCGACCACAGTGGCTGTAGTTGTTGGAGTAGAAGTAGTTGCAGTAGTAGTAGTAGTAGCAGCAGCTGTGGCAGTAGAAGTAGTAGTACTAGTAGTAGTCATAGCAGAAGCACTAGCAGTCGAAGTAGTCGTACTTATACTTGTAGAAGTAGTCGTGGAAGTAGTAGTGGTAGTAGTAGTAGTAGTAATTTGAGAAGTAGTAGCAATAGTAGTAGCAGTAGCAGTAGTAGCAGTAGTCGCAGTAGTCGTAGTAGTAGTAGTAGTGGTAGTAGTAGTCGAAGTAGTTGTAGTAGTTGCAGTTGCAATAGTAGTAGCAGTAATAGCAGTAGTAGTAGAAGTAGTTGTTGTAGTAGCTATTGTTGTTATACTAGAAGTAGCAATAGAAGTCTTAGTAGAAGCACTAGTAGTCGAAGTAGTCGTAGTTATAGTTGTAGAAGTAGTCGTGGAAGTACTAGTGGCAGTAGTAGTAGTAGTAATTTGAGAAGTAGTAGCAATAGTAGTAGCAGTAGTCGCAGTAGTCGTAGCAGCAGTAGTAGTGGTAGTAGTAGTCGAAGTAGTTGTAGTAGTTGCAGTAGCAGTAGTAGTAGCAGTAGTAGTAGCAGTAATAGCAGTAGTAGTAGAAGTAGTTGCAGTAGCAGTAGTAGTAGCAGTAATAGCAGTAGTAGTAGAAGTAGTTGTAGTAGTAGCTATTGTTGTTATATGAGAAGTAGCAGTAGGAGTCTTAGTAGAAGTAGTATTTGTTGTTATAGTAGTAGTACTAGTAGTAGTAGTAGTATTTGTTGTTGTAGTAGTAGAAGTAAAAGTACTAGTAGTAGAATTTGTAGTAGCAATAGTAGCAGTAGTACTAGTCAAAATAGTGGTAGCATTCGTAGAAGTAGTAGTTGTAGTTGCAATAATAGTAGTTGTAGTAATGCTAGTAGTAGTAATAGTAGTAGTAGTAATACTCACACTTGCTAGACTAGTAGTAGCAGAAGTATTATTAGTTGCAGTAGAAGTAGTAGTAGTAGTAGTATTAGTAGTAGTAGTAATAGTATTAGGAGAAGTGCTAGTAGTAGTAGAAGTAGTAGCGGGAGCAATAGTAGTATTTGTAGTAGCCGCAGTAGCAATATTAGTTATAGTAGCAGCTATAGTACTATTAGGAGCGGCAGTAGCAGAAACTGTTGTAATAACTGAAGTAGTAGCGGCAATAGGAGCAGTAGTCGTGTGGTAGTAGCAGAAGTAGTAGTAATAGTTTTAGTAGCAGTAGTTGTAGCAGTAGTAGTGGCAATAGCAGTAGTCATTGTAGCGGTGGTAACTGCAGTAGTAGTATTAGTAGTAGTAGCAGTAGCAGTAGTAGTGGTAGCAGCACTAGTAGATTAGTAGCAGTAAAAGTAGTTGCAGCAGTAGTCATAGCTTTGGTGATAGTAGTTGTACCAATTGTATGGAAAGTAGAATTAGTAGTAGTTATTGTAATAGTAGTAGAAGTAGTAATAATTATAGTAGTAGTGGCAGCAGTACTAGCAATCATAGTAATGGTAGTAGAAGTAGTAGCAGTTATCATTGTAGTTGTAGCAGTAGTAGTAGTAATAGCAGCAATATTAGTAGCAGTAGCAGTAGCTTTAGTAGTTGTAGTAGTTACACCAGTAGTTGTTACACTCGTAGTAGGAGTTTGATTAGTACTAGTAGCAGCAGCAGTAGTAGTTGTGGCATTAGTAGCAGTTGTTGTTGTAGCAGTTGTAGCAGTTTTAGTAGTAGTCATAGTAGTAATAGTAGTAGCAGCAGCTGTAGTAGCAATTGTAGTAGTAGTAGTAGCAGCTGTAGTAGCGGTAGTAGCAATTGTAGTAGTAGTAGTAGTACTAGAAGAGTAGCAACCATAGGAGTAGCAGCAGTAGAAGCAGCAGCAGTAGTAATAGTAGTAGGTGAAGTATTAGTAGTAGCAGCAGAAATAGTAGTAGTAGTAGCAGTAGTAGTAGTAGTAGAAATAGTATTAGTAGTAGTAGTAGAAATACTTGTAGTAGCAGGAGTAGTAGCAGCAGCAGTAGTAGTAGCAGGTGTAGCAGTAGCAGTAGTAATAGAAATAGTAGTTGCAGAAGCAATAAACATAGTAGTAGCAGTCACCGTAATAGTAGTAGTTGTAGTATTAGCCGTAGTAGTAGCGGTAGTAGTAGTATTATGAGAAGTAGTACTCGAAGCGAAAGGAGGAGTAGTAGTAGTATTAGTAATAGCGGAAGTCGGAGTAGAAGTAGTTGTAGCAGTAGTAGAATTAGTCACTAGTTGTACTCATAGTAGTAGTAGAAGTTGTTGTACTAGTAGTAGTATTAGTGGGAGAAGCAGCACTAGTGGTTATTGTAGGATTAGTAGTAGTTGTTGTTTTTGTTATTGTTGTAGTAGTCGTCGTAGTTGTGGTAGTAATAGTAGTAGCAAAAGTAGTAGTACTACAAATATCAGCAGTAGTCATAGTTCTTGTACCTACAATAAAGTAGAAGTAGTTTCAGCAATAGCAGTAGTGGCAAAAGTAGTAGTAGTAGTGGAAGTAGTAGCAGTAGTAATTGTAGCAAAAGTAGCAAACTTAGCAAAAGTATTAGTAGTAGAAGCCACAAAAGTATAGTTGCGGTAGTAGTAGCAGTAGTAGTAGAAGTAGTAGGAGAAGTAGTAGTAGTAATAGTAGTAGTAGCAACAACTACAGAAACAGTACCAGTAGTAGTAGTAGGAATAGTAGTAGCAGTAGTAGCAGGAGTGGTAGGATCAGTAGCAATAGTAATAGTAGTAGCAGTTGGAGCAGTAGCAGTAGTAGTAGTGGTGGTGGTGGTGGTAGTAGTAGTAGCAGCAGCAGCAGAAGTAGTAGCAGTAGTGGTAGTGGTAGTAGTAGTATTAGTATTTAAGGGATAATAGAAAGATGGAGGCGGTGCATAGCGCACATAATAATCAAATTTGCCACTAGGCTGTCCCAGTGTATCCCAGATGCCGCCGGGATGTGGGGGCTCTAGGTCCTGCGTGTTGACGGGTGTCATGGCTTGTGGGATGGGGTCATTAATGATGCCAGTGTACACACCCTCTTCATCAAAAGGATCCCAAATTGGCGGTCGCCAGCATGGGCAATCCGTGTCGCTAGTAGTAGTAGTGATTGGCGAAAGCCGACTGAAGTAAGAATTGGCATCATCCTCGTCATCAGTGTCGTCATTAGTGTTGAGTGTCAAGGTTGCCAGAAGGTGTGTAAGCTTCTCCTCATCTTGAGAGATGTCGGTAGTTATGGTGGTGTCAGGTACCAGTTGGGTCGTGGAGGCCGTTGTGTAGTTGGTGAATTGGAGGGCGATAGAGCCATCAAGGAGGGTCCTACTGTGGACATCAACTGGTTGCATCGGCCATATAATTTGTGCTGGTCGGATAATCCAACCTTGGCCCTGATGCTGCAGAGTGGAATACTTTCGCCCGGGAAGTGCTCAAACTCCATGACTAGTCAAATAGTCAACAACACCTTGAACTGCATATGCAAAACCAATGTTGGGGGTATTCAATAACCGCCTAACGAATCCTCTGGTAATGAGTAAATTTGCATTACCAGCTTGCCACTGCTCATATCCTCTTGTTAGGATAGAAAGCTGAATATTGTGGTAGAAATCATCTATTGTCATCATTAGAGCAAGAATAATATAAACAAGTTGGCTACCTCTGGTTAAATCCACCTCCATAGTGGCTAAGATTGCTTGGTCGCCAATCCACCGGTTATCGCGGAAAACAACCAGTGCTAGGGTCCCTTCTTCCTATCGATGAAGAGTCTGAATCCGCACTTGTAACACGCCCAAGTGAATATATTGCATGCCGGTACGAAGAAGCTGCTGATACCTTTCCTCCTGGATGAATCCTCGATCCACTTGATTGCTATCAACACAGAGCAGTGCTTCCTCACTCCGGTAGACGTACACCTGGTGATGCATATCATCCCGTCGGGAATGATAGAGAACTTCCGCCGGTACAATGGAGGCACGTTGCTGCTTGGAGAGGTGTAGTTGTGTTTGCGGGTCAATCTGTTGCTCAAGAGTGTGGGATGGACTGGCTCCTCCCACAAGCTGCCGCTTTAGCTTGCCTAACGCTTGTTGGGCATTGTGAAGACGTCTTTGATTGCATATATACCTCCGTACCTGATCTTCAAACAGAGGGGCATGTGCAGGCGATGTATTTTGTTCCTGGATGGCTGTGGCTATGGAAATACTTCTTTTGGCCACCATCAATTTCCTGCTAGCTTTTCTCTTTCTTCCTGCAGGATCTTAATTGGATCCTTAAAGGCCCTTAATTGGCCCTTAGCTTCTTTGGGTCTCTCGGTACCTCTTTGTAGCAGATATTCGATCTTATCAACCTTCGTTGATAGGTGTGTTATGAGTTCAGAGAAGCCTGTTTCCGCTGGCTTAAGCTGTTGAGCAGTTTCAACAACAAGTTCCTTGACTTGCTGTTTTGTTAACGGGTGGTGATGTAAGTAAATTTCCGTTAAGTCTTTGAGGGCAGTTTTTAGGCTTCTGACTTCTTTTTCAAGATTCTGAGACTGTTCTTGTAATTCCTTAAAATGTTTCAAATACACCCTAGATGATAAACAAGTACTATCGTAAATGACAGCAAGGTTATGAGCTAGTTGATTTGTGGAGACTTTTAATGTTGTAGCAAGGTCGAGGTACTGAAGGTCAGCGGTTCGGGAATGATCATACCATTCTTGTATAGATTTTTCCCATGCTTCAGACATTGAGGTTGATCATAACCACCAGAATTATTACTATGGTACGTTCCAAATTCGGTTAAACAGAGTGATTCATACGAACTTCGAGCATAAGGCAGGATCACACAGGTGTTCCCTAGGACTTTCAAACGGCCACTCGCCTTGACTGCCTAGTTAGGACCTGTTCTTTTTCTTAGCACAAAGCCTTAGCACGCATCACACCAGCAATTTAATTGTCATTTGCAGCATACCAGAGAGTCAAATTATGGTGATTACGACGTTCTCCTAATGTCTAAATTCGGGTAAGAAATAACAGAGACTAGTAATCTCGAACCCTTACCTTGCCTCCGAGTCCCTCAACCTTGAGCGAATTACTCCTCCATATCTTGGGCTTTGGCTCTGATACCAAATCAGCGGGGCTCACAGATCAGCTCTTTCGGCGCGCTTTGGGGTGACGATACTGGGATTGTGCAACTTCGAGCGCTTGAACTGAAAGAAATGACAATAAGAAATAGGGAGAAGATATGGAAAAACTCATAGATTCTTATTATCAATGCTTAGGATCATTTTTCTGATGATCCCAGCATGGTTACAAGCATACTCTTATATAGAGACGAAGAGTGCCTCTTCAAGGTAAGTAGAGGTTACATAGGGGTCACCCTACTTGCTAATCCTTACAGCACATACTCGCATGATTCTATATTCATGCTTATCGATAGCACACCTTTACACGCATGAGCAGATATTCATGCTTATCGGTAGTACACTCACGCAATACCCTTTGCAGCATAGGTTGGAGCACTAGGAGATATTCGTGCTTATCAAGACTTAGTAGGAGAGGGGTCCACCACTTCCGCCTAAAGGAAGAAACTGTTCATCCTTTGGACCGAATCGTGGACAAGCTTAACAGCTGTGTCAAACTGTTCATCAAGTTGCTTGACAGCGGGGTACCACGTACCCCAGAAATTATTCCTGGTGGCAAGTTGTTTGCATTCGGTTGTTTTGATGCTATGGATGTCCCTTAGTAGTTGGAGGGGTGCAAGATCTTGGGCCGCGATCTCTTCTTCTATTTTATGGATATCTTTCCTTACTTCGTCATACATATCAAGTGGTATGGGAAGGCAGCTTAGGAGGCGTACGAGCTGCTCGTACTGTTCAATGACTCCTAGATCATTTGGAGGGCTTGTGTCAGTTGGTGTTGAACTCTGTGGTTGGCAAGTTCCTTGATTTCCTATACTGCGAGCGCTGCTAGCTCCAAGGTTTCCATCAGTTCCTCACTGGGCCATCCTGAAAGCACTAAACAAGAGATTAGCCGGGAGAGAGCATCAGCAAGCTGATTATCTTTCCCTTCTATATGCTCGAAGTGCACATTGATCCCAGCTCCAGTGACGTAGTCGGTGAAGGCTATCCAGCGAACCCTTGACGGCTTATTGCCAGCTGTTTTATTAAAGAAACTAATAATTGTCTGGCAATAAGTGCGGATAATGAGATCTTTCTTATCCAGATAATAAATTTTTAAGGCCTCCATAGTGTTCATCACTGCATAGATCTCTACGATAATGGTTGATTTTGGTGGATTAAATTTGCCACTAGCATATGCACAGACTCTCTCCGCAGTTCTTGGGTCAAATTGCTGCTGCTTCCATTTACAGACTCCACCCCACCCATCCATGCATCCATCTATTTCGAGGATCATAAAACACCGTTCCGGCGGAACTTCAAGATCAGGAAGGTTTTGGACCATCTGTTTAATTTGCTTTACTAGAATCCAGTCCTACCGATTCATTTGTTTATCTCCCGTAGGGCTTGTCTTTGCATAGAGAGGACTGAGAAGCCGTCCCAGGTTTGGTATATATGGTCTGGTGTAATTGAGAATACCAAGCCACGAACGCATTCCTCTCTTTTCTGTGAGAGTCTCTTCCTGAAAATTAGCAATCCTTTTTATAATGTGTGGCTGCAGTTTGAGTTTGCGATGACCAATTATGGCACCAAGAAATTCGATTTCAGAGACTGCTATTTTCATCTTGGTAGGACTCAGGATTAAGCCATTGCCTTCACAGATCTTAAGCATAATTTTGAGATGTTTTGCATGGTCCTCCTCGGTCTGGGAAAACACAAGAATATCATCAATATAAACTGCAAGGAAATGTCAAGTACCTTTGAAGCATTTATCCATTTTCGTTTGGAACACAGCCGGGGCATTTTTCAGACCGAATGGCATAACAAGTCATTCAAAGAGTCCATCTGAAACCCAGAAAGCAGTCCATTCAATGGAGTCTGGGTGCATCGCTACCTGGTGAAAGCCACTTTTGAGATCAAATTTTGAATAGATCTGGCTACGGCTTACCCGTTTGAGGATGGTATTGATGCCCGGTAGACTTTATTGGTCCTTGTTTGTCAGGTCATTGAGGCGCTTGTAACTGAAGACAGTGCACTCCTTTCCTTTGACCTCCTTCCCAGTTGTGGGGTCGATACTGGTCCCAGAATTAACAATCATGGCTGTGGTCCGATGACAACTTTGACTAGGCCTGATTATCCCCAAGTCTAGTAAAATCTTCGTATGTTTGTGAAAAGCCTTCTGCAGCTGAGGGAATCATCAATAGTAAAATCTGGGTTTTTGATGTCCAGATAGCAAAGAATTTTGTTCCTGATCCAGTGGTGAAGGGGATCATCACCAATGAAGCCTGCTTCTTTTAAGTTTTTGAGCAAAGGAAAGAACTTCTGTAGGAACGTTTCCCGACTTTCACCAGCATTGTAGTATATGGATTCTTTGATGTCAAGATACTCATCTTCTTCTAAGTTTAATTCCTCAATGGCTGCTGCCAACAATGCTGTAGGAGTAGTATTGATAATTGTTAGATTTTTGTAGAAGGTGATAATGTTACCTTCAATACGAAATCCTCCCTTTCAACCGCTTACTGGCAGTCTGCTTGGAGTTGATGCCACTAAAATGGATAATGCAGTTATTCTGTTCCAGAGCATCCCTTGGAATGGTACCTTCATCAATGCAGCAGGTCGTTGCTTCGGTGTCCAGGATTGCTTTTACCTTAAATCTGGGGATAGAAGGGATTTCAAATTCAACATGCATATTATATAACATGTTCTTTACCAGTCTTGGGCCGACTATTGGTTCTGTGGTGCCTTTCATAGTGACCTTTTGAATACTCTCCTGGAATATCATTCCAGCCGTTTCTTCTTCAGTCCGAGCTTCCTCCTCCGCTTGGCAGAGGAACCTTCCTCCCAGATTCCTTTTCCTCTGAGATCCTTATAGCCCTGAGCTAGCTGCTTCTCAAGCTCGAGCACTTCAACCTGCCTTTTGTAGAATTCAACTTCTTTCTTGAGCCTTTCTATTTCCTCCTCACACCAGGCGATGTAATATTGCTATTCCTGGAGGAGTCTTTGTGGGAAAAAGGTTGCCAGTGCTGCTGGAGCCACAGGGACTTCTTTCTTGAAGTAATGGTGGCCGCAGAGATTACAGGCTGTTACAAAGCACTTTGGGCAATGAATTCGTGCCCGTTGCATTGCATTTCTTTTACAGCAGACACATCTTTCATGCTGAGGCTGCACAAAGCTATTGAGTTGCCAGTCATGTAAGCAATTAAGTTGTGCATCCAATAAGCATACCTGAGGCCTGTATCCCCCATCAAATTCTCCAAGCATGTAGAGTTGTTCCTCCTAAATTATTGTTCGAAGAGACCTTTGTATTTCTTCACAGTCTTCTCCTTCAGAGACACTGAAAATAGCGTCACTTTGCTCCTCACCTTCTTGGACTGATATCAGATCACAATCATCCGGAACTTCCAAATGTAAAAAGATTGCGACTCTCTTCACATTTCTTCGTTCATTCGGGCATTCCCTTGCAAAGTTCCCTTCCTGTCGGCACAAGTAACATTTGCAGCGTCTGTTGCAGACCAAATGCTTTCACTTTTCTATGTGAACATGAGTGTCATGGGGCTTTCCTTTGTATGTTGTGGATCTCCTTACGCCAATTTATTTTCCTTCTTGTAATACCCTGGGATTGGAATTTGACTGCAGAAGGAAAGGTTTTTCAAGTCCCTCTTGAATGCAGCATCCTTGCATTCCTCCTCAAGGTACCTGTAAGCAAAAAGTATTCATGGAATAACACCAACAACATTACCAGAATATTTCTGCTCGAAGGCTGCCTTGATTCTTCTTCAGAGATCTCCAGGCATCTTTAACCAGAATTTTTCAGAAAGCTCCATGCTGATATAGAGCCTTCCTGTTTTGGAGGCGAGCCTCATATACTCATTCATGTACTAGATAATATTTTTCACATTATCGCATGAGAGTCTTTCCAGATCACGGTAAGCCGTATCCTGGATTACCGTGGATCCCTGAGCAGGATCTTCCAGTGTGAAGACATGCCGCATCTGAGAGAGGATGTTTTGAGTTCCTTCTCTCCCGTCTCCAGAATTCAGAAGGACTTGATATTCTGCCCCATAGTGCATCTGCCACTGGACCCAAGTGAGCTTCTCAATTTCAGCCAATAGATTTTCCATATATTCCATTTTGTCTCTAGCATCGATAAAGCCCTGAGTTGCCACATGGTTTCTTGTAATAGATGACCATCGATCAAAGGCGTCGTCAAATAAGCCCAATTGGTCTGGGATGACGAATATTGCTCCACCAGCTTGCTGGGTAGAGGGGAGGTTCCACATTTCATTGTTATATCCTCCCTGGAAGCGTCCCCTTCATCCCCGAGCATCCTACGGTTCAAAAGAGGGATTAATGTTAGTTGCTGGTGGATAATTGGGAGGGGTCATTGCCGTATCCGTTGGCGGCCGGTATGGAGAAGTAACTGAAGTAATGGCGCTGGAGTACAGCTGTTCAGAAGGCTTTCACACAGACGGATAATCCAACTCCTCCGTTTCAGCGTCCATTTCATAACCTGCAGCAATCAGATTAGAAACAGGGATAGGAACGGTTGTGGATGGAAGGTGATCAGCTGCAGAAGTGGCAGCAGGGGCAGGAGCCAGAACTGGATCTGGCACTGTAACTAGTTGTGAAGCTGCAGGAGCTACTGTAGGCAAAGAAGACTACGAAGAAGACGCCTCCTCCCCACCACCTTCCCGGGAAGGATCATCCCAAGAGGGAGTGCTGATAGTCGGCATCAATTTCCTAGTAGTAGAAGTAGTAATAGTAATCGTAGTACTAATGATGGCAGTAGTAGTAGCAGGGGTTGGACTAGGAGTAGTAGTAGTAGTGGCAGTAGCGGTTGTAGTTGTACTAGTAGTAGTGGTAGTAGCGGTAGTAGTTGAAGTAGTAGTAGTAGTAGTATTAGGAGTGGTAGTTGGAGTAGTAGTAATAGTAGTTGTTATACTAGTGGTAGTACGAGTAGTTGTAGTAGTAATAGTAGTAGTTGGAGTAGTAGTAGTAGTTGGAGTGGGAGTAGAAGTAGTAGTAGTTGGTATAGTGGTGGAGGAAGCAATAAGAGTAGCAGTAGCAGTGGGAGTTGGAGTAGTAGGAGTAGTATTTGTTGCAGTATTAGGACTAGGCATTAGAATTGTAGTAGTAGAAGTAGTAGTTGGAGTGTAAGCAGTAGTAGTAGTAGTAGTAATGGTAGTAGTAGTGGATGTAGTTGTCGGATTATTAGGATTAGTTGTAGTGTTACTAGCTGTAACAATAATAGCAATAGTAGGAGTAGTAGTGACTATACGTGTTGTTGTAGGAGTAGCGGTAGGAGGAGTAGTAGTAGTGTTAGTATTAGTAGTACTAGTACTAATAGTTGTAGGCGGAGTAATAGTAGCAATTGTACTAGTAGTAGAAGTCATAGTAGTAGTAATAGTAGTAGTGGTAGAACTACTACTACTAGTAGTAGTATTAGTAGTAGTAGAAGTAGTAGTAGTAGCAGTAGTAGAAGTCATGGAAGTAGTAGCATTAGTAGTAGCAGCAATAGTAGTTGTAGGAGTTGTAGTAGGTGTAGTTATTGCAGTAGTAGGGGTAATAGTAGCAGTAGCAGTAGTAGCAGTAGTACTAGTAGCTATAGTTATAAGAGGGGTTCGAATAGAAGTAGTAATAGGAGTAGTAGTAGTTGGAGTAGGGGCAGTAGTAGCTGTAGGAGTTGGAGTAGGAGTCGTAGTAGCAGTAATAGTTGTTGCAGTCGGAGTAGTAGGAGTAGTAGTAGTAGTAGTATTAGTAGTAGCAGCAGTGCTAGTATTAATAGTAGTAGTACCAGTAGTAGGAGGAGTAGTAGTAGCAGCAATTGTACTAGTAGTACTAGTAGTAGTAGTAGTAGCAGTAGTGGCAGCAGTAGTAGTAGGAGTAGCAGTAGTAGGATTATAGTAGTAGTAGTACCAGTACTACTAGTTATAGTCGCAGTAGTAGTTGTAGGAGTAGTAGTAGGAGTAGTTGTAGTAGTTGTTGTAATACTAATCGTAGTAGTATTAGTAGTACTAGTAGTTGTTGTCGTAGGAGGAGTTGGAATAGAAGTATTAATAGGAGTTGTAGTAGTTGGAGTAGGGGCAGTAGTAGTAGTAGGAGTTGTAGTAGCTATAGGAGTTGGAGTAGGAGTGGTAGTAGTAGTAGTAGTAGTAGGAGGAGGAGGAGGAGGAGGAGTAGTAGTGGGAGTAGGATTAGGGATAGTAGTAGTAGCAGTAGTGGTAGTCATAGTAGTAGTAGTAGTAGTAGTAGGAGTAGTAGTAGTAATTGGAGGTGGAGTAGTAGTAGTATTATGAGTTGTAGCAGTAGTATTAGTATTAATAGTAGTACCAGTAGTAGTAGGAGTAGTAGTAGTAGCAATTGTACTAGTAGTAATAGTAGTAATAGTGGTAGTTGTAGCATTAGAAGTAGAAGAACTATTAGTAGTAGCAGTAATAGAAGTCATGGTTGTAGTAGTAGAAGTTGTAATTATAGTAGTAGTTGTAGGAGTAGTGCTAGGAGTAGTTGTTGTAGTACTAGTAGCAATAGTAGTAGTTTTTGTTGTAGTAGTAGTAGTAGTTGTAGTTGTAGTTGTAGGAGGAGTTGGAATAGGAGTTGTAGTAGCAATAGTAGTGGTGGTAGTAGTTGTAGTAGTAGCAGCAGTAGCAGCAGTAGTACTAGCAGTAGCAGTAATACTATTCATAGTTGTAGTAGTAGTAGCAGTAGCAGCAGTAGTACTAGCAGTAGCAGTAATACTATTCATAGTTGTAGTAGTAGTAGCATTAGTTGAAGGAGGAGTAGTAGTAGCAGTTGTACTATTTGTAATGTTGTAGTAGTAGTAGTAGTAGTAGTAGTAGTAGTAGTAGTGGTAGTTGGAGTCGTAGTAGTAGTAGAAGTTGTTGTAGTTGGAGTATGAGTAGTAGTAGCTATAGAAGTTTGAGTAGGAGTAATAGTAGCAGTAGTAGTAGTAATAGTAGTAGTAGTAGTAGCTGTAGCAATAGTAGTAATCGTAGTACTCGAAATAGTGGCAGTAGTTGTAGTAGTAACAACAACAACAACAACAACTGTAATAGTAATAGTTGTATTAGTTGTAGTGGTAGTAGTACAAGTAGTAGCAATAGTAGCCAGTGTAATAGTAATAGTAGTATTAGTAGTAGTAGTGGAAGTGATGTAGTAGTTGTTGTACTAGTAGTAGTAGTAGTGATAGTTGTATTAGTGGTAGTAGTAGTAGGATTAGTCGCATCAGTAGTAGTTGTTATTGTTGTTGTTGTAGTAGCAGTACTAGTAGAAGTAGTAGTTGTAGTAGTAGTTTTTGTAATCGTTGTATTAATAGTAGTATTTGCAGTAGTTATAGTAAATGTAGTTGCAACAGTAGCAGCAACAATCG
Source organism: Trichopus zeylanicus subsp. travancoricus (assembly GCA_005019695.1). Taxonomy (NCBI): domain Eukaryota; kingdom Viridiplantae; phylum Streptophyta; class Magnoliopsida; order Dioscoreales; family Dioscoreaceae; genus Trichopus; species Trichopus zeylanicus. The sequence goes on from RXID01014523.1 coordinate 24,331, forward strand.
TAATAGTGGAATTTGTAAAAGTAGTTTTAGTAGTCGTAGTAGTAGAAGTATTAGTAGTAGTAGTAGGTGTAGTAGTAGAAATATTAGTAGAAGTAGTATTAGTAGTAGTTGTAGTACTAGTAGTTGCAAGGGCAACAATAGCAGCAACAGTAGTCATAGTAGTAGTACTAGTAGTAGTAGTAGTGGTAGTTGTAGTAATAGCCATGGTACTAGTAGTAGTATTAATAATAACAATAACACGAGGAGTAGTAGTTGTAGTAGTGGGAGGGTTAGGACTAGTATTTGTAGTAGTAGTAGTAGCAGTTGCAACAGCTGTGGCAGTAGTATTAGTAGTCATAGTAGTATTATTAGTACTAGTTGTTGTAGGAGTAACATTACTATTAGTCATAGGAGTAGTAATCGTAGTAGTAATTCTAGCACTAGAAGTCGTAGGAGTAGTAGTACTGATAGTAGTAGTAGGAGAAGTAGTAGTAGTAGCCGTAGGCGTAATAATAGTAGCCGTAGTTGTAGTTGCAGCTATAGTAGTAGTAGTCAGAAAAGTTCTTGTAGTAGCTATAGTATAATAGTAGTAGAAGTATTTGTGGTAGCAACAACACTAGCAGTAGCAGAAATTGTAGCAATAGTGGTAATAGTAGTAGCAGCAACAGCAGCAGTAGTAGTAGCACTAGTTGTAGTTGTAGCAGTAGTGGAATTAGTAGTAGTACTAGTAGTTGTTATAGTAGTAGTAGCAGTAGCAGAAGTTGTAGCAATAGTAGTAGTAACAACAATAATAGTAGGAGGAGAAGTAGTAATAGTTGTTGTTGATCTTGTTGTAGTAGTAGTATTTGTAGTAGTAGTACTAGTATTAGCAGTTGTAGTAATAATAGAATTAGTAGTACCAGTAGTAGTAATACTAGTATTAGTAGTAGTAGAAGTAGCGGTAGTAGAAGTAGTAGTAATAGCAATTGTTCTAGTAGTACTTCTAGCAATAGTAGCAGTAGCCATGGTTGCAATAGTAATAATAGCAGTAGTATTAGCAGCAGTAGTAGCAATAGTAGTGGAAGTAGTAGCTGTAGCAGCCACAATAGTAGCAATAGTGGTAGTAGCGGAAGTAGCAGCAGCAGCTGTAGCTATTGTAGTAGTAGAAGTGGTTGGAGTGGTTCTTGTAGCAGTAGTACTAGCAGTAGTAGTAGTGGTAGGAGAAGTAGTAGTATTAGTCGTAGTAGTTGCAGCGGTAGCAGAATTACTACAACTAATCCAACTCCTACTTGTGCTACTACTACTACTACTCCCACTTCTCATACTCCTACTACTGCTACAAATACCACTTCTACTACTGCTGCTTCTATTATTACTACTTTTACACCTATTCTTGCTCTTGCTACTACAACTACTATTACACCTGCTCCTATTACAACTATTCCTAACCCTGTTGTTACTGCTGCTACTACTATAACTTCTATTATTGCTACTGCTGCTGCTACTACTATTAGTCTCAGTACTACTTGTCGTACAACAACAACTACTACTGCTATTACTACTACTACACCTACGACTAGTCATAGTATTACTTGACTTACTACTACCACGACTATTGCTACTACTACTACTACTACTACTACAACGTACCACTGCTGCTGCTGCTGCTACTGCTACTACTACAAGTGTTACAATAACTACTACTACTTCGAACACTGCTAATACTCTACTGCTTCTACTACTACTACTACTACTACTACTAATACTAATATGACTACCACTACTATGACTACTACTGTGGCTACTGCTACTATTACTATTATTATTACTACTACTACCACTATTACTGTTACTACTACTACTACTGTCATTACTACTACTACTATAACAACGACTACTACTATTCCTACTCCTACTCCTACTAGTATTACTGCTACTGTTGCTTCTCCTCCTCCTCCTACTACTACTACCACTACCACTACTACTCCTACTGCTACTACTAGTGTTGCTACTAAGACTACAATTGCTGTTGTTGCTACTGGACAACTACTACTACTACTATTATTGCTAATACCACAACTACAGCTACTACTACTACTACTACTACTTAAGACTAATACTACTACTACTTCTACTACTACTACTACTGAAGCTGGAGCTGCTACTATGACTACTATTACTACCACCACTAGTACTGCAACTACTATTGCTACTACTTCTACTACCGGCACTACAACTATTACTGCTGCTGCTGCAGCTACTAATTCTAATACTACTACTACTACAAGGACTACTACTACAACTACTTCTATTATGACAACAATAACAACAACAACAACTACTACTAGTATAACTACTACGACTTTTACTACTATTACTGCTCCCACTATTGCTACTGCAGTAGCTGCTACTACTACTACTACTGCAGCTACTACTGCTTTAACAGCTTATGCTACTACTGCACTACTAACACTGCTACTACTACTACTACTACTACTTCTCTTGCTCCTACTACTACTACTAATACCACAACTACAACTACAACAACTACTACAACTACTAAAACTAATACTACAACTACTTCTACAGCTACTACTCGACTTGTTTGTTAGCTCAAACCTATTTTATTAGGGCTTCCTATATGCGCGCGATAAAACTACTACGTGCACGCGCTCGAAAAGCGGGGTGGGCTCTATTCTCACGACGAAGCCTCACATCCCTTGAATGATGAAAGAGCTCTCCTTAGGGAGACTCTTTCCGGTCCCAAGAATATCTATAAACTCGGGTTAATAGCCGCCACCCGTAGTACGACTTACCACTTTTTTTGCGGAACCCTACTGGTCTGCGCATCCCGTTTATTTCTCGATACAGCAGTAGGGACCTCCCTCAGGTTTGATTTTGTTTAATAATTCATTATGCTGTGCTTCCTACACCAGGTCCATTGGAACCATTGTTGATCTAGGAAAGGATAGAACATTCCGCAGAGAAGGAGGCCCCTTTCGCTTCAAACAGCTGCTCCTACGACTACAACTTCTACTACTACTACTACTAGTACTGCAACTACTATTGCTACTACAACTGCTATTGCTACTGCTGCTGCTACTATCACTGCTACTACAATTATTACTAATACTACTACTACTACTACTATAATGACTACTCCTGCAACTACTTCTACTACTACAATGACTAGTATTACTATTAGTATCAACAGCAGTAGTAGTACTAGTAGTAGTAGTAGTCACAATACCAGCAGCCGTAGTAGTTTTAGTAGTAATGCTAATATTGGTAGTAATAGTAACAACGATAGTAGTAGCAATAGTAGTAGCAACAGTTGAAGTGGTAGTAGTAGTAGTAGAAGCTGTAGCAGTTGTATTAGCAGTAGCAGTAGTAACGACAGTAGCAGTAGTGTAAGTAGTAACAGAATAGTAGCAGTAATAGTAGAAGTAGCAGTAGTTTTCGCAGAAGTAGTAGTAGTTGTAGTAGTTCTAGTAGTAGTAGTAGTAGTAGTAGTATTAGTGTTAGTAGTAGTCGTAGTAGTTGTAGCAACAGTAGTTGAAGTAGAAGTAGTGGTAGTAGTAGTAGTAATAGTAGTAATAGTTGTAGTAGTAGTTGCAGTAGTAGCAGTCGTAGTAATGGTAGCAATAGCAGTAGTAGCAGTAATAGTAGGAGGAGTAGTAGTAGTGGTAATAGTGGTAGCTATAGTAGTGGTAGTGGTAGCGATTATAGTAGTAGTAGGAGGAGGAAGAGCTCTAGTAGTAGTAGCAGCAGCAGTAGCAGTTGTAATAGAAGCAGGCATAGTTTCAATACTTGTTGGTGTCGTAGTACAACAGTAGTAGAAGTTGTAGTAGTTGTAGTAGTTGCAGAAGTAGTTCTAGTCGCAGTAGTGTTGCAGTAGTAGTGGTTGTCGCAGTAGGAGTAGTTGTTGTAGTAGTAGCAGTAGTAGTAGCTCTAGCAGTAAAAGTACAATGAGTAGTGGTAGTAGTAATAGTACTAGTAAAAGTCGTAGTTGTTGTTGTTGTTGCTGCTGCAGTTGTAGAGGTAGTTGTTATATTTGTGGTAGTAGAAGTAGTAGTGGTTGTAGTAGTAGTAGTTATGGTAGTAGTAGCAGTAGTAGTAGTAATCATTGTTGTACTAGTTGTGTTGGTAGTAGCAATAGTAGTAGTTGCAGCAATAGTAGTAAAAGTAGTAGTAGCTACTGTAGTAGTAGTAGTATAGTGGCTGTAATCGCAGCAGTCGCAGTAGTAACAATAGTAGCGATTGTCGCAAGTCTCAGTAGTAGTAATAGTAGTAGTAGTATTACCAGTAGCAGTAGTAGTTGTAATAGCAGTAGTAGTAGGAGGAGTAGTGTAGTAGTAAGAGGCGTAGTAGTAATAGAGTAGTAGTAATATTGTAGTAGTAATAGTAGGTAAGTCGGAGTAGGCAACAGTAGCAATAGTAGTTTAGATAGTAGTGTAGAACACAAGTAGATAGTAGTAGGCAATATTATAGGGATAGTAGTATAGATGAGAAGTAATAGTAGTAGTAGTTGCAGCAGTAGCAGTAGCATTAGTAGTAGTAGCAGCAGTAGTAGTAATTGTAGTAGCAGTAATAGAAGTACTAATAGTAGTAGTAGCCACAGTAGCAGTACCAGTAATAGTAGTAACAGTACTAGCAACAGTAGCAGTAGCAATAGTAGTAGGTATACCATTAGTGGCGTTAGTAGTAGTAGTAGCATGAGTGGTAGTAGTAGTAGCTATAGTAGGAGTAGTAGTATTAGTAGTAGTTGAACTAGTAGTAGTTGTTGTTGTAGTAGTAGCAGTAATAGCCATAATAGTAGTAGCAGTAGAGTAACAGTTGAAGCAGTAGTAGTTGTAGTAGTAGTAGTAGAAGTAGTACTAGTAGCAGTAGAGAAGTGGTAGCAGTAATGGTAGTCACAGTAGGAGCAGTTGTAGTAGTAGTAGTAGTAGAAGATGTAGTAGCAGCAGTAGTAGTAGCTATAGTAGCAGTTGCAGTCGTAGTAGTCGGAAGAGAAGTAATAGTAGTAGTAGTAGTAGTAATTATAGTAGCGTAGGCGTAGTTTTTGTTGTTGCTCCTGCAGTTGTTGAAGAAGTTGTTGTAGTTGTAGTTGTAGTAGTAGTGGTGGTGGTTGTAGTAGTTGTAGTTGTAGTAGCAATTATAGTAGTGGCAATTGTTGCAGAGTAGTAGTAGTAGAAGCTGAAGCAGAAGCAATAGTAGCAATAGTTGTAGTAGTAGGTGTAGTAGCAGTGGTAATAGTAGTAATTGTGGTGGTAGTAGTAGTAGTAGTAGTAGTAGTAGTAGCAGTAGTAGCAGTAGTAGTAGTAGCAATAGTAGTAGTAATCGTTGTTGTACTAGTTGTGTTGGTAGTAGTAGTAGTAATAGAAGTAGTAGCGGCAGTAGTAGCAATAGTAGCGATAGTAGCAATAGTAGTAGTGGTAGTAGTAGTAGTGGGTGCAGCCACAGTTGTCGCAGTAGTAGCGATAGTAGCAATGGTTGTAGTTGTAACAATAGTTGTTGTATTAGTTGTAGTAGTAGTAGATGTACTCGTACTAGTAAAAGTAGTAGTAGTAGGAGAAGTAGAGTAGTAGTAGTAGTATTAGTGATTGTACTAGTAGTAGCAGTGGTGGAAGTAGTAGTCATCATAATAGTAGTAGGAGTAGTAGTAGTTGTTGTTGTTGTAGTAGTAGTAGTGGTTGTAGCAATAGTAGCAGCGACAACAACACTAGTAGTAGTAGCAATAGCAGAAGTAGTAGCAGTCGATGTAGAAGCAGTAGTAGTAGAAGTAGTGGTAGCGGTAGTAGTGCAAGTAGTAGTAGTAGCAGTAGGAGTAGCAGTAGTCATAGTAGTAGCAGTTGTAGGAACAGGAGGAGTAGTAGGAGTAGTAGTAGTTGTAGTAGGAGTAGCAGTATTAGGAGTAGTAGTTGTTTTAGTAGGATTAGTTATAGCAGTAGCAGTAGTCGGAGTAGTAGTAGTTGGAGTAATAGTTGTAATAGTAGTAGTATTATTAGTAGTATTAGTAGCCGTAGCAGTTGTATTAGCAGGAGCAGTAGTAATAATTGTAGTAGTAGTAGTAGTAGTTGTTGTTGTTGTTGTTGAAGTAAGAGGGGTGGTGGTACTAGTAGTAGTAGTAGTAGTAGTAGTATTTGTAGTAGTAATAGTAGTTGTAGTAGTAGAAGTATTAGTAGTAGTCGCAGAAGTAGTAGCAGCAGTAGTAGTAGTTGTAGAAGCAATACTAGTAGTAGTAATAGTAGTAGTAGGAGTAGGAGCAGTGATAGTAGCAATAGTAGTAGTAACTGAAGTAGTAGTTGTACGAGTAGTAGCGATAGTAGCTGTGGAAGTAATAGAAGAAGTAGCTGTTATTGTTGTAGTAGAGTATTATTAGTAGTAGCAGCAGCAGCAGTGTCGTAACAGAAGCAGCTGATGTAATAGAAGTAGCCATAGTAGTAGTAGTAGTAGTTATAGTAATAATAGTTGTAGTATTTGTAGTAATAGTAGTAGTCGTAATAGCAGCAGCAATAGTAGTAGTATGAGGAGTAATCGCAGCGGATATAGAAGTAGCAATAGTAGCAATAGAAATAGTAAGAGCTGTAGTAACAGCAATAATAGTATTAGTAGCAGTAGATGTAGTTGTAGTAGTTGTAGTAGTAGTACTAATAGTTTTAGAAGTAGTACTAGTAGTAGCAGTAGTAGTTGCAGTGGTAGCGATAGTAATTGTAGTAATAGTAGTAACAGTAGTAGTAGGAGGAGTATTGTGAGTAGTAGCAGTGGTAAGTAGCAATAGTAGTAGTAGTAGCAAAAGTAGTAGTTGTCCTAGTAGCAGTGACAGCTGGTGGAGTAGTAGAAATATTTGTGGTTGTAGTAGTAGTAGTATTGTTAGTAGTAGCAGTAATAGTAATAGAAGTAGTAGCAGCAGTAGTAGATGTAATAGTAGTAGTAGCAATAGTAGTTGTAGCATTAGTAGTAGTAGTAGTAGTAATAGTAATAGTCGTAGTAGAAGCAATAGTAGTATTAGTATTCAGAGTAATAGCAGTAGTACCAGTAGCAGTAGAAACAGTAAGAGCTTTAGTAGCAGCAGTAGCAGTACTAGTAGTAGTAGATTTAGCTGTAGTACTAGTATTTTTAGGAGGAGTAGTAGCAGCAGCAGTAGTAATTGTAGTGGTAGCGGTAGTAACAGTAGTAGTAGTAGTGGCAGTGGAATTAGTTGCAGTAATAGTAGTAGATGCAGTAGAAGTTGTACCTGTGGAAGTGGTAGAAGTAGTAGTAGTAGTAGTTGTTGTTGTTGTAGAAGTAGTAGTACAAGTAGTAGTAGTAGTTGTTGTTGTTGTAGTAGTAGTAGTACTAGTAGCAGTAGTAGCTGTTGTAGTAGCGATAATAGACGCAGTAGTAGTTGTACTAGTAGAAGTGGTAGTAGTAGTAGCTGTTGTAGTAGCAGTAGTAGACGCAGTAGTAGTTGTTGTATTAGTAAAAGTAGTAGTAGTAATAGTTGTGGTGGTAGTTGTGGGAGAAGTAGTAGTAGTAGCAGCAGCCGTTGTGGTAGTCATAGTTGTAGTAGTAGTAGTAGTAGCACCAATCATAGTAGTAGTAGAATTAGTAGTAGTAGTCATAGAAAAGCAGTTGTAGTCGAAGTAGTAGCAATAGTAGTCGTAGGAGAGGTAGTCGCAGTAGCTATATTAGTAGTAGCAGTAGTAGTAGAAGTAGTGGTGGTAGTAGTAGGGAAGTAGTAGTAGTAGTACTAGCAGTATTAGTAGTCATAGTAGTATTAGAAGCAGAGGTAGCAGCAGTAGTAATCGCAATTATTGCATTAGTAGTATCAGTAAAACTACTGCTACTATATCTACTAAAACTACTATTACTACTACGACTACTAGTAGTAGCAGTATTGGTAGTTGTAAGAGAAGATGCAATTGTAGCAATAGTAGTAATAGTAGTTTTAGTAGTAGTAGTAGTAGTAGTTGTTGTTGTTGTAGTTGTAGCAGTAGTAGTCAGAGTACAACAACAACTACTACTTCTACTACTACTACTTCTACTAAAACTTCTATTACTACTACAGCTGCTACTACAACTAATACTACTATTATTACTACTACTACAACTGCTACTGCTACTGTTACTCCTACTACTACAATTATTGTTACTACTGCAACTACTACTACTATAACAACAACTACTACTACAGCTACAGCTGCTGCGGCTATTGCTGCGACAACCAAAACTACGGCTACTACTACTACTCCCATTACTAGTGCTAGTCCAACTACTAGTACCCCTGTTACTACTACAACTGCTACATCTACTTCGACTACTACAACTACAATTGTTGCTACTAATACTAAAACTACTACTAATACTACTACAACTGCTAATACTAATACTACGAGTACTATACTACTTGACACTAACAAACAATAACAACAACAAAACTACTACTACTACTAAACAATAATACTAACAATTGCTAAACAACAACTACTAATTCTGCTACTAGTACAACTGCTACTGCTATTGCTTCTACTACTGCTGTTGCTACTAATAATACTGCTACAACTACAACTGCTACAACTACTTCTCCTTCTGCTGCTGCTGCTACCACTAATACTACTTATACTCCAAGTTCTACTGCTACTCCGATTCCTACTCCTACTCTAACTACTACCACACGTACTACTACTACTACTATTACTACAACAACAACTACTACTACTATTACTACAACTACTACTCTTACTACTACTACTACAACTACCACTAATTCTGCTGCAACTCCTACTACCACTATGCCAACTACTACTACTCTTACTGCAACTCCTACTCCTACTCCCACTACTACTACTAGATCTCCTCCTCCTACTACTATTACTAGTACTACTACAACAACTACACCTCGTCCTACTCCTACTCGTACACCTACTGCTACTACACCAACTCCTACCACTGTTACTACTACTACTACTCCTCCTACCACCACTACTACAACTACTCCTACAGCTGCTAGTACTCGCTACTGCAACTCCTACTCTACTACTACTACTGCTGCTGCTACTACTACGACTACTACTCCTCCTACTCCGACTACGACTATTACTACTCCTACTACCACTACTACTACTACTATAGCTACTACTATTGCTAATACTACAACCCCTACTTCTAGTAACACTACTACTACTCCTACTCGTACTACCACAATAACTACTGCTACTCCAACTCCTTCTGTAGCTACTACTACTCCTATTGCTACTCCTACTCTACTACTTCTACTACTACAGATACTACTCCTAATACTACTCCTACTCCTACTACGACTACTACTAGTCCTACTACTACTATTCCACCTCCTACTTCTACTACTACTACTACTACTACAACTCCTCCTCCTCCTCCTACTACTACTACAACCTATACTAGCAATACTACTACTACTCCCAACTCCTACTCTAACTTCTACTTATACTACAACAACTACTACAACTACTATTACTACTACTACTACTGTTGCTGCTGCGATAAGAACTCCTACTACTACTACGACTGCTACTACTGCTATTCAATATTAACTACTTCTAGTACTATTACTACTACTACTGCTATAATTGTTGCTACTACTATTGTTGCTGTTGCTGCTACTATCATTGCTATTACTACTACAACTACTAGAAAAACTTTTACTACTACTATTACTACTACTTCTACTGCTACTACTACTACTACTACTACTACTTCTACTAGTACTACTACTACTACTAGTCTATTATTACTTGTACGACTGCTTCTACTACTTCAACTACTACAGCTATTACTATTTCTGTGACTGCTACTACTGCTGCTACTGCTACTGCTACTACTACTAGTAGTACTTCTACTACTAAAATTACTACTGCTACTGCTACTACTACTAGTACTACTAGTACTACTACTACTGCTGCTTCGGCAACCACATCTACTACCACGACTAGTACTATTACTAATAGTACTAGTACAAACACTACCACTACTACTTTTTCAACAACAACAACTACTGCTACTGCTACTCCTACTACCTCTACAACTACTACTACAACAATAAATACTACAACTACTACTACATCTACAACTACTACTACTCCAACTCCAACTCCCATGACTTCTGCTATTGCTGCCACGACAATTACAACAACTCCTACAAATACTACTGCTACTATTATGACTCCTACTGCTAATACTACTCCTACTACAATTACTATTACTACTACTGCTGCTACTTCTCTTACTACTACTACTACTGCTACTTATACTACAACTATTACTATTACTACATCTACAACTACTACTACTCCAACTCCCACTTTTACAACAACAACAACTAGTACTACTCCAACGACTTCTGCTACTTCTACCATTACAATTACAACTACAACTTTTACTGCTACTGCTACTACTACTACTACAAATACTACCAATACTATTACTACTCCTACTGCTAATACTACTGCTACTATTACTATTACTACTGCTGCTGCTACTTCTCCTACTACTACTACTACTATTGCTAATATTACTAGTGCTTCTACTCCTATTGCCACTACTACTCCTACTACTTTTGCAACTACTACTATAACTTCTACTACTGCAACTACTAATACTACTTTAATTTCTACTACTTCTATTACAACTAATAAATTACTCCTGAACTAGTACTACTACTACTACTCCAACTACTCCTATTGCAACTACTGCTATTACCACTACGACTACTATTACTACTATCATTACTGCTACTATTACTACTATCACTACTGCTACTACTTCTTTTTCTACTGCTACTAATACTACTACTGCAACTACTACTTCTGCTACAACTACTACAACTACTACTACCACTACTACTACAACAACAACAACTACTACTACTGCTTCTACTACTGCGACTACAACTTCGACTCTTGCAGCCACTACTACTACAACCAATACTACTACTACTATTACTACTATTACTGTTGCTACTACTTCTTTTACTACTATTACTACATCTACAACAACAACTACTCCAACTCCTATCAGTGCAATTACAACTACTACTACAACCAATCCTACTACTACTCCTACTACTACCAGTACAATTACAACTACTACTATTACTACTGCAAAAACTGTTACGACTATTACTACTACTACAGCTAATACTACTCCTACTATTGTTACTACAACTACTACAATTGCTACTTCTTGAACTACTACCACTACTACCACTATTATTACTACTACTACTACAACTACTACTGGTTGTACTACTACAACTACGACTACTACTTCTACTACTACTACTACTACTACTATTACTACCACTTATACAACTACTACTATGACTACTACCACAACTACCACTTCTACAACTGCTACTACGACTACTACTGTTTTTACTACTTCTAATATTACTATTACTACTTCAGCTACTACAACTACGATTACACTACTACTACTACTACTGCTACTACTGCTATTGTAATTGCTACCACACTACTGCTACTACAGTTGATATTACTACTATTAGTACAAATAATACTAGTACTAGTACAAACAATACTACTACTACTACAACAACAACAACCACTACTACTACTGCTGCTAATACTTCTACTACTACCACTACCACCACCACCACCACCACTGCTGCTACTACAACAACAACAACAACAACAACAACTACTACTACTACTACTACCACTACTTATACAACAGCAACAACTACTACTACATCAACAACTACTACTTCTCGGACTCCTGCTATTACAACTTCTACTACTTGTACAACTCACACGAGTACTTCAACTGCTGCCACTACAACTACAACTACTACTAGTACAAATACTACTACTATTACTGCTATTCTTAGTACTCTACTATTACTCCTAATACTACTGTAACTACTACTACTGCTGCTGCTACTTCTTGCACCACTGTTGCAACTACTACTAATGCAACAACAACAACAACAACTACTACTACTACTACTACTACCACTCTTGCTAAAACTACTACACTTACAATAACTACTATTACAACTACTAGTACTACTAGTAATACTACTACTACTACTACTACTAATGCTGTTACTCCTACTGCTACTACTTCTCCTACTACTATTCTAACTACTACTACACTTCTTCAACTTCAACTACTAATATTACTACTACTAGTACTACTACACCTCCAACTCCTAGTATTACAACTTTGACTACGACAACTCCCATGGCTACTACAGCTATCACTACAATTTAAACTACTACTTTTGCGAATACTATTACTACGATTACTATTCCTACTGCAAATACTTCTCCTACTACTACTCTTACTACTACTACTACTACTACTGCTACTGTTGCTGTTTCTTCTACTTTTATTATCACTAGTAGTAATGCTATAACAACAACTACTACAACCACTACCACTCGTACTACAACAACAACTACTACTATTTCTACTACTCTACTACTACTACGACTACTACTACTACTACTACTACTACTACTACTACTACTACGACTAGTGCTCAAACTCCTACTGCACTGCTTCCCCTACTACTATTACAACTTCAACTACTACAACTACTAATACTAATATTAATACTACTACTTCTATTACTACTATAATAACTATTACTACTTGTACTACTACTACTATAACTACTACTACAATAACTATTGCTGCTACCACTACTGCTACTATCACAACTACCACTACTGCTACTACTACAACTGTTGCTACAACAATTGCTACTATTACTACAACTACCTCTACTTCTGCTACTACTATAAGAACTAATATTACTACTAGTACCAATAGTAATAGTAGTAGTAGCAATAGCAGCAGTAACAGTAGTGGTAGTTGGAGTAGTAGTACTACTAGTAGTAGTAGTAGTAGTAGTACTAGTAGTTGCATTAATAGTAGCAGAAGTAGCTGCAGAATCAGTCATTGTAGTATTAGAATTAGGAGTAGCAGAAGTGGCTGTAGTAGGAGCAGAAGTAGTAGCAAAAGTAGTTGTTGTAGTTATAGTAGCAATATAAGTTGTAGTAGTAGTAGCAGTAACTACTACTACTAGTGCTTGTGCAACCAATAGTAGTAACAGTAGCATTAGTAGTAGCAGCAGTAGTTGTAGTACTAGTAGTAGCACTAGTAGTAGTAGTAGTAGTCGTAGTAGTAGTTGTTGTTGTTCTTGTTGTAATAGTAGTAGCAAGAGAAGTAGCAACAACAACAGTAACAGTAGTACTACTATTGCTGCTCCTACTACTACTACTATTGCAGTTGTTGCTACTATTACTACTTCTACTATTACCACTATTACTAACTCTATTATTACTTCTCTATTAGTAGTTCTACTATTACTTGCTGCTACTACTACTACTACTACCATTTCTCCTACTCCCACTATTACTACTACCACTTTTACCACTATTGCTATTATTATAACTACTTCTACACCAATTCCTACTCTTGCTCCTACTACTAGCACTCCAGCTCTGACTACAGTGACTCCTAATATTGCTATTGTTGCAGCTGCTACAACAACTTCTACTACTGATACTGCAAATGTTGTCACTGCTACTACTACTCCAACTCCTACTACTACTACTACTGCTGCTGTTGTTGCTGCTGTTGCTACTACTACTACTACCACAACAACAACTACTACTACTCCTCCTCATGCTACTACTACTACTCCTCCTCCTCCTCCTCCTCCTGCTACTCATACTACTACTCCTACTACTACTGTTGTTACTACTGCTACTACGACTAATGATAGTTCAGCTACTACTACAACTACTACTCCTACTTCTACTACTACTACAACTCATACAATTAACGCAATAACTACTACTACTGCCAATACTACTGCTGCTGTTATTGCTACTACTACTACTACTACTACTTCCACTACGACTAGTACTACTACTACTACTACTATTACTACTATCATTACTGCTATTACTGTACTACTTCTACTACTATAACTGCTATGACTATTACTACTCCTACTCCTACTACTACCACTACTACTACTACTATGAGTACTACTACTACAATTACTGCTACTACTACTACTACTACCACTATTACTTCTCCTACTATTACTAGTACTACTACTACTACTTTAGCTATGACTGCTACTTTAGCTACTTCGACTACTACTATCACGACAACAACAACAACAACAACAACAACAACACAACTACTACTACTACTACTACTACTACTACTACTACTACTACTACTCCTACTACTACTGCTACTACTACCACTGCTACTACTAAAATTACCGCTATTACTGCTACTACTACAATTACTTCTCCTACTATTACTTCTACTGCTACTACTACTTCAGCTACTACAAATGCTACAACTAACACTTCAACTATTACTCCTACAAATGCTTCAACTAATGCAACAACTACTGCTACTACTACTGATACTACGACTACTCCTACTCAAACTCCTATTACTACTGCTACTCCTCCTCCAACTTATACTACTACCACTACTACAACAATAAAAATGACAACAATAACAAGAATAACTTCTACTACTATAACTTCTCCTAATACTATTACCACCACCACCACTACTACTACTACTACTACTACTACTACTCCTCCTCGTACCACTCTTAATACTAATACAGCTACTGCTATTGCTACTACAACACCTTCTTCGGCTACTACGACTACTACTACTACATCTACTACTACAACCACTACTACTGTAGCTACTACTGCTACTACTAGTACTACTACTGCCGTGGCCATCACTGCTACTACTACTACTACTACTACTACCACTGTTGCTGCTGCCGCCACTACTACTATTACTACTGCTGCTGCTACTGCTGCTGCTGCTATAGCTGTTGCTTGTGCTGCTACTACTACTTTCTCTACTACTACTACTGCAGATACACTATCGCTACTGCTACTACAGCAACCACTACTTCTACAAGCACTGCGGTAACCACAACGGCCACTACTACTTCTACTACTACAACAACAACAACTACTCCTACTACTACTACTCGACTGCTACTACTACCAGCTCTCCTACTACTACTACTACTGCTAATACTATTGCTACTACAACTACTACCACAACTACTAAAACTACTAATACTACTACTACTACTGATACTACCGCTACTACTACTGATACTACCGCTACTAACACTACTGCAATTGCTACTACTGCTACTACTGCTACTACTATGACTACTACGACTCCAACTACAACTACGGCTACTACTACTACTACTACAACTACTACTATTGCTGCTGCTGCTGTTGCTGATCCTCCTGCTACTACTACTACTACTACTACTGATCCTACTATTGCTCTATTGCTTCTACAAGTACTGCTGCTACCACAACTACTGCTGCTAGTACCAGTACTACTTTCACTACTACTACTACTACTACTACTACTACCCCCAATACTACTTTCACTACAACTATGACTATTACGACTACTACTATTGCTACAACTTTTGCTACGACTACTGCTAGTACTACTGCAACTATTACTGCTATTATGATAGTGACTACTGCTGCTGCAACTGCTACTGCTACTACTACTGCATGTACTACTATTACTACTACTGCTACTACTAGTACAACTACAACAACAACAACAACTACTGCTACTTCTACTACTACCGCCACTAATACTACTACTAATACTATTACTACTACTACTACTACTAGTAGTACTACTACCGCTACTACTACTACTACTACCGCAAATACTAATACTACTTATTGTACTACTACTAATATTACTTCTACTGCTACTACTGCTACTAATACTACTACTACAGCAATTGCTACTACTACTAGTGCTTCTACTTCTACTACTGCTAGAACTACTACTACTTATCATTTTACTATAACTGCTACTACTACTTCTCCAACTACAACTGCTGCTACTTCTACTACTACAGCTACTAGTACCACTACTGCTTCTCCTAATACTACTAATACTGCTAACTTTTATTACTATTGCTTTTACTACTACAGCTACTTCTATTACTACCGCTTCCACTACTACAATTACTACTATTTCTACTCCCGCTACAACTACTACTACCACTACCACTAGTGCTACTATTATTTCTACAACTAATAATAATACTCCTATTACTACTACTACTGCTGCTTTTATTGCAAATATTACTACTAGTTCTACTAATACCACTACAATTGTTACTGCAAGAGCTGCTACTACAACTACTACTTCAATTGCTGCTACAACTATTACTCCTATGACTAATACAATAATTATTATTACTACTACAACTACTGCTACTGCTACTATTACTTCTATTACTATTGCTACTAATGCTACTGCCACTACTGCTTCGGCCACTTCTATTACTACTGCAACTACTACTGCTACTCCTACTAATACTACTGCTGCTATTACTACTACTTCTACTACTAATATTCCAACTACTATTACTATAGCTACTACTACTACCACAACTTCTACTGCTATTACTACTACTACGACTACTTCTATTGCTATTACTGCTACTTTCGCTACGACAACTACTACTAATGCTACAATTATGGCTATTACTACTACTGTTACTACCACTGCTCCAATGGCTACTACTGCTACTACTATTACTACTACATCTACAAATCTCACTACTACTACTACTACTACTACTAATACTACTACTACTACTACTCCTCGTACCACTACTCCAAGTAGTACTATTGCCACAACTACTAATACGAATTCTAATACTACTACAGCTACCACTACACCTTCTTCGGCTACTATTACTACTACTACTACTTCTACTACTACTACCACTACTACTGTAGCTACTACTGCTACTACTAGTACTATTGCAGCTGATGCTACGGCTGCTACCACTGCTGCTGCTGCTACTGCTACAGCTGTCGCTCATGCTACAACTACTACCTTCACTACTACTACTGCTACAGATACCATTTTTGCTACTGCTACTACAACAACCACTATTTCTACAAGTACTGCGGTAACCACAATGGCTACTACTACTACGACTACTACAACTATAACAACTACTCCTACTGCTGCTACCGCGACTACTACTACCACTAGCTCTCCTACTACAACTATTACTGCTACTACAACTGCTACCACTAGTACTACAACTACTACACCAACTACTAGAACTACTAATGCTACTACTACTACTACTGCTACCGCTACTACCACTAATACTACTGCAACTGCTACTATTGCTACTACTACTACTACTACTATGACTACTACAACTACTACTAAAATTACAGCTACTATTGCTGCTACTACAGCTACTACTACTACTACTACTACTACTACGGCTGTTGCTGCTCCTGCTGCTACCACTACTAGTATTACTGCTCCTACTATTGCTACTATTGCTTCTACAAGTATTGCAGCTACCACTACTACAACAACAACAACTACTATTACTACTACAACTACTATCTCTCCGACAACTGCTTCTAGAATTACCACTACTCCAACGAATACTACTCAAACTACTATCCTATTCCTAGACCCACTGCAATGACTACTACTACTACTACTACTACCAGTGCTACTATCACTACAACTACTGCTACTACGGCTACTACTACTGCTACAAATTCTGCTACTACTACTAATAGTACTACTACAACTTCTACTACTACTACGACAGTGACTACTACTACAAATATTACGGTTGCTGCTACGGCTACTGCTACTACTACTACTACTGCGTGTACTACTATTACTACTACTGCTACTACTACTACTACTACAACCACAACAACTGCTGCTACTACTGCTACTTCTACTGCTACTGCTACTACTATTGCTGCTGCTGCAACTACTACTACTACTACAACGGATACTAATACTACTTATTCTACTACTGCTACTACTACTACTACTGCTACTACTGCTACTACTGCTACTACTACTACTACTACTACTACTACTACTACTACTACTACTACTACTACTACTACTACTACTACTACTACTACTGCTACTACTACTGCTTCTACTACTACTGCTGCTACTGCTACTACTTATCATTTTACTATAACTGCTGCTGTTACTTCTCCAACTACAACTGCTGCTACTTCTGCTACTACAATTGCTACTACTATTTTGGGTACTAGTACCACTACTACTTCTCCTAATACTATTTTTATTACTACTGCTACTTCCACTAGTTCCGCTTCTACTACTACAATTACAGCCAATTCCGCACCCGCTACTACTTCTACTACCACTACCACTACTACTACTATTATTTCTAACAATATTAATAATACTCCTTGTACTACCACTACTGCGACTACTCCTACAATTGCTTCTACTACTACTACTGCTACTACTGCAACTACTGCAAGTATTACTACTAGTTCTGCTAATACCACTACTACTGCTGTTGCGAGAGCTGCTACTGCAACTACTACTTCAATTGTTGGTACAACTATTACTCCTATGACTACTACAATAATTATCATTACTATTACAACTACTGCTGCTACTACTATTACTACTACTACTGTGGCTACTAATGCTATTGCAACTATTGCTACTTCGGCTACTACTATTACTACTGCAACTACTACTGCTACTCTTACTAATACTGCTGCTGCTATTACTACTACTTCTACTACTAGTATTATAACTACTACTATTACTACAACTACTACTACTTCTTCTACTGCTATTACTACTGCTACTATTACTTCTATTGCTAGTATTGCTACTTCTGCTAAGATAGCTACTACTAATGCCATAATTATGCCTATTACAGCAACTACTACTACCACTTCTACAACTACTGCTACTACTTCTACTACTGCTACGAGCACTAAAATTGCTACAGGTACTACTAATACTACTACTACTATTGCTACTACTATAGCCATGACAACTACTATTCCAGCTAGTGTTGCCCTTGATACTACTGCTACTGCTACCCCCACTAATGGCACTGTTGCTACCAATGATACTGCTACTACTAGCATTAATGCTACTAGTAGTACTAGTACTAGTACTACTATTATTCCTTCTACTACCACTACTACTACTACTACCACCACTACCATGACTACTACGACTTCAACTGCTATTACTACTACAACAAGTACTACTACTACCACTACTGCTACAACTACTACAACAACTATCACTACTACTACTACTACAACTACAACAACAACTACTGCTGCTATTGCTTCTACTATTACTTCTATTACTACTTCAGCTAGTACTACTACTATTACTACTGCTACAACAGCTACTACTAGTACCGCTACAACTGCTACTACTACTACTAGGACTACTGCTACTATTTCTACCGCTGCAACTACAATGACTACTGCTACTACTACTACAATAATTACAACAACTTCTGCTACCACTACTACAGTTACTACTACTACTACTAGTTCTCCTCCTACTATTAGTACTGCAACTATTACTGCTACTATTAATACTAGTACTACTACTTCAACTACAACTGCTACTATTACTTCAACTAGAACAACCACTCCTACTGCTGCTTTTGCCACTACTTGCACTACTACTACTACTGCTATTACTTCTACTACAACTGCTACTCCTACTGCTACTACTATTATTTCAACTGCTGCTACTACTTCTCCAACTTCTACTACTTCCACTATTACTAGTGCTACTACTATTGCTACTATTACTACTACTGCTGCTACTGCTAACACCACTACTGCTACTACTACAACTACTATAGCTACTACACTACTACTACTGTTGCTGTTGCCGCTACTACTACTAACACTACTTCTACTACTACAACTACTACTACTACTCTTGTTGTTGCCACTATCACTGCTACTACTACAACAATTGTGGCTACTACTGCTACTACTGCTGCTACTACTTTTATAACTGCTACTACAATTACAACTGCTGCAGCTGCTACTAATACTATGACTATTGTTGCTGCTACTATTGCTACTACTACAAATTCTCGAACTAATTTTACTATTGCTACTACTACAACTACTACAGTTACTGCTACTTCGACTAACGCTACTGTTACTACTAATACAACTCCTACTACTAGTATTACTACAACTACTACTATTATTCCTACTACTACTACTTCTACTGCTACTACTACAACTACCACTGCTACTGGAACTACATTTGCTACTACGGGCAACTATCACTACTTCTACTTCCACAACGATGAGTGATATGACTTCTACTACTATTTCCACTGCAACTACTACTACAACTATTACTATGGCTACAACTGCTACAACTGCTGCAACTACTACAACTACTATCACAACTACTACTACAATTATAGCTACTACAACTACTATTATTGCTACTGCTATTACTGCTATTGCAACTACCTCTCCGACTACTATGACTACAGCTGCTACTACTAGTACCACTTCTACTACTACTACTACTACTACGACTATAGCTACTAATATTGTTGCTGCTGCTACCACAACAATAGCTACTACTACTACTGCAACAACTATTACAACTCCCACTACTATAACTACTACTACAACAACAACTACTACTGTTACTGCTACTTATACTAATACTATTACTACTACTACTACTACTACACCTTCTACTACTACTACTACTACTACTACTACTACACCTGCTACTACTGGAACTGCAAGTACTACCACTACCGACGCAGCTGCTATTACTACTACTGGTACTAGTTCTGCTGTAGCTATTACTACTACTGCTGCTGCTGCTGCTGCTACTACTACTATTTTTCTTACTGCTACTACTACTAATACCACTGTTGCTACTACTACTACAGCAATCGCTACTTCTACAAGTACTGTAGCTACTACAACGGCTACTGCTACTGCTACTATTACAACTACAACAATAACTACTACTATTATTGCTACTGCTACTACTACAAGTTCTCCTACTACTATTTCTACTTCTACTACTGCACCTACAACTACTACTACAATAACTTCTTCCACCACTACTCCAACTTATACTACTCAAACTACTACCCCTACTCCTACTCTTGCTACTACCACTACTACTACTATGTCTACTACTGCTACAATCGCTGCTACTACTACTACGACTACTACTATTACTACTACTACAACTGCTAGTCCTATAACCACTAGTACCACCTCTACCAGTACTACAATTACTGCTACTACTATTACAGTTACTGCTCCTACTATTGTTTCTCCTTCTAACACACCTTCTGCTACTATTACTTCTATTATTTTTGCGACAACTACTACTACTACTACTACTACTACAGCTGCTGCTGCTACTGTCACTACCACTTCTTCACGTACTATGACTTCTCCTACTACTACTACGATTATTACTATTCCTACTGCTACAACTACAACTACTGCTACTTCTACAACTACTACCACTACTATAGCTTTTTCTGCTGCTGCTACAAGTGCTATAACTACTACAACAAGTACAACTACTACTACTATTGCCACTACTACTACTATTGGTACTACTGCTACTACTTTCGCTACTACTACTACAAGTACTACTAGTAGTAGTACTACGACAACTGTTATAACAATAACTACAACCACCACTACTACTATTATTGCTATTGCTACTACTACTACCACTACTACTAATACTACCACTACAACTACTACTTCTACTACTATTCTTACTACTACTACAGCAACTACTGCTATACTACTACTACAACTGCTACTACTACTACTTCTGCCACTACGAGATATCACTACTACTACTACTTCCACAATCACAACTGCTATGGCTTCACCTACTATTACCAATACTGCTACAACTGTGACAACTACTACAACTACTATCACTTCTACTACTACTTCTGCTGCTTCTACTACAACTCCTGCTAATGCTATTGCTGTTACTACTACTACTACTTCTCCTCCAACTACTACTACTACAACTACTACTACTACTGCTACTACTACAACGGCTACTCCTACTGCTACTACTACAACTACACCAACTTTTGCTACTACTACTGCTGCTACTACTATTGCTACTACTACTACCCGAGCTACTAAAACTACTAATACTACTGCAACTACTACTACAACTACTACCAATACTACTACTGCTATTGCTACAAATGTTACAGCTACTATTGCAACTACTGCTACTGCTAATACTACTGCTACTACTTCTGCAACTACTACTACTACTACTACTGCAACTAGCACTTTAGCTACGGCTAATGCTACAACTCCTACCTCTACTACTACTACTACTACTAACACAACTACTCCTTTTACAATTACAGCTACCACTCCTACTACTACTACTTCTACAACTACTACTCCTACCACTACGATGACAACAACTGCTACTACAACTGCTACTGCTACTTCTACTACTACTACTACTACTATTTCAACTTCGCCTCCTTCTTCTACTACTCCTACTACTATTGCTCCTACTACTACTGCTGCTACGGCTACTATAACTACTACTACTACTACTACTTATACTACCAGTACTCCTCCTACTAGTTCGACTGCTGCTTCACGTACAAGTACTATAATTGCTACGACTATGACCTCTGTCGCTACAACTACTACTAATATTGCTCCAACTACTACTATTATTGCTACTACTACCCCTACTGTTATTGCTAATATTACTATTACTATTACTCCTACAACTACTGCTTCTGCCACAACAACTACCGCTGCTAATACTACTACTCCAGCTACTACTCCTAATACTACAACTACAACAATCACTAATGCCACTACTAATACTCATGCTACTACTGCTACTACTACTGCTCCTACTACTCCAACAACTAGCAGTACTACTGCTTCTACTACTACAACTACTACTAATGTTATTCCAACTACTAGTACGACTACTGCTCCAACTAGTGCTACTATTACTACGACTACTATTTCTACAACATATACTACTACTACAGCTACTACTATTACTACTAATGCTTTTGTTGCTATTGCTACAAATACTACAACTACTCAATGACTACTACTACTACTAATACTAATACTACAACATCTACTACTACTATTGCTACCACTTCTACCGCTGCTACTGCTACTACTACTCCTCCTCCTCCTACTACTACTACAACCAATACTGTTACCACTGATACTCCTACTACTACGGCCACTACTACTACTTCCACTATGACTTTCACTGCTTTTACTCCTTCTACTACAACTGTTGCTCCTACTGCTACTACCACTACTATGACTACTGCTATAAGAACTGCTACTATTACTGCTACTACTATTACTACTACTACGACTACAACAACTATTGCTATTACTACAACTATTCCTACTACTACAACTACTACTTCTACTACTACTACTACTACAGCAACTACAGCTACTACAATTGTTGTTGGTGCTACTATGATGATTACTATTACTATTCTTACAACCACTGATACAACTTCCACAACTACTGCTAGTCCTACTACTTCTGCTACTATTGCAACTACAACTACTACTATTATGACTACTACTACTATTATTGCTACTGAAACTACTTTTACTACGACCACTACTTTTGCTACTATTGCTATTACTACTGCCACTACTACTGCTACTGCAACTATTACTACAGCTACTACTGCTGCCGCTACTCCTACTACTACCACTACTACTGCTGCTGCTGCTACTACTGCAACTGCTACTACAACTGCTACTACTATTACCCCTATTGCTACTACTCCTACTACTACAACTACTATTACTAATAATACTAATACCACAATTACTACTACTACCACCACTACAACTACTGCTACTACAACTGCTACAACTATGACTAACTACTGCTACTACTGCAACTTCAACTATGACTACTACCGCTGCAATACTACTACTCCAACTCCAACTACTACTACCAATACTACTGCTGGTACGACTACTACTATGGCTATTCCAACTACGACTACTACAACTACGACTACTACTTCAACAACTACTACTACCACAACTACTATTACTACTATTACTAATACTTCTGCTAATACCACTACAATTATTACTACTACTACTAATAGTACTATTACTACTGCTATTGCCGCTGCAGTGCCACTGCTACTACTACTACTACTACTAATATGATAGCTACTACGGCAACTACTACAGTTACTAATACTACTTCTAGCACACTACTACTGCCACTACTTCTACGCTTACTACAACTTGTTCTACCACTACTGCTACTACTACTATTATTAATGCTTCTACTACTACAACAACTACTACTACTGCTACTAGTATTACTATTTCTCCTACAACATTTACTACTACTACTACTACTATAACTACTACTATTGCTACTACTACTCCTCCTACTACTGCTGATACTACTACTACTTCTACTACTACTACTACTATTGCAACTTCAGCTACTACAGCTACTAGTACTACTTTTACTACCACTATTAATCCTACCACTTGTACTACTAATATCACTACTACTGCTCCAGCTACGAATACTATTACTACAACTACAACAACCACTACAATACAACCACTACTACTACGACCACTACAGCTACAACAAATGCTACTGTTACTACCACTATTGCTATTACTCTTACTACTACCAACCCTACAACTACAATCACTACTATTGCTGATACTGACTACTACTTCTAGTACTGCCACTACTACTACTATGATTACCACCACGACTAGACTACTTTTTCTACTGCACCTTCTCTTCTGCTACTACTACTCCTATTACTACAACTACAACTACAACAAGTTCTCCTACTGCTACAACTATTACTACTACTTCTACCACTTCAACTACTAATGCTACTACTACAGCTACTGATATTACAACAGCTACTACTATTGCCATTATTTCTACTACTGCTGCTACTGCCACTACAACTTCTACTACTACAAATACAACTACTACTATTGCTACTTCTTCTACTACTACTACTCCTACTACTACTCCTCCTTCTGTTGCTACTGCTACTACCACTTCTACTACTACTACTACTGCTGCTATAGCGAAAACTACTATTGTCGCGGCTACTACTCAACATCTCGTACTACAACTACTATTGCTACTACTATAGCTAATGTTACTATTCCTACTAATACTGCTACTACTACCACTGCTGCTGCTACAGCCACTACTACCACTGCTAATAGTTCTACTATGACTACGACTACAACAACTGCTAGTGCTACCACTACTACATCTACTACTACTACAACTACCACTACTACTACCACTACTACCACTACTACAATAACTATTACTACTGCTACTTCTATTGCTTATCTTACTACCACTACTACTACTACCACTACAACTACCACTTCTACTACTACTACAACTTCTCCTACAACTTCTCCTACAACTTCTACTAGTACTAATACTTCTACTACTTCTCCTACTACAACTACTACTACTACTACTTCAACTGCAACAACTACTGCTACTGTTACTACTACTACTGCAATTACTGCTACTACTACCACGACTACAACTACTATTAATACTACTACTGTTGCTGGTACTAACTACTACTTCTCCTACTACTGCTACTATTGCTACTACTCCTACTGCTACAGATACAACTACTATTGCTACCACTAAGACGACTACTACTACTGTTATTACTGCTACTACAACAACAACAACAACAACAACTACTACTACTACTACTCCTACTACTACTGCTACTAAAACTACTATTTCTACTAATATGTCTACTACTAATGCTACCACTACTACTACTACCACCACCGCTACTATTACTATGGCTACCACTACTACAAATACCGCTACTACAAGTACTAATTCTGCAACTACTGCTGCTACTGCTAATACTACTACTACTACTAATTCTACTAATGATGCTGCTACAACTGCTACTACTGCTGATGCTATAACTCCTACTACTGCTACTATTACGACAACGACGACTACTACTACTACAACAATAACAACTATTACGGCTGCTGCCCCTGTTACTACTGCTACAACTACGACTGTCAATTCTCCTACTCCTACTAATACTACTACTTTCGCTTTTACTACTATTGCTACTATTATTACAATTTCTACAACTATTCTTGCTCTTGCTACTACTACTACTACTCCTGCTCGTACTACAGATACTCCTAATCCTATTATTGTTGTTGCTGCTTCTACAACTTTTACTACTGCTACTCCTGCTATTGTTGCTGCTACTTTTGCTGCTACTCCTAGTACTACGACTAATACTACTACTACTACTAGTAGTCTTAGTACTACTTGTCTTACTACTACTACTACCACCACTACTACCACTACCACTACTACTACTACTACTACTACAACTGCTACTACTATTGCTGCTGCTACTACTGTTATTAATACAATTGCTACTACTATTACTATTACAATGAACATTATTACTACTCTACTGCTTCTACTACTATGACTACTAATACTAGTACAACTACAGCTACTTCTATGACTATTGTTGCTAATCCTATTACTACTACTCCTCCTACGACTACTACTGCTACTATTACTATTTTAACTTCTACTACTATGACTACTATTACAACAGCTATTGCTACAACTGCTGCTGCTATCGCTACTACCACTACTGCTACTACAATTACTGCTACTACAACTACTACTATTGCTTTTACTACTTTAACTTCTACTACTGTTAATATGACTAGAACTATTACTACTGCTACTACTGCTACTATTACTACTATTACTACTACTACTAGAGCTAGTACTGCTTCTACTACTGCTACTACTATTACTACTACTAATGCTACTACTATTGCGACCACTACTACTACTACAACTACAATGACTACTGCTCTACTACCAAGACTACTGTTACTACTACCACATTCGCTACTGCTACTACTGAAGATACCCCTATTGCTATAGCTACTACAGCAACCACTACTTCTACAAGTACTGCGGTTAACACAAAGGCTACTATACTACTACTACTATAACTGCAACAACTACTCATACTACTACTATTGCAACTGGTACTACTACAAGCTCTCTTACTACTACTACTACTACTGCTACAACTACTTCTACTACAACTGCTACTACCAGTACTACAACTACTACCCCAACTTCCAAAACCACTAATACTACAGCAACTGCTTCTACTGCTACAACTGCTACTACTATGACTACTACTACTACTACAACAACTACTGCTACTACTGCTGTTCCTACAGCTGCTGCTACTACAACTACAACAACTACTACTGTTGTTGTTGCTGCTGCTACTTCTGCTACTACTACTACTACTACTCCTCCTATTCCAGCTTTGACAAGTACTATGGCTACCATTACTACTACTACTATTACTACTACTACTACTATTTTTGCTACAACTGCTACTAGAACTACCACTACTCCAACAAACACTACTCAAAACTACTACTCCTATTCCTACTCCCACGACTACGGCTACTACTACTATTACTACTAATACCAGTTTCACTTTTACAATTACTACTACTACTATGGCTACTACTACTACTACTACTGTGTGTACTACTATTACTACTACTGCAACTACTACTTCTACTACTTCTGCTGCTACTACGACAACAACTACAACAAAAACTACTACTACTACTACTTCTACTACTACTGCTACTACTACCACCACCACCACCACCACCACCACCACCACCATCACTACTACTGTGGATACAAATACTACTTATTCCACTACTACTACGACAACTACTGCAACTGCTATTACTACTTCTGCTTCTACTACTACCGTTGCTTCTACTACTACCGCTGCTAAAACTATTGCTACTACTACTCCTACTACATCTGTTGCTACTTCTACTACTACAACTGCTACTACTATTGCGGCTACAGGTACCACTACTGCTCCTAATACTACTAATAATGCTAATACTATTTTTATTTCGACTGTTATTACTACTACTGCAACTTCCACTACTACAGCTTCTTCTACTACAATTATTACTACTTCTACTAACCCTATTGCTACCACTACCACTACCACTACCACTACCACTACCACTACTACTACTCCTCCTCCTACTTCTACTACTGCGGCTACTTCTTCTTCTACTACTACTACAACTACTACTGCTGCTACTGCAAGTATTACTACTAGTACTGCTAATACCACAACTACTGCTGCTGCTAGAGCTGCTACTACAACCACTATTTCAACAGCTGCTACAACTGTTACTCCTATAATGACTACAATAATTATTATTACTATTACAACTACTGTTGATACTACTATAACTACTGCTACTACTGCTACTAATACTAGTGCTACTACGGCTACTTCGGCTACTTCTATTACTATTGCATCTACAACTGCTACTCCAACTAATACTATTGCTGCTATTACTACTACTTCTACTACAAGTATCACAAGTACTACTATTACTACAGATACTACTACTAGTACGACTACAGCTATTACTACTACTACTACTACTACTACTACTTCTACTACTACTACTACTACTTCTACTACTATTACTGCTACTTCTGCTACAACAGCTACTAGTAATGCAGCAATTATGGCTATTACTGCTACCACTGCTACCATTACTTCAATGGCTACTACTATTACTACTATTACTACTACATCAACTAATTTTACTACTACTACAACTACTACTACTACTAATGCGGCTACTACTGCTACTTCTACTACTAATACTACTACAACAACTACTTCCACTACTGTTACTGCTACTACTACTGCTGCTGCTGCTACTCCTACTACTTCTCTGACTACTGCTGTTACTACTACTATTACAACTTAACAAATTACTACAACTATTGCTACTACTTCTTGCACTACAACCATTGCAATTACTACTACTACTACTGCTACTACTATTACGGTTACCACTACCACTGTTACTCCTAATACTACTAATACTGCTAATACTACTATTATAACTACTGCTATTACAACAATTGCTACTACTACTCCTACCACCATTATTACGACAATTACTGCTACTTCTACTATTGCTACTACTACTACTGCCACTGCCACTACAGCTACTACTATTTCTACAACTACTAACACTACTACGACAACTACAACTGCTACTACAACTACTACTTCAAGTATTACTACTACTACTACTATTGTACTACTGCTACAGCAACGGCTGCTACTACTATTACTACTGCTACTACTGCTGCTACGGCTTCTACTGCTGCTACTATTACTCCAATGACTACTACTAGTACAACTATTACTAATACTACTACTAGTACAACTACTACTACTCCTACTGCTACTACTGCTACTACTTTTCTGACTACTACTACCTCTGCTGCTACTACTACTGCAACAATTGCTGCAACTACTACTATTAATATTGCTAGTACTACTAATCCTGCTACTACTACTGCTATTAATGTTGCTAGTACTACTACTACTGCTACTACTACTACTTCTACCACTACTACTATTACTGCTACTTCTGTTGGTGCTACTACCATTACTACTAGTTCTACCACTACTACTATTACTGCTACTACTATTACGGTTACTACTTCAGCTACTACTTCTCCTTCTAGTACTACTACTACTACTGTTACTTCTATTACTTCTGCTATCACTACTACAACAACTACTACTACTAGCACTCCTACGTCTACAACTACTACTATAGCTATTACTATTACAACTGCTACTACAGCTACAAGTACTACTATTGCTACTTCTTCTAAAACTGCAATAACAACAACAACACCACCAACAACAACAACCACTACTACAGCTATTTCTACTGCTGCTACAACTGCTACAACAACTACAAACTACAACTACTACAGCTGTCACTACTACTATTGGTACTACTGCTACTACTGCTGCTACTACTACTACTACTACTACTACTACTACTACTACTACTACTACTCCTACTACAACTACTACTACCATTACAACGATTACTACTACTACAACTACTACAACTATTGCTATTGCTACTACCACTTCTCATAATTCTACGACTTCTGTTATTACTACTAATACCGCTGCTACTACTGCTACTGCTACTGCTCTTACTGCTACCACTACTGTTACTTCTGCTGCTACTACAACTACTACTAGTACTACACTACTATGACTGTTGTTGTTGCCACTATTACTATTGCTACTTCTGCTTCTACTACAACTAGTCCTACTACTACACAAATACTACTATTGTAGTTGCCGCTACAATAACTACTACAATAATAATTGCCGCCACTACTACTACAACTATTGCTACGACCACTAAAACTTGTATACGAACAACTAATACTAGTACTACTGCTGCTACTACTACTGCTACGACAACTACTACTCCTACTCGTATTATTGTTGATACTACTGCTACTGCTACTCCGACTAATGGTACTTTTGCTACTAATGCAACTGCTACTATTGGCATTATTGAAACTACTGCTACTACTACTACTACTCCTCCTCCTTGTACTACCACTCCTACTACTACTACCACCACTACCATGACTGCTATGACTTCTACTACTATTACAACTATAACAACTACATCTACTACCACTACAACTACAACTGCAACTACTGCTATAATTACTACAACTACTATCACTACTACTACTGCTATTGCGGCTACTGCTACTATAAGAACAACTACAGCTACTACTTCTGCTACTGCTAATGCGATTGCGATTATTGCTATTGCTACTTCTGCTACTACTGCTATTACTACAACTACTGCAGCAGCTACTACTAGAACCGCTACAACTGCTGCTACTACTACTAGGATCACTGCTACTACTTCTGCCGCTACAACTACAACAGCTACTGCTACTGCTACTACAATAACTACAACAACTTCTGCTACCATTACTACAGTTACTACTACTACTGCTAGTTCTGCTCCAACTACTACTGCAACTACTATTGCTACTATTAGTAATACTACTACCCCAACTATTAAAACTACTAATACTACTACTTATTCGACTACTCCTACCACTCCTAATGCTATTGGCACTACTACCAATACTACAACTATTACTACTATTATTGCTACTCCTACTACTACTACTATTACTACAACTGGTACTACTACTTCTCCTACTTCTACTACTTTTGCTACTACTAGTGCTGTAGCTACTGATGTTGCTGGTGCTAACACCACTACTGCTACTACTGCTACTACGACAACTACTACTGCTACTACACTACTACTTCTGTTGCTGTTGCCGCTACTAATACTGCCACTTCTTCTACTACTACAACAAATACTACTACTATTGTTGTTGCCGCTACCACTTCTACTACTACAACAATTGCAGCTATTACTACTACTACTTCTACTACTGCTACTACAACTACAACTGCTGGAACTACCACTAATACTCCTACTATTGCTGCTACTACTACAACTACTCCTCCTAATTTTACTACTGCTACTACTACAGCTACTACATTTATTGCTACTCCGACTAACGCTACTATTGCTACTAACACAACAACTACTACTAGTATTACTACAATTGCTACTTCTATTCCTACTACTGTTACTACTACTACTGCTATTACAACTACGACAGCTACTAGAACTACATTTCCTACCACGGGCTACTATCACTACTTCTACTTCCACTACCATGAGTGATATGACATTTACTACTATTACAACTACAACTACAACTACAACTATCACAATGTCTACAACTGCTACTACTGCTATAACTACTACAACTACTATCACAACAACTACTGCTGCTGCTATTAGTGCTACTACTACAACTACCTCTTCGACTACTATGACTACGGCTGCTACTACTAGTACCAATACTACTGCTGCTGCTATTACTACTACCACTACTATTACTGCTACTAATACAAATATTATTTCTGCTACTGCTACTTCGTACAACAGGTACTACTACTACTACTTCTCCTGCTACTACTGCTATTGCTCTTCCTACCGCTACCGTTGCAGCTGCTACTGCTAATACTGGTACTACTTCTACTGCAGCTACTACAGGTACTACTACTATTACTACTACTAATACTACTACTACGGCTGCTGCAGCTACTGCTGCTACTACTACTACTTTCCCTACTACTACTACTACTACGGATACCACTATTCTTACTACTACTATAGCAACCGCTACTTCTACACATACTACAACTACTACAACGGCTACTGCTACTACTACAACTGCAACAACAACAACTACTACTATTATTGCTCTTGCTACTACTACAAGTTCTGCTGCTACTATGACTACTACTACTACTACTCATGCTACTACTAGCACTACTAATACTAACCCAACTAATAAAACTACTAATACTTCTGCTGCTACTACTGCCACTATTGCTACTACCAGTACTACTACAACTACTACTTCTACTTCAACTAATACTACAACTACTAGTACTACTACTACTTGGCCTACAACTACTACAACAACTACTTCTACCACTACTCCAACTAATACTACTCAAACTACTACTACTCCTACTCCTACTACTACTACTACTACTACTACTACTACTACTACTACTACTACTATGGCTACTACTTCAATGGCTACTCCTGCTGCTACAACTACTGCTACTATTATTGATAATACTACTACTTCTGCGGCAACTACGACTACAACTACTACTACAACTACTGCTACAACTGTTGCAACTTCTACTACTATCGCTACTACTGCTGCGTCTACTGCTGCTACTACTACTACTACTACTTCTTCCACTACTCCAACTAATACTAGGACTACTACTCCTACTCCTACTCCTACTACTACCACTACTACTGTTGCTACTACTACTACTACTACTGTGGCTACTACTTCAATGGTTACTACTGCTGCTACAACTACCACTACTACTGATAATGCTACTACTTCTACGACTACTATGACTAAAACTACTGCAACTTCTGCTACTATCACTACTACTGCTGTGTCTACTACTACTACTACTACTACTACTATTGCGGCTACCAATACAACTAGTTATACTACTACTACTATTACTACTATTGCTACTACTATTGCTACTACTACTATTGCAACGGCTACAACTACTACTATTTCTGCTACTACTACTTATCATATTACTACTACTGCTGCTACTACTTCTCCTACTACAATTATTGCTGCTACTACTTCTACAACTGCTACAACTATTACGGTTACCGGTACCACTACTTCTTTCGGTAATACTGCTAATACTACTTCTGTTACTACCGCTATTACTACTACTGCTACTATTACTATTACCACTACTATGACTACAATTATTGCTACTACTCTTACTACTACTACAACTACTACCACTACCACTCCTACTACTACTGTTACAACTGGTACTACTACTGCTGCTACTGCTACTGTAAGTATTACTTCTACTACTACTACTGCAATTACTGTTGCTGCTACAACTATTACTACGATTACTCCGATGATTACTATAATAATAATTATTATTACTACTACTACTACTTATGTTGCTACTGCCACTACTATTACTATTACTACTATGCTACTACTGCTTCAAATACAACTGCTACAACTACTACTTCGGCTACTTCTATTACTATAACTACTACTTCTAC
The DNA here is from genome assembly GCA_005019695.1 of Trichopus zeylanicus subsp. travancoricus. NCBI lineage: Eukaryota > Viridiplantae > Streptophyta > Magnoliopsida > Dioscoreales > Dioscoreaceae > Trichopus > Trichopus zeylanicus. The sequence goes on from RXID01014523.1 coordinate 57,957, forward strand.
TACTACAACTACTGCTATTCCAACAAATACTACAGCTGCTATTACTACTACTTCTACAACTAGTATTACAACTGCTACTATTACTACAACAACAACAACTGCTGCTACTTCTATTGCCATTACTACTACTATTACTTCTAGTATTGCTATGACATCTACCACTTCTGCTACACTATGGCTACTCCTACTGCTACTACTACCATTGCTATGACTGCTCCAACGGCTACTACTGCTACTACTCTTACTACTACATCTACTAATCTTACTACTGCTGCTGCTACTACAATTGCTACTACTATTACTACTTTTACTACTACATCTACTAATCTTACTACTGCTACTACTACTACAACTACTGCTACAGCTACTACTGCTACTACTACTACTAATACTACTACTGCTACTACTACTACAACAACAACTACTGTTACTACAACTGCTGCTACTATTACTACTATTACTACTTCTAGTGCTGCTATTGCTGCTGCTGCTACTACTGCTGCTACTACTACTTCTGCTACTGCAGATACTACTACTGCTTTTCCAACTGCTACTGCTGCTACTACTGCTGGTACTAGTGCTATTGCTACAACTTCTACTATGGCTATTGCTATCACTACTACGACTGCGGCTACTACTACTACGATGACTAGTACTACTACTACTACTATTTCTAGCACTACTACTACTACTACTACTACTGTGGCTGCTGCTACTACTACTACTACAACTATCGCTGTACTACAGCTCTACTGTAGCTACTGCTACTATTAGAATTGCTACGAACACTACTTCTACTACTGCTACATTTACTACTACTACTACTGCTTTGGCCGCTGCTTATGTTACTACTACTACTACTATTACCACTACGGCTAATACTACTACTGCTGCTGCTACTGCTCGTGTTGCTGCTACCACTACTACTACTACTACATCAACTTATCGTACTACAATACCTACTTCTTCTCCTACTGTTACAATTGTTACCACTGTCGCTACTTCTGTTGGAACAACTACTACTACTTCTCCTACTACTACTACTGGTACTACCACTACTACGACTACTGTTATTATTACTGTTGCTCCTTATCCTACATCAACTACTACTACTACTACCACCACCACTGGCACTACTACTACAACAACTACTACTACTATTGTCACTAGTCCTATTTCAATTACTACTACTAGTACCACTAATACTATATCAACAACAACTTGTACTACTGCTATAACTACTACAACAACAACTACTACTGCTAATACTACTGCTACTACCACTACTGCAACTATTGCTACTGCTACTACTATTGCAACTACCACTGCTATTACTACTACAACTAGAACAACTACTACTACTACCACCACCACTACTGCTAATACTATTACTACTACAACTACTACTGCTGCTGCAACTACTACTGTTACAGCTAGTACTACTATTGCTAGTACTGCTACTAATTCTATTGTTGCAACTACTACTGCTCCTACTACTAGTACTACAACTCCTATTAGTACTACTACTGCTACTACTACTACGACTATCGCTACTGCTACTATTACAACTACAACCACAAAAACTACAACTAATACTGCTGTTGCTGATACAACAACTACTACTACTACCAACACAATTGCTACTGCCGCTGCTACTACTACAACTACAACTACTAATACTACTACTACTTCTACTACTACTACTACAGCTACTACTCCTACTACTATGACTATTACTTCTACTACTATTATTATTATTACTACTACTACTACAACCATTACTGGCACTACTACTACTGCTGCTATTACAACTACTATGCCTACTACTTCTTTTACTACTACTACTCTACTATTATAGCTATTACTTCTATTGCTACTGCTACTTCTGTTACAACTACTACTACTACGACTCCCGCTAGTGCCCCTAATACAACCACTACTACTTCTACTCCCACTACTACTCCTACTACTACGACAACTACAACCCCTACTATTATTACTACTACTACTGCTGCTGCTACAACTTCAACTACTACTACCATTACTGCTACTACTGCTACTATTAGTACTACTACTACAACTACTATTATTATTACATCCACTACAACTACTTCTACAGCTACACCTACTACTATTTCGGCTTCTACTACCACTATTCCTACTACTATTGCTTCTACTATTACAACAACAACAACTACAACTATTACTACTACTGCTACTACTACTACTGCTACTACTACTTCTACAACTACTACTCCGCCTATTACTACCATTATGACAACAACTACAATTACTGCTGCTTCTACTACTACTGCTTCTACTCCTACTATTACCACTACTACTACTATCTGTACCGCTACTAATACGACTACTACAACTACACCACCTAATACAACTATGACCACAAGTACTACTGTAACTATTACTATTGCTATTGCTACTGCAACTACTACTACAACAATTGCTATGACAACTATTGTTACTTGTACTACTGCTACCTCCACAACAACTGCTACTACTACTACAACTACACTACTACTGCAACTACTATTGTTGTTGCTACTACTACTACTACTGTTACTATTACCATTTATACTACTACTACTAAAACTACTACTACTATAACTACTTATATGAAAACTACTCCTAGTGCTAGTAGTACTACTCGTACTACTACTACAACAACTACAACTACTGGCACTACTACTACCTCTACTATAGCGACTATTACTACTATTACTACAACTGGTACTACAACTACTACTGCTACTACTCCTAAAGCTACTACTACTACTCATACTAATATTACTGCTACTACTGCTGCTGCTGCTACTACTACTACATCTACTACTAATACTACTACTTCTACTGCTACTGCTACTACTATTATTACTGCTAATATTACTACTACAGCTCCTCCTCCTACTCCTCCTCCTACTATTACCTTCACTACTACTACTAAAACTACAACATTTAGTACAACCACTGCTACTACTACTTCCACTACTACTATTACTACTACTACTGTAACTACTACTACTACTTCTTCAACTACTACCTCTGCTACTGCTTCTCTAGTTACTGCTACTACTTCTGCTACTACTACTACTATCACTAGTACTACTACTACTACTATCACCACTGTTACTACTACTGCTGCTGCTACAATTGCTACAACTAGTCCTTTTACTACTAGTACAACTGCTACCACTGCTACTACTGCTAATACTACTACTACTAGTAGTATTACTACTCCTACTACTACCTCTACTACTATTACTGCTGCTACTATTACTACACTACTACTACAACTACTACTACAAGCACTACTACTATGCCAACAACTATTACTATTACTACCACCACCACCACTACTACTACTACTATAGCTACTCTTACCACGACTACTACTACTACTACGCCTACTGCTGCTTCTACTTCTACTGCTACTACTATTGCTATTACTACTACCGTGGCTGCTACAACTACCACTACTACTGCTGCTACAATTACAACTACTGCTTTGACTACTACTACTTTTGCTATGATTACGACAACTACTACTACAACTGCAATCGCTATTACTATTACCACTAGTACTACAACTATTAGTACTACTACTTATACTGCAACAAATATACCCACTGCGGTTGATACCGCTACTATAACTACTACTAGTACTCGTACAACATAACTATTCCTACTATTGCTGCTCCTACTACTGCTTTTATTAGTACTACTACTACTACTACTACTACTATTGCTACTACTACTATTGCTACTACTGCTACTAGCAATACTAGCTCCACCACTTCTACTAGGACAACAAATTCTGCTATTACTGTATAGCTACTACTACTATTACTACTACTACTAAGATTACTACAACTACTACTACTCCTAGTACTACTCCTAGTACTACTACTCCTCCTTCTTCTCCTCTGGCTATTACTACTACTACTACCACTACTACTACTCCTCCTCCTACTACTGCTACTACTGTTACCACCTCTATTGCAACTACTACGACTACAACAATAACAACAACTACTACTATTCCTCATACTACTACTTCTATGATCACGACTACTACTACTTCTACTGCTACTACTACAACTACTAATACTGCTAGTACCGCTACTACTACTATAGTACTACTACATTGCTACTATAACTACTACTATTGCTACTAGTACTACTCCTATTACTACTACTATTGCTACTACTTCTACTACTACTACTACTCCTACTACTACTACTATTTCTACTACTACTTCTACTTCTACTTCTATGACTAATACTACTACTACTACTACTACTTCTGCTTCTACTATAAGTACTGCACTAGTGCGATGACTACTACTACTAGCGCTGCTACTACAACAACTACTACTTTTACTACTACTTATACAACAACAACAACTACTACTACAGCAACGACTACAATAACAACTTTTGCTACTACTACTACCACTCCTACTACTACAACTACTGCTACAACTTCTAGTACTCCTACTTCTACTACTAATACTAAAACTACTACTAATACTACTACAACAACTACTACTACCCCTACAACTACTACTACTACCACTTCTACTAATCATCCTACAACTATTACTACTACAACCACTGCTACTACTACTCTACTATGACTATTACTACTACTACTACTACTGCTGCTGCTGCTACTACTCCAACACCACTCCCACTGCTACCCCTACTACATCTTCTACTGCTACATCTACTACTACAAAAATAACAACTACTACTTCTTCTACGACTGTTGCTGCTTCGATTACAGAAACTACTGTTAGTGCTACTACTACTACTACAACTGTTGCTACTGGAACTACCACTGCAACTCCTAATACCACAACTACTACTCCTACTACTGCTACTACTACTGCTACTCCTACTACTACTGCTACTCCTAACACTCCTATGACTTCTATGACTACTACTCTAACTATTACTGCAACTACTACATTCCTATTACTACTACTACGACTACCACTACTACTGCTACTACTACTATAATTATGACTACTGCAACTGCTACTACTGCTCCACCTACTATTACTACGACTACTACTAGTCATACTAATACTACCACTCCAAGCACTCGTACTACAACTACTACGGCAACAATAACTACTTCTAACTACTTCTACCACTGCTACAACAACAACAACTACTACTATAACAATAACTAATACTGCTACAACTACCGCCATTACTGCCACTAATACTATTACTAGTACTACTGTTACTACTTTTACTACTACTGCTGTTACTACTACTCCTAATGCAACTAAAGTTTCTACTATTACTTCTACTTCTGCTACTACTTCTATTGCTAGACCTACAACTACTCCTGCTACTACTACTACAACTCCGATTACTACTACTACTACTACACCTCCCACTCCTAAACTTAATCCTACTACTGCTACTGCTACTACTTCAACTACTACTACTACCACTACTGCTACTACTACTACTGCTGCTGTTGGTGGTACTACTACAACTACTACTACCAGCACTACTGCTAGTTCTGCTGCTATTACTACAACTATTACTAGTAGAACTACTACTACTTCTAGTACTTCTACTACTACCACTACTACTACGGATGTTGCTGCTACTACTCCTACAGCTACGACAATTACTACAACAACTATTATTACTACAACTACTATCATTACTACTACTACTACTACAACTACTATCACTACTACTACTACTACTACTACAACTACTAATGCCATTACTCAACTACTACTACTATTACTATTACAACTACTATGCCTACTATTGCTGTTACTACATCTACTCTACTATTACTGCTATTACAACTACAACCATTGCTACTTCTGTTCCAACTACTACTACTACTATGATTCCTGCTACTACTCCTAATACAACCACTACTACTTCTACTCCCACTACTACTCCTCCTACTACTACTAATACCCCTACTATTACTACTACTACTACTACTACTACTGCTACTACAACTATTACTACTACAACTGCAATTATTAGTACTACTACTACTACTTCTACTATTACTATTGCCACTACAACTACTTCTATTGCTACTCCTACTACTAATCCGACTTCTACCACCACAACTCCTACAACTACTGCTACTACAACTACAACAACTACTACTACAATTGCGGCTGCTGCTGCTACTACTACGGCTATTGCTACTTCTACAACAATGACTCCTTCTATCGCTGCCATTATGATAACCACTACTACTTCAGCTGCTGCTACTACTACCTCTACCACTACAACTACTGCTACTATAGCGATGCCACTACTACAACTACTACTACTACTACTACTGCAACTACTACAACTACTACTACGACTACTACTACGACTACTACTACTACTACTACTACAAATAATACTACTGCGACTACTACTACTAGTACTACTATAAAGTCTACTATGACTACTATGACAACTACTTTTACTACAACCTTTACAACTACTTCTACAGCTACTACTACTACACTACTTCTCCACTACTATTACAACTGCTACTGTTGCTACTTCTACTACTAGTACTTCTATTGTTGCCACTATTGCTACTACTACTATTAATACTACTACTAGAACTACTAGAACTACTATTGCTACTATTACCATTACTACTACTACTACTAATACAACAACTACTACAACAAGAAGTATGACAACTACTCCTACTGCTACTACTCGTACTCCAACTACAGCTACAACTACAACTATTGGCACTACTACTACCTCTACGACAGTGACTAATACAACTATTACAACAACTACAACTACTACTCCTACAGCTACTACTACAACTACTACTGCTACTACTACTACTACTACTACTACTACTACTACTACTACTACATCTACTACTACATCTACTTCTAATACCACTACTTCTAGTACTACTACTACTTTTACTACTACTACTGCTACTACTACTACTCCTCCTCCTCCTCCTTCTCCTCCTGCTACTACTACCACCACTACTACTAATACTACCCATTTACTACAACTATTACTACTACTACTACCACTGCTATTGCTAATATTACTACTACTGCAACTACTACTACTACTACTACTACAACTACCTCGACTACTACTAAAACTACTACTACTACTACTACTTCTCTTATTACTATTACTACTTTTGTTACTACTACTACTATTAATACTACAATTACTACAACTGCTACTATTGCAACTGCGGCGAGTACAACTATTACTACTACTTTTTCTACTCCTACTACTATTGCTACTACTACTACTACTACTACTTGTACTACTACTATTATTACAGCTACTTCTACTTCTACTACTACAACAATAGCTACTACTAATACTACTACTATGACTACTACTGTTGCTACTGCTACTACTACTACTATTGCTACAACTAGTCATTTTACTGCTAGTACAACTACTATCACTGCTAGTACCACTACTACTACTTCTACTAGTACTACTAATATTACTACTACTAGCTCTACTACGACTACTGCTGCTACTATTACTACCTTACTACTACAACTACTACTACTCGAACAACTACTATTATTACTACTACTAATACTACTACTACTACTACTACCACTACTACTACTACTATAACTACACCTACCATGACTACTACTACTATGTCAATTACTGCTGCTGCTTCTACTCCTACTACTTGTCCTATTATGACTACTACTACTGCTACTATTACTACTACTACTTCTGCTACGGCAACCACAACTACTGCTGCAACTACAATAGCTACTACTATTACTAGTAGCACTAAAATTACGAGTACTACTACTTATAATGCAACAAATTCGGCCACTGCGGTTGATACTGCTGCCACAACTGCTACTACTACTATTGCTACCATTATTCCTCCCACTACTACTATTACTACTACTGCTATCACTACAGCTGCTACTGCTCTCGCAGCTGTTCCTACTAATATGGCTACTACTACTACTACTGAGACTTCTACTACTACCACTACTACTGCTGATGCTACTACTACTACTACAGCTGCTACTAATACTACTACTGCAACTGCTACTACTTCTACTGCGACTTGTGCTACTAGTTATACTACTACTACTACAACAAGAACTACTAACAATACTACTGCTACTATTACAACTTCTGCAACTACTAATACAAAAACAACTACTACTACTAATACAAATACTACTATTACCATAATGCTACTCCCCTTACAATCGCTACTGATACTACTACTACTACTTCAACTTCTTTTGCTACTACTGCTACTACTACTAGTACTGTTCCTCCTCCTCTTCCTCCTCCTGCTATTACTACAAATACTACTACTAGTACTACAACATCTACTACTACTATGAGTACGACTACAATTACTTCAACTCCTGCTACTACTACTATTGCTTCTACAACATGTACTACTATTGCCACCTCTCCGATTACTGCTACTACTTTTGTTACTACTACCATGACTACTACTACTACTGCTGCTACTACTACAGTTACTACTACTACAACAACAACAACTACTACAACAACTCCTGCTACTACTACTACTACGATTACGACTACTACTACTTCTCCTGCTACTACTACAACTACTAATGTTGCTACTACTACTATTGCTACAACCTCTACTACTACTACTACTACTACTACTACAACTACAGTAGTACGACACTACTACTACTACTATTGCTACTAGTTCTACTCTTATTACTACTGCTATTGCTACTACTACTACTACTACCACCACAACTACTAAGACAACTACTACTCCTACTACTACGGTATTGCTATAATTGCCACTACTACTACTTCTACTTCGGCTAATACTACTACAACAAAAATAACAACAACAACTACTACTACTACTACTCCGATTGCTACTACTATAACACTACTACTATTCCTACTACGACTACTAATATTACAAGAACTTCTAATACTTTTGCTACTACTACTACTACTACCACTTCAACTACTCCTCCTACTACTACTATTATAACTACTACTCCTATTACTACTACTGCTCCTAATACTACTACTACTAATATTACTGAAACTACTGCTAGTGCTACTGCTTGGGCTACTACTGTTGCTACTTGTACTACAACTACAACTACTACCATAATAACTGCTGCTGCTACTACTACTACTACTCCTACTACTTCTACTACTCCTAACACTTCTACGACTTCTACAATTATTACTCCAACTACTACACTCCTCCTCCTACTACTACTACTACTACAACTACTACTGCTACAGCTACTACGACTACTATTATGACTACTGCAACTGCTACTACTGCTCCTACAACTATTACTACTACTAGTACAAGTTGTACAAGCACAACCACCCTAACACTCCTACCACTACCACTACTGCAACGACTGCTATTGCTACTAATACTACATGACTAAAAGTTCAACTGCCACTACTACTACTCCTTCTACTACTGCTACTACTACTACTACTATTAATACAACTACTACAGCTCCTA
>RXID01014523.1:70000-82500 GCA_005019695.1 Trichopus zeylanicus subsp. travancoricus
CTGCTGCTGCTACTGCTACTGTTACTACTACTACTACTACTACACTACAACTACAAATACTACTACTAGAACTGCTACTACTAAAACAACAACTACTATTACTACTACAAATACTACTAGTACTACTACTACAACAACTCCTTTTGCTACTACTACTACAACTCCTGCTACTATTACTTCTGCTACAACTACGACTACTCCTACTGCGATAACTAATACTACAACTACTACTAATACTACTACTTCGACTGCTACTACTCCTACAACTGCAACAACTAACACTTCTAATACTCCTACTACTACTACAAAAACAACTACCACTGCTATTGTTACCGCTACTACTATTACTACTATGACTACTACTACTACTACAACTCCTACCTCTACTGCTACTCCTTCTACTACCTTTAGTGCTACAACTACTACAACAACTACTATTACTACTATTACTACTTTTGCTACTATTGTTGCTACTATTAATGAAGCTACAACTACTGCTACTACTACTACTATTGTTGCTATTGGTACTACTACTACTACTGCTATTACTTCTACGACTGCTACTACTACTACTACTGCTCCTACTCCTAGTACTACTACTAACACTCCTACGACTTCTACGACTACTACTCCAACTACTAATACAACTACTACACACCTACTGCTACTACAACTACTACAACTATTATGACTACTCCAACTGCTACTACTGCTTCTACTACTATTACTACTACAACTACTAGTCATACTAATACTACTACTCCAAACACTCCTACTACTACTGCAAGAACTGCTACTGCTACTAATACAACAACAACAACAACAACTACTACTACTTCTACTACCACATCTGCGACTGCTACTGCTACTATTGCTGCTACTACTTCTACTACTATTTCTCCTACAACAAATACTACTACTGCTACTACTACTAGTCCTACTATTACTACTAATACTACTACTACGATTTATACTACTATAACTACTGTCGTTGTTGCTGTTACTACTACTAATACTACTGCTGCTGCTGCTGCTGCTACCACCGTTGCTACTACTACTCCAACTACTCGTACTACAATCGCTACTACTACTTCTACCACTCCTACTACTTCTACTACCCCTACTCCAACTATTACTACTATTACTACAACAACAACAACAACAACAACAACAACAACTACAACTACTACTACTAATACTATGACCACTACTACCCCTCCTCCAACAACTACTACTACTGTTACTACTACTACTATTTCTACTACTAGAATAATTACTAATACTACTATTCCTACTACTTCTGGTATTACTACTACTAATACTTATACTACTACTACTCTTACTACCCCTACTAATACTCCTACTCCTACACCAACTATTACTACTACTCAAACTACTAGTCCTACTCCTACACCTATTACTATTACTACTACTGCTGCTACAAACACTAACAATATTACTGCTACTACTACTATTACTCCTAACACTATGGTACTACTACTACTCCTCGTGCTGTTGCTATTACAACTACTACTTCGGCTTCTACAATAACTACTAGTACTGTTGTGCTTACTACAACTACTACTACTGCTACTATTGCTACAACTACTACTACAACTACCACTAATATTTCTATTGCTACTGCTATTACTATTCCTACTACTACTACCACAAGAACTGCTACTACTATGACTACTACAATTTCGACTAGTACTACAACTACTACTATCAGTACTACTACTACTACTATAACTACTCCTACCATGACGCCCACTACTACTATGACTACCACTACTGCTACTATTATAGCTACTACTAGTCCTATTACTACTACTACTACTACTGCCACTACTACTACCGCTACTACTACTGCTACTATTACTACAGCTACTTCTACTACTACTACTTCTGCTATGACTACTACAACAACTACTACAACTAAAATAGCTACTACTGTTACTACCAGCACTACACCGACTAGTACTACTACTTATACTGCAACAAATATAGCCACTACAGCTGATACTGCTACTACAACTGCTACTACTACTACTATACCTACTACTATTGCTACTACTGCTGCTCCTACTACTATTGTTGCGGCCCATGCAGCTGTAGCTACTAATACGCCTACTACTACTACTACTACTACTACTACTAATGTTGAGACTGCTACTGCTGTTGCTGCGGCAGGTGCTCCTACTAGTACTAATACTACTGCTGCAATTACTACTGTAATTACTACTCCTGCTACAACTACTATGACTACTACTACTGCTACTGCTACTTCTACAGCTACTTCTGTAGCTACTACGACTACTATTCCTCCTACTCCTACTACAAATACTACTACCCCTGCTATTACTACTCTTTCTACTACTACTACTACTACTTCTACTTCTTCATCTTCCACTACTACTACTGCTGTTGTTCCTGCTACTACTACTTGTACAACTACATCTACTACTACTACTACTATGACGACTACTACTACTACTTCTACTTCTGCTACTACTACAACTACTGCTACTACAACATGTATGACTACTTCTACTTCTCCTGTTATTACTACTACATCTACTACTGCTACCACTACTACTATGACTACAACTACAGTTACTACCACTACTGCAACTACTACTACTACTACTATTGCTACTACTACTACTATGATTATGACTACTACTACTTCAACTGCTACTGCTACAACAACAACAACTACTACTACTACCGCTACAACCTCTACTACTGCTACTGCTGCTACTACCACTACACTACTACTACAACTACTATTATTGCTACACTACTACTCCTATTACAGCTACTATTGCCACTACTACTAGAACTACTATTACTTCTACTGCAACTACTCTACTACTCCCACTACTACACTTCTACTACCATTGCACCTACTACTACTATTTCTACTATTATTACTACTTCTACTACTATTACTAATACTAAAACTACTATATAGCTACTATTGCTCCTACTGCAACTACAACAACAACTACTACTAGTACTCCTCCTATTGCTACTAATACTACAACTCCTACTACTACTACTACCACTATTGCTGCTACTACTACTTCTACTACAACTAGTACTACTACTGTTGCTGCTACTACAACTACTAGTCCACTACTACTATTATTACTAATACGAATACTACCACAACAACTCCTACTACTACTACTACTCTTGCAAATACTGCTACTACCACTTCTACTACTCCTACTAGCACTACTACTACAACTACCATTGCTACTACCACTTCTACTACTCCTCCTAGCACTACTACTACTACTATTCCAACTCCTACTCTGAATGTAACTCCCACTACTACTTCTACTGCTACAACTTACACAACAAAAATACTGCTGCTACTACACCACCTACGATGACTACTACTCCACCTATTTCTACTACTACTACAACGACAGCTGCTACTTCTTATACTCCTACTACTAATGCTATTACTACTGCGGCTACTTTTGTTGCTATTAGTACATAGCCACTACTACTACTTCTACTACTACTTCTATAGCTACTACGGCTGTTTCTACTACTACTACAACTACTACAACTACTACTACTACAACAACAACAACTACTACTACTACTACTACTACTACGACTACTACTACTACTATAACAACTACTACTAATTCTAAGACTACTGCTACTGCTACAACTACTATAACTACTACTACTACTACTACTACTACTACTACTACTACTACTACTACTACTACAATAGCTAATACTGCTACTACTACCATTACTACTGCAACTATTGCTCCTACTGCTACTACTAATACTACTATCGCTACTGTTGCTACAATTACAACAACTACTGCTACTATTGCTAAGACTAATACTACTACTAGTACTACTGCTGATGATGCTGCTGAAGCTGCTGCTAATACAACTAGTACAACTAATACTACTACTACTACTACTACTGCTGCTGCTTCTACTACCACTACTACTGCTACTACAACTACGACTGCTACTAATGCTGCCACTACATCTACTGCAACTACAACTACTTATCCTACTTCTTGTACTACTATTATGATTATTGCTTCTACTGCTATTGCTACCACTACTACTACTATTGTTGCTGCTACAACTACTAATACTACTACTTCTACTTCTCCTACTTCTCCTACTGCTGCTACTATGATAGGTACGGCTAGTAATGCTATTACTTCTTCTACTACTACTGCTATAACTACTGCTACTACTTCCCAAACTACTAAAACTATTAAAACTACATCCACTACTACTACTTCGGCTACTGTTGCTTCTGCTATTGCTATGATTGCTACTACTATAACTTCTACTAATACCGCTCCAACTACTAATATTACTGCAACTAGAACTCCCACTGCTATTGCTATAACTGCTACTCCTCCTACAACTTCGACAACAACTGCTACTGCTCCTACAACTTTGACAACTACTACCCCAACTACTATAGCTCATGCTACAACTACTAATAGTACCTCAACTGGTACTACTGATACTCCAACTACTATAACTACTACTACCACTTCTACTACTACTACTACTATTTTTACTCGTACTACTACAACTACTGCTTCAACTATTATTACTACTTCAGCTGCTGCTTCCACTATGACTTCTGCTACTACTTCTACTATTACTAGGAATGCTATGACTGCTATGAATACTACAAGTACTACTTTCGCAACTACTTCTGCTGCTACTACTTCTCCTACTATTATTGCAACTGCTGCTAGTATTGCTACTACTACAACTACTGCAACTTGTGCTATAAGTCCAACTTCTACTACAATTCCAACCACTACTACTTCTACTTCAACTACTACGACTGCTTATACTACTACTTCTCCTACTACAATGACTACTACTACTACAACAACAACCACTATTGCTACTACTACTACTACTACCACTACTACTACTATAGATGATACAATTACTGCTTCTGTTATAACTACAACTTCTCCTACTATAATGACTACTACTACTGCTACAACCACTACTGCTACTACTACTGCTGCTATTATTGGTGCTGCTACTACTACTACCACTACTACTACTCTAGATGCTACAATTACTGCTTTTGCTACAACTTCAACTTCTCCTACTTCTACAACTTTCGCTACTGCTGCTACTGCTAATACTACTGCTACTGCTACTACTACTACTTTTGCTACTACAACAACTGCTACTGGTACTACTACCGCTATTACTACTAATCCGACTACTATTACTTCAACTTTTGATACTATTGCTGCTACTTTTGCTACTACTGCTACTTCTACTACAACTTCCACAGCTACTACTTCTTCTACTATTACTACTTCTGCTACTACTACTGCAACTACTACTACTCTGATAACAATAACAACTACTATTCCTACCACCACTACTACTACTACAACTACTACTACTGTTACTGCTACTACTACTACAATAGTTACTACAATTACTACTACTACTACTACCGCCACTACTACTACTATGACTATTACTACACTAATACTACTATTGTTATTGCCGCTAATACTACTACTACTGCTACAATTGCCGCAAGTACTTTTACAACTACTACTATTACTATGACTAAGACTACTACTGCTACTTCTCTAACTACTACTACTGCTGCTGCTACAGCAATTGCTACAACTACTGCTATTGCTACTACTACTACTAATACTACTTCTACTACTACTACTACTACTACTAATACCACTATTGTTGCTACTACTACTACTACTTCTACTACAGCAACTACAAGTACTACTGCAACTACCTCTACTACTGCTACTACGGCAACGACCACTACTACTACCATAGCTGCTGTTGCTGCAGCGGCTGCTACTGCTACTTTTACTACTGTTACTACTATTGCTACCACTACTACTACTAGCACTACTACTTGTACTGCATGTGCTACTACTGCTACTACTTCTAAAACTAGTACTGCTACAACTACTACTACTGCTAGTTCTGCTGATGTTGCTAGTACTACTACTACTTCTAGTAATACTAAGACTGCCACTAATGATGCGGCTTCTGCTTCTGGTGCAACTACTACTACTAGAACTGTTGCGGCTACTACTACTGATACTACTGCTACTTCTACTACTTCTGCTACTCCGCCTGCTTCTACTACTACTATTGCTATTATTACTACTTCTGTAGCTACTACTACCACTATTACTGCTGCTACTCCTTCTACAACTACAACTGCTGCTGCTTCTGCTGCTACTACTACTACGATTACTACTAGTACAATTCCTGTTGTGCTATGGCTGCTTTGTTGTCATTGCTACAACAATTAATATTACTACTGCTACTACTACTATTGTCACTACTACTACTACAACTAATAATACTACTGCTAGCACTTGTACTACTAGTACTACTACTGTTGCTACTGTTGGTACTACAACTACAGCAGATGCTATAACTACTATAATTACTACTACTACTGTGACTACTACTACTAGTTCTGCTACTACTACGACTATAACAACAAAAGCCTCTACTACTACTTCTATTACTACCGCAGCTACAACAACTACCACCACCACCACTACTACTACTACTACCACTACTACTACAACTACTATTACTACAACTACTACTATTATTACAGCAGTTGCTACAAATACTACTCTTATAACTTCTCCTACTACTATTACTATTGCTACTAGTATTACAGCTACTTCTACTACTGTTGCTTCAACTACTACTACTGCTACTACTATTGCTACTACTACTTGCTACTATTACTACAACTACGACTACTACTACTAATAGTACTACAACTACTAGTACTATTGCTGGTACTTCTACTGCTATTGGTGCTCCTACTATTACTACTAGAACTACTATTACTAGACAACTACTGCTGCTACTGTTGCTGCGACCACAACTACTCCTCCTACTACTACTATTACTGCTACTACTGCTGTTGCATTTACAGCAACTACTACAGCAACAACTACGGTTGTGACTTCTGCTGCTACGACAACTACAAAGAGCACTACTACTACTACTACTACTACTACTACTACTACTACTATAGCTCTACTATTACTCCTACTGCTACTGCCACTACTCCTGCTGCTGCTGCTACTACCATACTACTTCTACTAGTATTTTGAATACTCCGACTACTATTACTGCTACTACTGCAATTATTGCTACTACAGCTACTCGTGCTACTGCTACTACTACTACTGATGCTACCACTACTACTGCTACTACTGCTACTCCTCCAACTACAACTAGTGCTCTTATAACAACTATTGCTACTGCTACTACTACTACTGCTATTACTGCTACTTCTACTACAACAACTCCTA
Organism: Trichopus zeylanicus subsp. travancoricus; assembly: GCA_005019695.1. Taxonomy (NCBI): domain Eukaryota; kingdom Viridiplantae; phylum Streptophyta; class Magnoliopsida; order Dioscoreales; family Dioscoreaceae; genus Trichopus; species Trichopus zeylanicus. Next base: position 77,371 of record RXID01014523.1, read on the forward strand.
CTAATACTACTATTGCCACCACTACTACTATTACTGTTGTTGCTACTTCTACCACTATTACTTCTAGTACAACTACTACTACAATGACTACTACTGCTATGACTAGTACTTCTACTACTCCTACTATTACTGCTAGTAATACTACGACTGCTATGACTACTACTACTACTAACACTTCTACTACTATTGCTACTACAAATTCTCCTATTACTGCTACTAATACTACTACTGCTATTGTTACTGATGCTGCTGCTAATACTACTACTACTGTAACTACTACTACTGTTGTTGTTGCTGCTACTACCACTTCTACTGCTACTACAACTACTATTACTACTGCTACTACTACAAATGCTGCCACCACATCTACTGCTACTACTACTATTTCCCCTACTACTTCAACTATTGTTGCTACTATTGCTTCAACTTGTATTGCTACAACTACTACTACTACAATAACTACTACTACTGTTACTACTACTGCTACTACAACAACTACTACTACTACCCCGACTACTAAAACTACTACCACTACTTCTACTGCTATTATTACTGCTACTATTATTAGTCCTACTATTATTACTGCTACTATTGCTACTACTGCTGCAGCAACTAATACTACTGCTGCAGCAACTACGACTGCTGCAACTGCCCATGCTACTCTACCTACTCTTGCTACTACAACTTCTACTCTTCCTACTACTACCTCTACTGCCCATACTACTACTACAACTACTACAATTTCTGCTACTATTACTTTCACTACTACTACTACGACTACTACTACAACTGCTACAGCGGCTGTTGTCACCGTGGCTGTTGCTATTACTACTACTACTTCCCCTACTTCTATGACTACTGCTACTACTACAACTACAATAACTATTGCTACTGCTAGAACTAATATTACTGTGGTAACTGCTACTACTACAATGACTACAACTGCAACTTGTGCTACGGCTATACTACTGCTGCTACTACTACTAATACTACTACTACTGCTCCTACTACTTCTACTAAAGCAACTACTACAACTACTACTGCTACTACTACTGCTGCTACTGCTACTTTACTATTATTACTATTGCAACTATTTCTTCTGCTCCTACAGCTACTATTACTACTATTCCTGCTACAACTACAACTGCTCTTATTTCCACTAATGATACTCCTATTGCTGCTACTACTACTCCTACAACTACTACAACCACTGCAACAACAACTGCTACTCAAACTACAACTGCTACAACTAATAACACTACTACAAATATAATGGCTACTACTGTTGCGATTACTACTTCTTCTACTACTATTGCTATAATTACTACTACTGCTACTACTTTTACTACTACTATGGCTGCTAGACTACTACTATGACTACTACTACTGCTAGTACTACTACTACTATTACTACTACTACTGCTGCTCTGCTACAACTATCACAAATACTACTACCACTACTTCTACTACAACTACTAATACTACTACTACAACTACGACTACTATTTCTATTACAACAAGTACTACTACTACTTCTTATGCTTCAAATATTGCCACTACTACTGCTATGGCTACTACTAACACTACTACAAGTTCTGTTGTTGCTACTATTGCTTCTACTACTACTACTACAGCAACTGCTGCTTCAGCAACAACTCCTCCTCCTACTACTACTACAACTACTACTATAACAACAACAACTACTACTACTGCTACTGCTACTACAACTGGCACGACTACTACCACTACTACTACTACTACAACTACGACTCCTCTTGCTGCTGCTATAGCTACTTCTGCTACTATTGCTACTACTACTACTATTTCTTCTATTGTCACTACTGTTACTACTACTCCTACTCCTACTACTACTACAACAACTACGGTTGTTTCTGCCGCTACAACTACTACTGCTATAACTACAGCTACTACAATTATTATCGCTACTACTACTACTTCTACTACTATTGCTACTACTGCTACTATAACTACTATAGCTACAACTGCCCATTCTGCTATAGTAACTATTGCTACTTCAACTTCTACTCCTCCTACTATTACCCATACTACCACTACCACTACCACTATTTATGCTACTACTACTTTTACGTATACTGCTACTATGACAACTACAACAACTGCTACTACTCCTGCTGCTGCTACCACTGTGGCTACTGCTACTATAACTACTACTTCTCCAACTTCTACGCATACTGCTACTACTATAACTACTGTTACATCTTCTAGTACTACAACTAATATTACTACTACAACTGCTACTACTACAATAAATGCTACTACAACTAGTGCTATGGCTACTACTCCCACAACAACTACTACTAATACTACAACTATAGCTAGTACTACAACTACAGCTGCTGCTACTGCTGCTGCTGCTACTGCTCTATAATTATTACTATTGCGACTATTTCTTCTACTCCTACTGCTACTATTACTACTACTCCCGCTCTAACTACAACTACTATTATTTTTACCAATGATGCTCTTACAGATAATCCTACTACTCCTATTACTACTACTACTACAACTGCAACTACTACTCCTACTAATACTGCTACTGCTATAGCACTACTACTAATACAATGGCAATTGTTGTTGCTATTACAACTTCTACTACTACTACGGCTATAATTACTACTACTGTAACTACTGCTACTACTACTACGGCCGATACGACTACTACCACTACTACTGCTGCTGCTACTACTACTGCTACAACTATGAGTATGACTACTACTAATACTACTACTTCTACTAATACAGCCACTACTACTACAACAACTACCACTACTACTACTGCAACTATCACTAATACTACTACTACTACTGCTACTATTACTACTAATACTACTACTACAACTACGACTATAATTTCTACTATAACTACTACTACAACTACTTATTCTACTATAACTACTGCCACCACTACTGCTATGCCTACTACAACAACTACTACTACTACAAGTTTTGCTGTTCCTAATATACCACTACTACTTCTATAACTACGGCTACTTCTACAACCACTGCTACTACTACTGCTACTACTACTAGTAGTAGTAGTAGTATAACAACTACTACTACTATGGCTATAGCTACTACAGCTGCGAAGACTAGTAATACTACTTCGCTACTATTGCTACCACTACTACTATTTCTACTACTACTAAAAATACTACTACAGCTACTATGACTGTTACTACCACTTCTATTACTGTTACTACTACTACTGCTGCTATTATAGCAACTACTATTTCTGCTAGTACTACCACTGCTACTACAACAACAACAACAACTACTACTACTACTATTATGACTATTACTGCTACTACTACTCCTACTATTACTTTGACTACTACAATTACAACTACTACTATTACTACTGTTAGTACAACTACAACTGCTAGTACTACTACTTCTGGTACTGCTACTATGACTAATACTAATGCTACTGCTCCTACTACTAGTACTACTGCTACTAATATGACTACTGCTGTTGCTACTACAACTACTACTACTCCTACTACTACAACTGCTGCTACTATTCCCACTATAGCTACGAATACTACTAGTAAAAGTACTCCTGCTACTTCTACTATTACTTCAACTATTGCTACTACTATTGCTACACCTACTACTTCTTCTGCTACTCCTACTACTACTACTCCTCCTCGTACTACTACTATTGTTGCTACTTCTGCTACTTCTACGATTGCTGTTACTACAACTTGTACTAAAACCACTCCAACTACTGCTATTGATACAAGAACTCCCGATGCTATTGCTACTATGACAACAACTACTACAACTCCTACTACTATGACTACTATTACAATAACTACAACAACTCCTGCTTCTTCTACCACTACTACCTCAATAGCTTCATTGATAACCCAACTACTACAACTACTACTACCACTTCTACTACTACTACTGCTGTTGTTACTCCCACTACTACAACTATTGCTACTACAGCAGCTACTACTCCAACTACTACTAGTACTTCTGTTGCCGCTACTACTACTACTACTACTATAGCGGATCCTATTGATGCTCTTGCTACTACTTCTACTACTACCACCACCACTATGACTTCAGCTACTTCTTCTACTATAACTACGGATGCTAGGAATGCTACAAATACTACAACTACTACTTCTGCTACTACTTCTATCGCTACTGTTGCTACTACTATTATTGCGACTACTACTACGACTACAACTACTGCATATTGTTCTATAACTGCTACTTCTACTACAACTACAACTACGACTACTAATACTTCAACTACTGCTACTGCTTCTACTACTACTTCTGCTACTGCTACCACTACTACTACTACAGCTACTACCACTACTGCTACTACTACCGCTGCTGTTGCTGCTACAGATACTACTACTACTACTACCACTACTACTACTACAGCTGCCACAATTACTGCTTTTGCAATAACTACTACTTCACCAACTACTACTAATTCTGCTACTACTGTTGCAGCTACTACTACTACTACTACAACTAATACTACTACTACTACTACTACTACTACTACTATTACTACTAGTATTCCTACTACTACTACAACTACTACTACAACAATAACAACAACAATAACAACAACAACTACTACTACTACTACTACTACTACTACTAGTACTACTACTACTACTACTACTACTACTACTACTACTACTACTACTACTACAATAACAAAAATAACTACTACTACTACCATGACTACTACTACTTCTCCAACCATAAATACTGCTACTGCTATTGCTACTGCTACAACTACTGCCATTGCTACTACCACTACTACTACTCCTCCTCCTACTACTGTTGCTACTACTACTACGACTACCACCACCACTACTACTACTGTTGCTACCACTACAACTACTAGTACTATTGCTACTCCTACAACTACTACTGCTACATCAACAATAATAATTACTGCTGCTGCTGCTGCTCATACTACTACATCTAGTAATACTACTACCAGTAATAATGTTGTCCCTTCTGTTGATGCCGTAACTACTACTAATACAACAGCTTCGGCTACTACTACTCATACTACTACAACTTCTTCTACTGCTTTTGCTACTCCTGCTT
>RXID01014523.1:87500-106313 GCA_005019695.1 Trichopus zeylanicus subsp. travancoricus
AGAACTAGTTGTTATTGTTGTAGTTGTAGCAGTAGTAGCTCGAGGAGAATTTGTAGTAGCAGTAGTTATTATTGTTGTAGTTAGGGTAGTAGTAGTAGCAGGAATAGCAATTGTATTCGTAGTAGTTGTCATAGTAGTGGTAGTAGTAGTAATAGTAGTAGTAGAATTAGTAGTAGTAATACTTGTCACAGTAGTAGTAGTAGTAGGTGTAGAATTAGTAGTAGTAGTAGTTGGAGTAGAATTAGTAGTAGTGGTAGTCGTAGTATTAGTAGTAGTAGTGGTAGAAGTAGTAGATAAAGTTGAGTAGTAGTTGTAGCAGTCGTTCTTGTAGTAGTAGTAGTAGTAGTCCCATTGGTAGTAATAGTAGTAATAGTAGTAGTAGTACTAGAGGAAGTTGTAGTTGGATTATTAGGAGTAGTAGTTATAGTAGTAGCAGCAGCAGTTGTAGCAGAAGTGTTAGTAGTAGTTGGAGTAGCTGTAGTAGAAGTAGTACAAGTAGTACTTGTCACAGTCATTGTAATAGTAGTAGTAGTAGTAGTAGTGGAAGTTGTAGTTGGAGTATTAGGAGACGGAGTAGTAGTATTAGTAGCAGTTGTAGTAGTAGTCTTAGTTGTTATTGTAGTAGTAGAAGTAGCAGTAGTAGTAGTTGTTGTTATTGTAGTAGTCATATTAGTAGTTAGGGTAGTAGTAGCGGTAGTAATAGTAGTTGTATTAGTAGTAGTCGTAGTAGTAGTCGTAGTAAGAGTTGAAGTAGTAGTAATAGTGGTGGCAGTATTAGGAGTAGTAGGAGCAGTAGTAGTTATACTAGTAGTAGGAGTAGTAGGAGCAGTAGTAGGAGTAGAGGTGGTGGTGGTGGTGGTGGTGATGTTGGTGGTGGTAATAATATTAGTAGTAGTAGTACTAATATTAGTAGTAGTAGTATTAGTAATATTGGTAGTAGCGATCATAGTCATAGCAACAACAACAACAGTAGCAGTAGTAGTAGTAGAAGTAGCATAAGTAGTTTCAGTAGTAGTAGGAGTTGTAGTAGTTGTAGGTGTAGTAGTAGCAGGAGGAGTAGTAGTAGTAGTAGTTGTAGTAGTGGTAATAATAGTTGTAGTATTAGTAGCAGCAGTAATAGCAGTGGTAATAGGTGTACTAGTAGTAGTAGTAGTAGTAGTAGCGGTAGTGCTAGTAGCAGCAGTAGTAGGAGTAGTAGTTGTAGCAGCAGTAGTAATAGTAATAGTAGTAATGACAGTAGTATTAGCAATAGTTGTGATACTAGTAGCAGTCATAGAAGTTATAATAGTGGTAGTAGGAGTATTAGTTGTAGTAGTAGTAGTGGTTGTACGAGTGTTAGGAGTAGCAGTTGTTGTAGTAGTAGTTGGAGATGTAGTAGGAGTCATAGTAGTAGCAGTAGCAGTATCAACAATAATAGTAATAGTAGTAGCAATAGTAGTAGGAGCCGCAATAGTAGTGGTTGTAATAGTAGCAGCAGCAGGAGTAGTTGTAGTAATAGTACTAGTAGTAGTTATTGTAATACTAGTAGTAGTAATTGTAGCAGTAGTAGTAGTTTGAGAAGTAGTAGTGGTAGTAATACTCACAACAACAGCAACAGTAGCAGCGATAGTTACAATAGCAGCAGCGTTAGAGGCATCAGCAGTAGCAGTAGTAGTTATGGTAGTAGAAGCAGTAATAGTTGCAACAATAGTAGAGGTAGTGCCTGTTTTCAGCTCCGATAGTAGAAGTTGTATATGTGGCAGAAGTAGAAGCAACAAAAGTAGCAGTAGTAGTAGAAATAGTAGTAGTTGTAGTTATTGTAGTAGTAGTAGTTGAAGCAGTGTTAGGAGTAGTAGGAGTATCTTCTATAGTAGAAATAGCAGTTGCAGAAGTAGTTATGAAAGTAGCAGTAGTAGTAGTAGTATTAGTGGTAGCAGCAGCAATAGTAGAAGTAGTAGTAGTACTAATATTAGCAGTAGTTGTAGTAGCAGTAGTGGTAGTAGTAGCAGTAATAGTGGTAATTGTAGTAGTAGTAGAAATAGTAGTAGCGGTAGCAACAGTCGCAGTAATAGTAATTGTAGTGGTAGTCGTAGCTGTTGTAGTAGCAGTAATAGTAGCAGTAGTTCTAGCAATAGCAGTAGCAGTTGAAGTAGAAGTAGAAGTAGTAGTAGCAAATGTAGCAACTGTAGTAATGGTGGTAGTAGTAATAGTAGTAGTAGTAGTAGTAGTAGTAGTAGTAGTAGTAGTAGTAGTTGTTGTTGTTGTTGTCGCAATCGAAGTAGCAAAAGTAATCATGGTATAAGTAGTAGCAACATGAGTCGTAGCTATAGTAGTAGAATTAGTGGTAGGAAAAGTAGTAGTAGTAGTAGTAGTAGTAGTAGTAGTAGTAGTAGTAGTACTAGTAGTATTAGAAGAAGTAGTAGTAGTAGTAGTCGTAGTAGCAGTACTAGTATTAATAGAAGTAGGAGTAGTAGTATTAGTAGTAGTAGTAATGGTAGTAGTCGTCATTGTTGTAGTAGTAGTAATAGTACAGTAGCAGTAATAGTTATAGTAATAGTAGTAGTAGGAGTTGTAGTTGTAGCAGTAGTAGCTGTTGTAGTAGTAGTTGTAGTAGTAGAAGCAGCAGTAGCAATAGCAGCAGTAGTAGTAGTGCCCAAAGTAGCAGAAGTAGCTTTTGTAGAAGTCGCAATAGTACTGGTGGTGAAAGTAGTAATAGTAGCACCCAAAGTAGTTGTAGTAGTATTAGTAGTAGTAGCAGTAGCAGTTATAGTAGTACCCGTATTAGCAATAGTAGTAGATGTAGATGTACTAGTAATAGTAGTAGTAGTTATTGTCATAGCTATAGTCTCCCAAGTAGCAGTAGTGGCAGTGGTAGAAGTAGTACTAGTTGTAGTAGTAACAGTAATTGTAGTAGTAGTAGTGATAATAATAGCAGTAGTAGTAGCAACAGTTTTAGTAGTAGCATCAGTTGTAGTAGTTGTAGTTGCAATAGTTGTAGCAGTAGTAGCCATTGTAGTAGTAGTAGAATATTAGTAGCAATAGTTGCAGTTGCAGTAATTGTAGCAGTAGTAGCAACAGTATTTATAGTATTAGTAATATTAGTAATAGTAGTAGTAGCGAAAGTAGGAGTTGTAGTTGTAGTAGTAGATGTAGTAGTCACAATAACAGTAGTCATAGTAGCAGTAGTGGTAGAAGAAGTAGTAGGATTAGTAGTTGTCATAGTAGTAATAGTCGCAGTAGCAATCGTAGTAGTAGTAGTGCTAGCAGTAGTAGCAGCAGTTGTAGCAGAAGTAGCTCTAGTCTTAATTGTAGTAGTTGTAGTAGTAGTCGTAGGAGTTGTAGTAGTAGTAGCAGTAGCAGTAGTTGTAGAAGTCACAAGTTAAGTAGTAGTACTAGTAGTAGTTGTTGTTGTAGGAGAAGTAGTAGCAGCAGCAGTTGTTATTGTTGTAGTAGTAGTGGTAGTAATAGTAGCGGTAGTAGTAGGAGTAGTTTATCGATAATAATAGTAGCAGTAGTATTGGTAGCAGAAGCAGCAGTAGTAGTGGTAGTGGTAGTAGTAGTAGTACTAGTTGCAGTAGCTGCTATAGCTGCAATAGTAGTTGTAGTTGCAGTAGTAGTAGTAACCATAGTTGCAATAATAGTAGTTGTTGTAGTCGTGGTAACAGTAGTGGTAGTCGCATTTGTACTAGTAGTAGTAGCAGAAGTAGTAGTTGGAGAAGTCATTGTAGCAATAGTAGTAGTAGCCGAAGTAGTAGTATTAGTAGTAGCAGTAGTAGTAGTAGAAGTAGTAGTAGTAGTAGTAGGTGTAGGTGTAGGGGCAGTAGAAGGAGTTATCATAGTAGTAGTAGGAGGAGGAGTAGTATTAGTAGTAGTGGTGGTGGTGGTAGTAGTTGCAATAGCAGTAGTTGTAGTAGTAGAAATAGTGGTAGCAATAGTAGTAGTAGTAATAGTGGGTGGAGTCGCAGGAGTATTAGGATTAGTAGTAGTATTAGTAGCAGCAACAATAATAGTAGTTGTAGGGGTAGTAGTGGCAATAGTTGTACGAGTAGCAGTGTTTGTATTAGTAGTAGTAGTAGTACAAGTAGTAGGAGGGTTAGTAGTAGTAGGAATTATATCGATAGTAGAAGTAGTAGAAGTAGTAGCAGTACTATCAGTATTATTAGTAGTAGTAGTGGTATAAGTAATAGTAGTAGAAGTAGAATTAGTAGTAGTAGGAGCTGCAAGAGCAGCAACAGTAATACTAGTTATAGCAGTAGTATAAGTCATAGTAGTAGTAGTAGTAGTAGTAGTACTAGCAGCAGCAGCAGTAGTTGTAGTTGTAGTAGTACTAGCAATTGTGCTAGTAGTAATGTAGTAGTAGTCTTAGTAGTAGTAGTAGTAGTAGTAATAGTAGTTGTTGTACTAGCCAGAGTAGTAGTAGTAGTAGTAGTAGCAGTTGTTGCTGTAGTAGGTGTAGAAGTCAGAGTGTTTGGAGCAGTAGTATTAGTACGAGTAATAGAAGTAGTATGAGTAGCAGTACGAGCAGTCGTAATAGTAGTAGTAGTAGCAGTTGTAGTAGCAGTAGTAGAAGTAGTACTAGTAGTAGTAGTAGTAGTAGTAGTAGTAGTAGTAGCAGCAGTAGTAGTACTAGTAGTAGGAGCTGGAGTAGGAGTAGTAGTTGCAGTGGTAGTAGTATTAGTAGGAATAGTAGTATTATAAATTATACTAGTAGTTGTAGTAGTAGTAGTAGTATTAGGAGTGGTATAGTAGTAGTAGTTGTAGACGTAGTAGTAGTAGTAGCAATTCTACAAGTAGTAGTAGTAGTTGTTGGATAGGGGTAGTTATAGTAGTAGTAGTGGTAGAAGTAGTAGTTGTAGTAGTAGTAGTAGAAGTAGTAGTAGTAGAAATAGCTATAGTAGTAGTCGTCATAGTAGTAGTAGTAGTAGTAGCAATAGTAGCAACCGAAGAAGTAGTAGTTGTAGTAGTAGTATAAATCATAGTAGCAGTAGTAGTAATAGGAGTAGTAGGGTTAGTTATTGTAGTAGTGGTGGTGGTAGAAGTGTTAGTAGTAGCAGTAGTAGTAGTTGTTGTAGCATCAACAGTAGTAGTAGTTGTAGTAGTAGCAGTAGCAGTAGCAGTAGTATCAATAGAAGTAGAAATACTAGTAGTAGTAGCAGCAGTAGTAGCAGCAGTAGTAGTCATAGTATTACAAGTAGTGGTAGTAGTAGTTGTTGTTGTTGTAGTAGTAGTAGAAGCAGTAGTAGCAATAGCTGCAGTTGTAAGTGTAGTCGTAGTTGTTACAGTAGGAGAAGTAGCAGGAGCAATAGTAGTCGTAACAGCAACAACAATAGTAGTAGTAGTAGTAGTAGTAGGACTAGCAATAGTTGTAGTAGTGCAGTAGTACCCACAACAATAGTGGCAGTAGTTGTAACAATAGTAGTAGTTGCAGCAATAATAGTAGTAGTAGTAGTAATAGTAATAATAGTAGTAGTAGGAGAAGCAGCAGTAATAGTAATAGCAGTGGTAGTAGTAGTTATAGTTGAAGTCTTAGGAGTAGTAGTCGGAGTAGGTGTAGGAGTAAGAGTAGTAGTAGGAGTTGTAGTAATAGTGGTAGTAGTTGTAGGAGTAGTAGTAGTGGTGTTAGTATTAGTAGTATTAGTACCAGAAGTAGTAGTTATAGTAGTAGTTATAGTAGTAGTTGTAGTTGTAGTAGTAGTTGTAGTAGTAGTTGTGGTAGTAGTTGTAGTAGTAGTAGTCGTAGTAGTTGTAGTAGTAGTAGCGGTAGTAGTAGTAACAATAGTAACAATAGTAGTTGTTGTTGTAGTCATGGCAGTAGTAGTAGCAGAAGTAGTAGTTGGAGAAGTAGTGGTAACAATAGTAGTAGTAGCAGGAGTAGTAGTAGTAGTAATAGTTGTTGTTGTTATTGTTGTAGTAGTAGTAGTTGTTGTTATTATACTAGTAGTTGTAGAAGTAGCAGCGGTGGTAGTGGTATGAGTTGGAGTGGGAGTTGTAGTTGGAGAAGTAGTAGTTGGAGTATGGGTAGTAGTAGTTGATGGAGTAGTAGTAGCAGTAGGAGTTAGAGTAGGAGTGGTAGTAGTAGTAGTTGTAGGAGGAATAGAAGTAGTAGTAGAAGCAATAGTAGGAGTAGTAGGAATAGTAGTTGTAGTTGTCCTAGTATTAGTAGGAGCTATAGCAGCAACATCTGTAGTTATAGCAACAAGTAGTAGTAGTATTCATAGAAGTACTTGTAGTAGCAGTAATTGATTGAATAGTTGTAATAACATTTGTCCTAGAAGTTGAAGTAGAAGTACTAGTAGTAGCAGTAGTAGTTGTTGTTGTAGTAATAGTTGGAGTAGTAGTTCCAATAGTAGTAGTAGTTATAGTAGTAGTAGCAGCAACAACAACAATAACAGTAGCAGTTATAGTAGTAGTAGTTGCAGCAGTAGTAGTAGAAGTAATAATTGTTGTAGTAGTAGGAGTAGGAATAGTAGTAGTAGTAGTAGTAGCAGTAGATGCAGTTTTAGTTTTAGCAGCAGTTGCACTAGTAGTAAAGTAGTAGTAGTAGCAGTAGTAGTAGTAGTATCAGCAGCAGCAACAGCAGTACTAGGAGCAGCAGTAGTAGTAGTAGTAATTATTTTAGTGTTAACAATAGCAATAGTAGTAGTAGTAGTAGTCAGAGTGTTTCGAGTAATAGTATTAGTACGAGGAGTAGTAGTAGTACTAGTAGTGGTAAGAGTAGTAGTGCTAGTAGTAGTTGTAATAGTAGTAGTAGTAGTAGTAGTCATAGTAGCAGTAGTAGTAGTCGTTGTAGTAGTAGGAGTGTTGTAGTAGTAGTAGTGGTAGGAATTGTAGGATTCGTAGTTGTAGTAGGTAGTCATAGAAGTTGTAGGAGTGTTACAAGTAGTAGTAGTAGTAGGAGGAGTAGTAGTAGTAGTAGTAGTAGTTTTAGTGTTAGTATTATTATTATTATTATTAGTAGTAGTAGTAGTAGTAGTAGTGTTAGTATTAGTAGTAGTAGTAGTAGCAATTGTACTAGTAGCAGAAGCAGTAGTAGTAGTAGAAGTAGTAGTAGTAGGAGTTGGACTAGAAGTAGTAGCAGGCGTAGTTGTAGCTGGAGTATGGGTAGTGCTAGTACTTGGAGTAGTAGTAGCTGTAGGAGTTGGAGTAGGACTAGTAGTAGTAGTAGGAGTAGGAGTAAGAATAATAGTAGTAGTAGTAGTACTACTAGCTGTTGTTGTTGTAGTAGTAGTTGAAATACCAGTTGTAGTAGTAGTAGCAATAGTCATAGTAGTAGTCGTACTAGGGCTAGTAGTTGGAGTTATAGTAGTTGGAGTAGGGGTTGTATTAGTAGTAGTAGTAGTAGCAGCAGAAGTTTGAGTAGGAGTAGCAGTCGGAGTAGCAGAAGTTAGAGGAGGAGGAGTAGTAGTAGAAGTAGCAGTAGTAATAGTAGTAGTAGTAGCTGTCGTTGTGGCAGTAGTGACAGTGGCGGCAGCCAGAGTAGTAGTCGTAATAGTAGTAGTAGTAGTAGTAGTAGTAGCAGTAGCAGTAGTAGTAGTAGTAGTAGCAGTAGTAGTAGTAGTAGTAGAAGTAATAATTATTGTAGTAGTAGGAGTAGCAATAGTAGTAGTAGTAGTAGTAGTAGTAGTAGTAGTATTTGTAGTAGATGTTGTTTTAGGTGTAGCAATAGTTGCACTTGTAGTAAAGTAGTAGTAGTAGTTGTTGTTATTGTTATAGTATCAGCAGCAGCAGTAGTGGTTGTTATATTAGTATTAGTAGTAGCAATAGTAGTAGTAGTAGTAGTAGTCGGAGTGTTTGGAGTAATAGTATCAGTACGAGTAGTAGTTGTAGTACTAGTAGTGGTAAGAGTAGTAGTACTAGTAGTAGTCGTAAGAGTAGTAGTAGTAGAAGTACTAGTAGTCGTAGTAGTAGTAGTAGTTGTTGTTGTTGTAGTAGTAGGAGTGTAGTAGTAGTAGTAGTGGTGGTGGGAGTTGTAGGAGTCGTAGGAGTAGTAAGTAGTCATAGAAGTTGTAGGACTATTACGAGTAGTAGTAGGAGGAGCAGGAGGAGTAGTAGTAGTAGTCATAGTAGTTATTGTTGTAGTAGTAGTGTTAGTGTTAGTAGTAGTAGTAGCAGAAGTAGTAGTAGTAGCAATTATACTAGTAGTAGAAGCAGTTGTAGTAGTAGAAGTAGTAGTATTAGGAGTTGGACTAGGAGTAGTAGCAGGCGTAGTAGTAGTAGGAGTTGGCCTAGGAGTAGTAGCAGGCGTAGTAGTAGTTGGAGTTCGACTAGGAGTACAAGTAGGCATAGTAGTAGTTGGAGTTGGGGTAGTGCTAGTACTTGGAGTAGTTGTAGCTATAGGAGTTGGAGTAGGACTAGTAGTAGTTGTACTTGGTGTAAGAGTAATAATAGTAGTAGCAGTAGGTGTGGGAATTGGAGTAGGACTAGTAGTAGGAGGAGGAGGAGCAAGAGTAAGAATAATAGTAGTAATAGTAGATCTTCTTGGTATTGTTGTAGTAGTAGTTGTAGTAGGAGTTGGACTAGGGCTAGTAGTTGGAGTAGGGGTTGTATTAGTTGTAGTAGTAGTAGCAGTAGATGTTGGAGTAGTAGTAGTAGGAGTAGCAGTATTAGTAGAAGTAGTAGTCATAGTTGTATTAGAAGTAGCAGTAGTAATATTAGTAGTAGTAGCAGTAGTGATAGTAGCAGCAGCAGCAACGGTAGTAGTAGTTGTAGCAGTAACAGTAGTAGTAGTTATTGTTGTAGGACTGTTTGGAGTAGTAGTATTTGTACGAGTAATAGTAGTCATAGAACAAGTAGGAGTAGTAGTAATAGTAGTAGTAGTAGTTGTTGTTGCAGTAGGAGAAGCAATAGCAGCAGCAGTAGTAACTATAGTAGTAGGTGAAGTAGTTGTACTAGTAGTAGTAGTCGTAGTAGTAGTAAGGGTAGCAGTAACAGTAGGAGTAGTAGTTCAAGTAGTAGGAGCAGTAGTAGTAGTATTATTATTATTATTATTATTATTATTATCAGTAGTAGTAGTAGTAGTAGTAGTAGTAGTAGTATTAGTAGTTGAAGTAGCGGCGGTAGCAGCAGTTGTAGTAGTATTAGTATTAGTGGTAGTAGTAGTTGTAGTAGTAGCAGAACAAGCAGCAGTAGAAGAAGTAGTAGGAGTAGTAGTAATAGTAGTAATACTAGCAGTAGTTGTAGTAATAGTAGGAGGAGGAGTTGTAGTTGGAGCAGTAGTTGAAGTTGTAGATGTTGGAGTTGTTGTAGAAGCAGTTGTTGTTGTTGTATTAGTAGTAGGAGTTCGAGCAGGGGTAGGAATAGCAGTAGTCATAGTAGTAGGAGGAGGAGGAGGAGGAGTAGTAGTAGTAGTAGGAGGAGTACTAGTAGTAGTAGTAGTAGTAGTAGTAGTAGTAGGAATAGTTGTTGTAGTTGTAGTAGCAGGAGAAGTAGCAGCAGCAGTGGTAGTAATAATAGTGGTAGTAGTTGTAGTACATGCAATAGCAGCAGTAGAAGTAGTAACAGTAATAGTAGAAGTAGTACTAGTACTAGTAGGAGTAGTAGTAATAGTAGCAGCAGTAGTTGTTGTTATAGTAGCGGAAGTAGTAGTTGTAATAGCATTAGCAACATTGGTAGGAGTAGTAGTTGAAGTGTTAGGAGTAGTGGTAGTACTTGGGAGTAGTAATAGTCATTGTAATAGTAGTAGTAGTAGTAGTAGTAGTAGTATTAGAAGAAGAAGTAGAAGTAGTAGTACTAGTAGTAGTATTAGTAGTAGTAGTAGTAATAGTAGTAGTAGTAGCAGTATTAGTGGGGGTAATAGTAGTATTAGTAGTAGTAGTAGTAGTGGTAGTAGTAGTACTAATAGTAGTATTAGTAGTGCGAGCAGTAGAAGTTGAAGTAGTAGTACTAATAATAGTAGTAGTAGTAGTATTAGTAGTAGTAGTAGTAGTAGTCGTAGTATTCGTAGTAGTAGTAGTAGTAGTATTCGTAGTAGTGGTAGTAGTTGGAATTGGAATAGTATTAGGAGGAGTTGTAGTTGTAGTGGTAGTAGTAGTAGTAGTTGGAGTAGTTGTCAAAGTAGGAGTTGTAGTAGTAGTAGTCGCATTAGTAGTGGTAGTAGTAGACAAGTAGTAGTAGCAGTAGTAGTAGCGGCTGTAGTAGTAGCAGTAGTCGTGCTGGTAGCAGCCAGAGTAGTAGTCATAGTAGTAGTAGTAGTATTTCTAGTAGTAGTAGTAGTCGTAGTAGTAGTAGTAGTAGTAGCAGTAGAAGTAGTAGTAGTAGTATTAATAATAATAACAGTAGTACTAGTACTAGTAGCAGTAGCCAGCAGTAGTAGTAATAGTAGTAGCAGAAGTAGTAGCAGTAGTAGTAGGAGAAGTGGGGGTAGTGGTAGTTGTAATAGTTGTAGTAGTAGCAGGAGTAGTAGTAGTACTAGGATTAGTAGTAGTATAAGTAGTAGTAGTAGCAATAGTAGTAGTAGGTGTACTAGTTGCTGTAGGTGTAGAAGTAGGATCAGTAGTAGTAGTAGTAGGAGTTGTAGTGGTATTGTTAGTATTAGTTGTAGTATTACTAGTAGTAGGAGTACTTGTAGTAGTTGTAGTTGTTGTAGTAGTGGTAGTAGTATTAGAAGTAAAAGTAGAACTGGCAGTAGTAGTTATCATAGTTGTATTAGAAGTCATAGTAGTAGTAGTAGCAGTAGCAGTAGTAGAAGTCATGGTACTAGTACGAGTAGTAGTAGTAGCGGTTGTAGTTGTAGAAGAAGTAATAGGAGTAGTTGATGTAGTAGTAGTATTAGTAGTAGTAGTAGTAGTAGTAGTAGTAGTAGTAGTAGCAGTAGCAGTGGTTGTAGTTCTAGGAAGAGTTGGAGTAGGAGTAATAACAGGAGTAGTAGTATTTGCAGAAGGGGCAGTAGTAGTAGTGGGAGTCATAGTAGCAGTAGGAGTTGGTGTAGGAGTTGGTATAAGAATAGTAGCAGGAGGAGTAGTAGTAGTAGTAGTGGCAGAAGTAGGAGTAGGAGTAGGAGGAGGAGTAGTAGTAGTAGTAGTATTACTAGTAGTAATAGTATTAGTAGTACTAGCAGTAGTAGCTGTAGCATTAGCAGTAGCAGTAGTATTAGTAGTACTAGCAGCAGTAGTAGTAGTATTACTAGTAGTAGTAGTGTTGGTAGTACTACTAGTAGTAGTAGTATTACTAGTAGTAGTCGTATTCATGTTAGTTATAGCAGTTGTAGTAGTGGAAGGGGTACTGGTAGTAGCATTTGTATTAGTAGTAATGTAGTTGTAGTCTTAGTAGTAGTAGTTGTAGTAGTTGTACTAGTGATAGGAGTACTAGTAGTAATAGTCGTAGTAGTGGTAGTAGTAGTAGTAGTAGCAGTAGTAGAAGTAGTAGTAGTAGCAGTAACAGTAGTTCTTGTAGTAGTAGGAGGAGTGTTTGGAGTAGTAGTATTAGTACGAGGAATAGTACAGGTAGTAGTAGTAGGAGTAGTAGTCGTAATACTAGTAGTAGTAGCAGTTGTAGTAATCATAGTTGTTGTTGTTGTTATTGTTACTCTGTTAGGTGTAGTTGTAGTAGTAGTTTTAGTCGTAGTTGTTGTAGTTATGGTAGTAGCAGTAGTAGTAGTAGTAGTAGCATAGTAGTAGTAGTTGGAGTCGGAGTGGTAGTTATTGTTGTAGTAGTTGTAGTAGGAGTAGCAGTAGTAGAAGTGGTTGTAGTAGTAGTAGCAATCGTAGCAATAGAAGTTGTAGTAGCAGTAGTAGTAACAGTTGTAGTAGTAGTTGTTGTAGTAGTAGTAGTAAAAGTAGTAGCAGTAGTAGTATAAATCGTAGTAGTAGTTGTAATAGTAATAGGACTAGATGTAGTAGTTGTAGTAGTATTAGTAGTAGCAGTAGTTGTTATTGTTGTTGCAGCAGCAGAAGTATAGTAGTAGTAGTAGTAGTAGTAGCAGTAGCATCAGTAGTTGCGAAAGCAGTAGTAGTAATAGTATTACAAGTAGTAGTTTTAGTAGAAGTTGTAGAAGTAGTAGAAGTAGTAGCCGCAGCAATAGTAGTAGGAAAAGTATCAGGAGTAGTAGTTGTTGTAGTACTAGTTGCAGTAGCAGTAGTAGTGGTAGTGCAGTAGTAGCCGCAGTAGTAGTAGTTGTAGTTGGAACAGAAGTAGTAGTTGTTGTAGTAATAGTTGCAGTAGTAGCAATAGTAGTAGTAGTCGAAGTAGCAGCAGCAATAGTAATAATTGTAGTAGTAATAGCACTAGTAGTAGCTGTAGTAGTGGTAGTAGTAGTTGAAGTAGTAGGAGAAGTAGTCAAAGTTGGTGTACGAGTTGGAATAGCAATAGTAGTAGTATTAGTGGTAGTAGTAGTAGCAGTAGTTTTTGTTGTTGTACTAGTAGTTGTAGAAGTAGTAGCTATGGTAGTAGTATGAGTTGAAGTAGGAGTCGTAGTAGTAGTAGTAGTATTTGGAGTATGGGTAGTGGTAGTTGAAGGAGTAGTAGTATGGGTAGTGATAGTAATAGTAGCAGCAACAGTAGCAAAAGTAGTACTAGTATCAATAGTTGTAATTGTTGTTGTAGTAGTAGTAGCAGCAGCAATTGTAGTAGTAGTAGAAGTATTAGTAGAAGTAGTAGTAGTAGAAGTAGTAGTAGCGGGAGTTGTAGTAGTATTAGTAGTAGCAGTAGTAACAGTAGTAGTGGCAGTAGTAGTTGCAGTAGTAATAGTAGTAGTAGTAGCAGCAGTTGTTGTAATAGTACTATGGATAGTAGATGTAGAAGCAGCCGTATTAGTAGTAGTAGTACAAGTAGTATTACTTGTAGCAGTAGTAGAAGTAGTAGTAGCAGCAATAGTTGTAGGAGAAGTAGTAGAAGCAGTAGTAGCAGCAGCAATAGCAACAGTAGTAGTAGTAGTAGTGCAGTAGTTGCCGCAGTAATAGTAGCTGTAGTTGTAACAGAAGTAGTAGTTGTACCAATAATTGTTGCAGTAGTAGCAATAGTAATAATTGTAGTAGTAGTAGTACTAGTAGTAGCAGTAGTAATGGTACCATTACTACTGCTTGAAGTAGTAGGTGTACCAGTCGGATTTGGTGTAACAGTTGGAGTAGTAGCAGGACTAGTAGTATTAGTGGTAGTAGTTGTAGAAGTAGATGTAGTAGTGTTAGTATTAGTAGTGTTAGTAGCCGTAGTAGTAGTTGTAGTAGTAGTAGTAGTAGTAGCAGCAGTAATAGTTATAGTAGTAGTTATAGTTGTAGTTGTCGTAGTAGTAGTGGTAGTAGTAGTAGTAGTAGTAGTAGTAGTAGTAGTAGTAGTAGTAGTGGTAGTAGTAGTGGTAGTAGTAGTAGTAGCAGAAGTTGTTGTTGTTGTTCTAGTCACTGTAGAAGTAGTAGTTGTGGTAGTAGTATGAGTTGGAGTAGGAGTCATAGTAGGAGTGTTAGGAGTAGTAGGTAGTCGCGGAAGTTGTAGGTGGGTAAGGAGTAGTAGTAGTAGTAGGAAGAGGGGGGGGGGGAGGAGTAGTTAGTAGTAGGGGGAGTAGTAGTCGTGTTCGTACTCGTTGTACGACGTGGTTAGTCTAGTAGTAGTTGTATTGGGTTCTGTGTTCGTATTAGCGAGTAGTACTAGAAGAAGTAGTACTTCAGTTGCATATGACTAGTAGCCGTATTAGAAGACGTAAATCGAAAGTAGCAGTCGTAGCCCGTCATAGTAGCTGTAGCAGTAGGAGCGGTCGTGGCCATAGTAGGCGTAGTCGGAGCCATAGAGCAGTAGCAGCAGCAGTAGTAGTAGTAATAGTAATAGAAGTAGTAGTAGAAGAAGTACTAGTAGTAGTCGTAGTACGAGTAGTAGTAGCAGTAGTAGCCAAAGTAGTAGTAGCAGAAGTAGTAGTAGTAGGAAAGGTAGTAGTAGTAATAGTGGCAACAGTAAAAATAGTAGCAGTAATATTAGCAGCAGTAGTAGTTGTAGTAGCAGCAATAGTAGTGGTAGCTATAGTAGCAGTTGCGGTAGTAGGAGTAGCAGAAGTTGATATAGTAGGAATAGCTGTAGCCGTAGCTGTAGTAGTAGTAGCAGCGGTAGTAGTAATAGGAGTGGTGGTAGTAGTAGTAGTAGTAGTAGCAGCAGCAGCAGTAGTAGTAGTCATAGTAGTAGTAGTAGTAGTAGTAGTAGTTGATGTTGTTGTTGTTGTTGTTGTAGTAGTAGTAGTAGGAGTAGGAGTAGTAGTTGTTGTAGCAGTAGTTGCAGCACTAGTAGTAGTAGAAGCAGAAGTAGAAGTAGGAGTAGTCATAGTAACCTCTGTTGTAATAGTAGTAGTTGTTGTTGTAGTAGTAGTAGCACTAATAATAGTAGTTGTAGTAGTTGAAGTAGTTGTTGTTGTAGTCGTAGTAGTTGTAGCAATTGAAGTAGCAGAAGTAATCGTAGTATAAGTAGTAGCAAGAATAGTCGTAGCTATAGTAGTAGAATCAATAGTAGTAGAAGTAGTAGTAGTAGTAGCAATTGCAGCAGCAGCAGTAGTAGCAGTAGTAGTGCCATTAGCAGTAGAAGTATTTGTAATAATAGTAGCAGTAGTTGTACTAGTAGTATTAGAATAGTAGTAGTAGTTTTTGTAGTAGTAGTAGTACTAGTATTAATAGAAGTAGTAATAGTAGTAATGGTAGTAGTGGTTGTAGTTGTAGTAGTAGTAATAGTAGTAGGAGGAGTAGTAGTAGTAGAAAAGTAGCAGTTGTAGCAGTAGTGGTAGTAGCAGTGTAAGCTGTAGTAGTGGTGTCCTAGGTAGCAGTAGTAGCATTCGTAGAGGCAGTAGTGGTAGTAGTAGTAGTAGTAGTGGGAGTAGTAGTAGTAGTACCTGAGGTAGCAGCAGCAGCAGCCGTAGTAGTACCATTTCTAATAGTACCCAAAATAGCAGTAGTAGTAGTTTTAGTAGTAGTAGTAATACTAGTAGCTGTAGTAGTAGTTATACCTGAAGTAGCAATAGTAGCAGTTGTAAAAGTAGTAGTTGTAGTAGTAGTAGTAACAGTATAAGTAGTAGCTGTAGTTGTAACAGAAGTAGTAGCTGTAGCGGTAATAGTTGTAGTAGTAGCACTAATAGTAGTAGTAGCAGTAGAAGTAGCAATAGCAATAATTGTAGTAGTAATAGTACTAGTAGGAACAATAGTAATGGTAGTAGTACATGACGTAGTAGGAGTAGTAGTTGGAGTTGGTGTAAGAGTAGTGGTAGTAGTAGTAGTAGTATTAGTGGTAGTAGTTGTAGCAGTAGCAGTAGAAGTAGTATTAGTAGCCGTAGTAGTAGTTTTAGTAGTAGTAATAGTTGTTGTAGTAATAATAGTTATAGTAGTTGTTATAGTTGTAGTTGTAGTAGTTGTTATGGTAGTAGTAATAGTAGTGGCAGTAGTAGTGGTAGTGGTAGTTGTAGCAGAAGAAGTTGTTTTCGTAATAGTCGTTGTAGAAGTAGTAGTTTTGGAAGTAGTATGAGTGGGAGTAGGAGTCATAGTAGGAGTAGTTGTATTAGTTGTAGTAGTTGTAGTTGTAGGAGCTGCAGCAGTAGCATTTATAGTTGTGGTAGTAGTAGTTGTTGTATTTGTAGTAGTAATCGTATTTGTAGTAGTAGTAGTACCAGTAGTTGATGGACTATAATAGTAGCAGTTGTACTTGAAGTTGAAGTAGAAGTAGTAGTTGTAGTTATAGTTGTTACAATAGTAGTTGTAGCAGTAGTAGGAGGAGCAGTAATAGTAGTAATAGTAGTAGTTGTTGGAGTAGTAGTAGTAATAGTAGTAGTAGTTGTTGCAGTTGTGTAGTAAGAGTAGCAGCAGTAGAAGTAGAAGTAGAAGCAGTAGTAGTATTAGCAGTAGTAGTAATATTAGTAGTAGCTGTAGCAGTAATAGCAGGACTAGTAGTAGAAGTATTAGTAGTAGTAGTAGTAGCACCAGCAGTGCAACAGTAGTAGTAGTAGTCATAGTAGTATTAGTACCAGCAGTAGCAACACTAGTAGGAGGAGGAGGAGGAGGCGGGCTTGGAGTAGTAGTATTAGTACAAGTAGTAGTAGTTGTTGTAGCAATGATAAGGGTAGTAGTAGTAGTTGATGTAGTCATAATAGTAGTAATAGTAGCAGTAGTAGTAGAAGTCATTGTAGCAGCAACAGCAATAGTAGTAGTAATAGTATTAGAAGTTGTAGTCGTAGAAGTTGTAGGAGAGTTAGGAGTAGTAGGTAGTCACAAAAGTTGTAGGTGGGTAAGGAGGAGGAGTAGTAGTAGTAGTAGGAGGAGAAGGAGGAGGAGGAGGAGTAGGTGTGCTAGTATTAGTAGTTATAGTATTAACAGTAGTAGTAGTACTCGAAGAAGTAGTAATTGAAGTTGCAATAGAAGTAGCAGTAGTAGTAGTAGTAGTAATAGAAGTAGCTGTAGTTGCAGTCGTAGTAACAGTAGTAGCCATAGTAGTAGCAACAAGAGCCATAATAGCAGCAAAAGTAGTAGTAGTAGTAGCTGTAGTATGGGTAGGAGCAGTAGTAATAGCCGAAGCAGTAGTAGGAGAGGTGGTAGTAGTACTAGTAGCACCAGTAATAATAGTAGCAAAAATGTTAGCAGCAGTAGTAGCTATAGTAGCAGTATCAGTAGTGGTAGTTGTAGCAGCAGTAGCAGTAGCAGAGGTTGATATAGTAGCAATAGTTATTGCTGTAGCTCTAGTAGTACTAGTAGTAGTGCTAGTAATAGTAGTAGTAGTACTAGTAGTAGTAGTAGGAGTAGGAGTAGTAGTTGTAGTAGCAATAGTTGCAACAATAGTAGTAGTTGAAGCAGAATAGATGCAGCAGTAGTAGTATTAACATCTATTGTAATAGTCGTAGTTGTTGTTTTTGTTGTTGTTGTGGTTGTAGTAGTAGTAGTAGTTGTAGGAGTCGAAGTAGCAGTAGTCATAGTAGAAGTAGTAGTAGTAAGTGTCGTAGCTATAGTTGTAGAATCAGTAGTAGCAATTGTTGCAGCAGCAGTAGTAGCAGTAGTAGTACTAGTAGTAGTAGTAGTATTTGTAGTAATAGTAGCAGTTGTTGTACTAGCAGTGTTAGAAGTAGTAGTTGTTGTAGTAGTAGTAGTACTAATATTCATAGAAGTAGTAGTAGTAGTAATGGTAGTAGTGATTGTATTTATAGCACTAGTAATAGTAGTAGTAGGAGTAGTAGTAGCAGAAGTAACAGTTGTAGCAGTAGTGGTAATAGCAGTGGGAGTGGTAGTGGTAGTGTCCGAGGTAGCAGTAGTAGCATAAGTAGAAGTATAGTGGTAGTAATAGTAGTGGGAGTGGGAGTGGGAGTAGTAGTACCCGAAGTAGCAGTAGCTGCGGCAGTAGTACAATTTCTAGTAGTACCCGAAGTAGCAGTAGTAGTAGTAGTACTAGTAGTTGCTATAGTAGTAGTAGTACCCGAAGTAGCAATAGTTGTAGTTGTAGAAGTAGTAGTAACAGTAGAAGCAGTAGCTGTCGTAGTAATAATAGCAGAAGTTGTAGTAGTAGTACTAGTAGTTGTTTTAGTTGCAACAGTAGTAGCAGAAGTAGTACTAGCATAAGCAGCTGTGATAGATGTAGTAGTAGTAGCAGTAGTAGTAGTTGTAGTAGTAGAAGTATTAATATTAGTATTAGTAGTAGTAGTAATAGCAGCAGTAGTTGTAGTAGTATTAGTAGCAGCACTAGCCATAGTAGTAGTGGCAGTAGTTGCTGCAGCAGTAGTAGCAGTGGAAGCAGTAGTAGTAGTAGTAGGGATAGTAGAAGTAGCAGCAGCAACAGCAGTAGTAGTAGTACAAGTAGTATTACAAATAGCAGTAGTAGAAGTACTAGTAGCAATAGTAGTAGTGGGAAAAGCAATACCAGTAGTACTAGTAGTGGTAGTAGTAGAAGCGGTAGCAATAGTAGTGGCAGTAGTAGTAGTAGCATTAGTGATAGCAACAGCAAGTAACAGTAATAGTAGAAGTAGTTGTAGTTGTAGTAGCACTAGTAGTAGTATTATTAGCAACAGCAACAACAGTAGTAGTTGTAGTAGTAGTAGTAGTTGTAACAGCAGCGACAGCAGCAATAGTAGTTATAGTAGTAGCAGAAGTAGTAGAAGTGGTAGTAGTTGTAGTTGCAGCAAGTGAATTAGTAGTAGTAGTAGGAGTAGTAGAAGAAGTCGTAGTAGTAGTTACTGTAGTAGAAGTAATACGTGTAGTAGTTGTAGCAGCAGCAGTAGTAGCAGTAATAGTAGCAGTAGTAGTAGTAGTTGGTGTAGCGGCAATAGCAGCAATAGTAGTAATGGTAGTATTAGTAGTAGTAGTAGTAATAGTTGTAGTAGTAGTAGTAATAGTAGTAGAAGTTGTAGTAGCTGTAGTAGTAGTGGTAGTAGTAGTGGCAGAAGTAGTAGACGGAGGAGTTGGAGTAGGGGTAGTAGTTTGAGTATGCTGCTACAACAACAATCAACTATAACTACTACTACTGCTACTGCTACAACTACTACAGCAACTACTACTACTCCTACCACTACTACTCCCACTCCAACTCCACCTACTACTACTACCCCTACTTCGACTATAGCAACTACTAGTACTAATGTTACAAACAATAATAACAATAACAACAACAACAACTACTACTACCACTACTACTACCATTGCTAAAACTACAACTACCACTACTACTACTATTACTACTACAACTACAACAACCACTCCTACTACTACTCCTACAACAACAACTATTATTATTACTGTAACAACAACTACTACTATTACTACCTCTACTACTAGTACAATTGCTACTACTACTACTACTACTACAACTGTTATTTCTAATCTAATACCAACACAACAACTACTACTACTCTTGCTACTACTCCTACTCCTACACGAACTCCTTCTACTACTCCTGCTACTACCC
>RXID01014523.1:106424-201609 GCA_005019695.1 Trichopus zeylanicus subsp. travancoricus
CTGCTGCTGCTGCTGCTACTACTACTACTATTACTACTACAAGTACTACCACTACTATTACTACTTCTACTAGTACAATTGCAACTATTCGTACTACTGCTGCTGCAAATACTAACACCCCTACTACTTCTACTACTTCTACTACTACTACTACTACTACTCCTATTACTACTACAACTCCAAACACTGCTACGACTTCTATGACAACTACGCCAACTACTACGACCACTACTACACTCCTCCTCCTCCTCCTACTACTACTACAACTAATACTACTGCTATTACTACTATTACAACTGCACCTACTGCTACTACTGCAATAGCTGCTAATGCAACTACTACTACTACTACTACTACTACTACTACTACTACTGCTGTTGCTGTTGCTGCTGCTGCTACTGCTACTGCTACTACTAGTAGTACTGCTACTACATCTACTACTAGTACAATTGCTACTACTACATCTCCTACTACTGGTACTACTACTATTAACACTAACACTGCTACTACTACACCTCCTCCTCCTCCTCCTACTACTACTATTACTACTAGTACTACTACCACTACTACTACTTCTACTACTAGATCAATTGCTACTACTACTAGGAGTAGCACTTGTAGTTGTAGTAGCAATAGTAGGGGTAGTAGTATTAGTAGTTGTAGTAGTAGTAGTAGTAGTAGTAATAGGAGCAGTAGTAGTCATTGTACCAGTAGAAGTAGTAGTAGTATTGGTAGTAGCAATAGTAGTAGTAGTAGTTGGAGTAAAAGTAGTAGTTGAAGTTGTAGTAGTGGTAACAATACCAGTAGGAGTAGTAGTTGTAGCAGTAGTAGCATTTAAAGTAGTTGTAGTAGCAGAAGAAGATGGAGTAATAGTTGTAGTAGTAGTAGTAGTAGTAGTGGTAATAAAGGTACTAGTAGTAGTAGTAGTAGTAGTACTAGCAACAACAGTAGTACGAGTCAGAGGAGTAGTAGTAGTAGGAGTAGAAGTAATATTTGTATCAGTAGTAGTGTTAGTAGTAGTGCGAGTTGGTGTATGAGTGGCAGTAGCAGTCGTAGTGGAAGTAGTAGGAGTGCTAGTTGTAGTAGTAGTAATAGTAGTAGTGCTAGGAGTAGTAGGAATAGTAGTTGTCGTCGTTGTAGTAGTAGTAGTAATGGTAGTAGTAGTTATTGTAATAGTAATAATGGTAGTAGTAGTAGTAGCAGTAGCCATAGCAGTAGTCGTAGAAGTACTTGTAGTTGTATTAGAATTAGTAACAGTAGTAGTAGTTGTAGAAGCAATAGAGTGTTAGTAGTATTCGTGGTAGTGCTAGCAGTAGCAGCAGTTGTAGTAGTAGCGGTAGCAGTACCAATAGTAGTAGTAGTAATAATAATAATAGTGATGGTAGTAGTATGACAAGTTGTACTAGGACTAGTAGTAGTAGTAGTGGTATTAGTAGTAGTAGTAGTAGCAGTAGAAGTAGCAACAATAGCGACAGCTGTAGCGGTAATCGAAGTTATAGTTGTAGCAGCAACAACAACAGGAGTAGGAATAGCTATTGTTGTAAGAAGAGTAGTAGTAGTAGTAGTAGTAGTAGGAGTAGGAAAAGTAGCAGCAGTTGTAGTAGGAGTAGGAGTAGTAGTAGTTGTTGTAGCACAACTAGGAGTTTGCTTAGCAGCAATAATTCAGCTGCCGCTACTACTACTATGACTATTGCAACTACTTCTCCTTCCACTACTACTACTGCTACTACTTCTCCTTTCACTACTACTACTGCTACTACTACTGCTACTAGAGACAATGCTACTACTTCTACTACTACGGCTGCTATTATTGCGACTGCTACTATTACGGCTACTATTGCTACTACTTCTACTACTATTGCTACTACTGATACTAACACTATTGTTATTACTGCTACTACTACCATGACTTCTGCTACTATTGCTGCTACTACTACTGCAACAATTGATATAGTTACTATTGCTACTACTACTACTTCTACTACTACTATTACTACTACTACTCCTACTACTGTGGCTTATACTGCTACTGCTACTTATACTACTACTACCAGTAATTCTACTGTTACAACAACTGCTAATATTACCGCTACTACTCCTAGTACTACTCTTACAATAACAACAACAACAACAACTACTACTACTACTACTACTGCTACAACAGCAACAACAACAACAGCTACTACTCCTATTACTATTGGTACAACTGCTACTACTACAACCACTACTACTACTGCTACTAATGTTACCACTATTGCTACCACTTCTCATATTGCTACTACTGCAGCTACTACAAATACTGCTATAACTATTATAGCTACTGCTACTACTACTACTTCTCCTCCTACTACCACTACTATTGCTGTGAGTACAACTATTGCTACTACTGTTACAGCTATGGCTATTAGTACTACTATTACGACTACCACTCATACAACTACTAGTACTATTACTACTACCACTACTACTTATACGACCACTAGTACTATTACTCCTACGAATACTAGTACTAATGATACGACTATGACTACTACTACTACTAATATTCCTTCTACTACAACTACTCCAACTACTACTACTGTTACTAATAATACTACTACTACCATGGCTGTTACTATTACTACTACTATTGCTACTACTACTATGACTATTACGACTTCTTCTACTATGACTACTGAACCTACTGTTGTACTACTGTTGCTCCTACAACTACTATTACTACTACGATTATTAATATAACTACTACTACTATTGCTACAAATACACCTACTACTACTAATACTACTACTACAATTACTACTACTACTACAAATACTAGTATTAATACTAAGACTACTACTGCTTCTGCTACAACTGCTACACCTATTCCTACTACTACTACTGCGACTACTACTACTACTACCACTGCTGCTGCCACTATTCCTACTACTTCTACTACTGCCACTAATACTACTACTACTACTACTACTAGTGCTACTACTACTACACCTGCTACTACTGTTACAACAACAACTACTACTACTACGACTAATACAACTATTAATACTACACATTCTACTGCTGGTACTACTACTACTACTATAACAACAACTAATACAACAATTTCTACTACTCCCCTACTGCTGTTGCTACTACTACTAGTCCTGCAACTACAACTACTGCTATCTCTACAACAATTACAACTACTATGACTACTTCTGCTGCTACTACTTCCGCTACTACTACGATTGCTACTGTTACGGCTACTACTGCTACTACTTCCACTACAACTGCTACTACTACTGCTAATGCTACTGTTATTACCGATACTACTACCACGACTTGTGCTACTATTACTGCTACTACTATTGCAACATTTGCTACTGCTACTGCTACTTATACTGCTACTGCTACTAATACTACTACTACTACTAATTCTACTATTACAACAACTGCTAATACAAGTACTAGTACCATTACTACTTCTCCTACAATATCAACAATAACTACTACTACTACATCTCCTCCTACTATTATTCTTGTTGCTACTACTACTGCTACAACTACTGTTACTGCTATAACAATTACAACAACAACTACTACTACTTCTACTACTGCTACAACTGCTACTACTACAACCAATACTACTTCTGCCACTACTACTACTCCTCCTCCTCCTACTATTGTTTCCACTATTGCTACAATTGCTGATACTGCTACTACTATTGATACTACAAATACTGCTACAACTATTATAGCTACCGCTACTACTACTACTTCTCCTCCTCTTACTACTACTACTGCTGCAAGCAGAACTACTGCTACTACTATTATAGCTACGGCTACTACTACCACTTCTCCTACTACAACTATTACTGCAACTACACCTACAACTACTACTACTAGAATTACTACTACAACTACTACTTATATGACTACTAGTACTATTACCCCTACAGCTACTACTACAATTAATAATACTACAACTACTAACACTACTGCTGCAGTTGCTACAATTGCTACTACTACTACTTCTGCTGTTACAATTCTTTCTACTACTACTACACCAACTACTACTACTACTCCTCCTACTACTATTATTACTAATACTATGACTACTACCATGACTATTACTACTACTACTACTACAACTACTACTACTACGACGACTACTGATGCTGCAGCAGCTAATGCTATTGCTCCTACAACTACTATTACTACAAATACACCTATTGCTACAACTAAGACTACTACTACTACTACTATTACTGCTACTGTTGCTATTATTGCTACTACTATTACTACAACTACTACAAATACTACTATTAATACTAAGACTACTACTACTACTGTGGCGACAACTGCTGCTGTTGTTATTACTACTACAATTACTGCTACTGCCACTATTCCTACTACTTGTACTACTACTATTCCTTCTATTACAACTATCGCAATAACAATAACTACTACTACTACTACGAAAACAACAATTCCTACACCTACTCCAACTACTGATACAACTACTATTTCTACTACTACTACTCCTACTACTACTCCTACTTATGATACAACTACTCCTATTACTACTACTACTACTTCTGTTACTGCTACTACTACAACAACTACTAGTACTATACTACTTCTGCAACTACTACAACAACTACTACCAGTAAGACTACCACTCCCTCCACTATTGCTTCTACTACTACTCCTTCCACTACTGTAACTACTACTACTGCTGTTGCTGCTGCTGTTGCTACTACTACGACAACAACAACAACAACTACTACTACTACTACAACAACAACAACAACAACAACAACAACTACTACTACTACTATTACTACTACTTCTACTACTCCTCCTCCTACTATTGCTACTCTTACTCCTACTACTGCTACTAATACTACTCCTCCACCTTCTACTACTACAGCTACTATGACTCCTATTCCAACTCCTCCTCCTCCTCCTCCTCCTCCTACTACTACTACTACTAATACTACTACTACTACTGCTACTGGTACTACTAATACTAATATTACAACTGCTACTGGTACTACAATTACTAATATTACAACTACTGCTATTGTTGCTACCACAACAACAACTACTACTACCATGACTACTACTACTACTACTACTTCTACTACTAGTTCTACTGCTACTACAACTAGAAATACTAATTCTACTACTAGTACTACTAGTCCTATTACAACTACTACTACCACTACAATTTACACTACTACCACAACTACTACTACTACCATTGCTATTGTTGCTGCTACTACTTCTACTACTACTGCCGCTACAACAACTACTACTAGTACTACTACTACTAGTACTACTACTACTACTACTGCTACAACTACTATTACTAGTACTACTACTGTTGCTGCTGCTGCTACTACCACTCCTACTACTACTATTATCCCTACTCCAACTACTTCTACAACAACAACTGCTACTACTATTACTACTACTACAACAGCAACTACTTCTTCTACTTCTAGTACAGTTGCAACTACTATTACTCCTACTGCTACTGGTACCACTACTAATAATACTAACACCACTACAACAACTACTACTACTTCAACTCCTACTCCTAAACAAACTCCAGTTACTACTACTACTACTCCTACTCCTACACCTACTGCTATTATTACTACTTCTGCTACTAAAACAAACACTACTACTCCTACTACTACTACTCCAACACCTACTGCTACTACTGCCCCTACTACTACTACTTCTGGTACTACTACTACTACTACTACTACTCCTGCTACTACTACAACAACAGCTACTACTAATCCTCATAATCATATTACTGCTACTCTTCCTCCTATTACTACTACAATGGCTCCTACTACTACTACTACAGCTAACACTCCTACTACTACTACTACTGCAACTACTCCTACTCCAACTCCTACTACTCCAACTCCTACTGCTACTACTACTCTTATTGCTCCTACTATCCTTACGCCAACATCTACTAGCCCTACTACTACTCCTACCCCCACTCCTACTACTAGTACCACAACTAATACTACTACTACAATAACTACTACTATTACTACTACTACTACTAGTACTACCACCACCACAACAGCAACAACAACTACTACTACTCCAACTCCAATTCCTACTCCAACTACCGCTCCTAATAGTACAACTACTACTACTACTTCCACTACTGCCACTACAACAACTACTTCCACTACCAATACTCTAACTAGTACTACTACTACCACTACTCGAACTCCTACTTCTACTACTGCTGCCACTAGTACTACTATTACTACAACAACAACAACTACTACTGGTACTACTTCTAGAATAGCAACAACTACTACTTCTGCTACTACTACCACTACTACTACTACCACCACCACCACCACTGCTACTACTACTGCTACTACTTCTCAAACTGCTACTACGGCTACCATTACTACTAATCCTGCTACTGCAGGTGCAACTGCCATAACTATTCCTACTACTACGGCTACTATTACTACTAATCCTGCTGCTGCAGGTGCAACTGCCATAACTATTCCTACTACTACTGCTACTGTTGTTGCTATTATCTCTACTACTACTACTATTACTACTACTTCTTCTCCTACTACTTCTCCAAGTGCTACTAATACAACTACAACTTCTACAACTAATACCACAACTAAGTCTGCCACATCTGATACAACTACTATTGCTACTACTACTGGTACTACAACTAGTACTTTCCCAACTACTACTAGTACTACTACTATAGCTATGACTCAATAATTGGTACAACAACTATGACTACTACTGCTACTACTACTACTACTACTGCTACTATTACTACTTCTATTGCTACCATGCTACAACAACAACTACTACTACTATGACTACTACCATAACTACTACTTTTACCACAACTACAGCTACTACTATTGCTACTACTATTACTACTAATACAACAACTACTACTACTGCTATTGCTACTACTCTTACAACTACTACAGCTACTACTACTGCTGTTGCTACTGCTGATACTACTATAACTACTATAGCTACTACTATAATGACTAGTGCTACAGCTACTAGTTTTGCTACTACTACTGCTACTACTACTATAGCTACTACAACAACAACAATTACTACTACTACTGCTATTGTTGTTGTTGTTGTTACTACTACTACTGCTGTTGTTGTTGTTGTTGTTACTACTACTACTACTGTTGTTGTTGTTATTGCTTTCACAATGACTACTACTATGAGTTTTCCTTCTATTATTAATACTGCTACTGCTTCTACTGCAACTACATAGCTACCCCTTCTACTTCTACTACTACTTATACTACTACACTGCTACCGCCTCTACTACTACTACTAGTACTACTACTACTTCTATTACAACTAATGAAGCTACTAATGCTTCTACTATCACTATTACTACTACAACTACTTTTACAACTACTGCTACTATAACTACTACTACTACTTCTTCTCCTTCAATAACAGCTTCTACTACTTCTCCTACCACTATTGCTGCTACTGCTACTACTACTACTACAACTACTACTACCGCTACAACAACAACCACAACAACAACTACTACTACTACTTCTACTACTCTTCCTACTTCTACTACTGCTACTATTACTACTACTGCCATTACTAATCCTCCTACAAAAACTACTATAGCTACTACTACTTCTATTACTATAGCTACTACTACTACTATCGGAACTACTACTACTTCTACTCCTATTACTACGGCAATTACTGCTCATATTACTACTGCTAATACTATTACTACTCCTATTACTATTACTACTACTACTGCTACAATAGCTGCAACTACTACTACTACTATAACAATTACTGCTACTACTGTAGTAAGTATTGGTACTATTGCTGCTACTATGATTACTCCAACTAGTACTTCTACTAATATTGATACTACTACTTATTCTACTACTACAACAACAACTACTATTATTGCCACTACTATGTCTTCTCCCCATACTACTATATTTGCTACTAATACTTCAACAACTTCTAATCTTGTTACTACTACTACTATTGCGACTACAACACCTACCGCTACCGCTACTACTACTGTTACTACTACTCTACTACTTCTTCTTCTACTACTACTGTATTACTACTAATACTTCTACTTTTGCTGCTACTATAACTACAACTAATTGTACTTCTACTACTACTCCCGCTACTAGTATAAATCCTGCTACTACTACTTCAACTACTACTATTGCTATTGCTACTACTACTACTATCACTACTACTATCACTACTGCTACTCCTATTACTACTACTACTTCTACTTCTCCTACTATTACGACTACTCCAACTGCTACTACTGCTCCTACTACAATAATAACTACTACTACTAGTCATACTAATATGACTACTACAAACAGTCCTACTACTACTGTTGCTTCTACAGCTATTGCTGCTACAGCTACTACTACAACTACCACTACAACTATTACAACAACTACTACTACAACTGCAGCAACTACTACTGCTATTGCTACTACTACTACTTCTACTACTACTACTTCTACTACTATTGCTACTATTACTTCTGCTACTATTACTACTACTATTACTACTAATACTTCTACTTTTGCTCCTACTATAACAACAACTACTTGTACTTCTACTACTACTTCTGCCACTAGTATAACTCTTGCTACTACTACTTCAACTACTACTTCTGCCACTAGTATAACTCTTGCTACTACTACTTCAACTACTACTACTGCTACTACTACTGATACTTTTGCAAATGTTATTGCTACTACTATAACTACTACTACTCCTATTACTACTACTACTACTACTTCTCTTACTATTACAACTACTCCAATGCTACTACTGCTCCTACTACAACAACAACAACTATTACTACTAGTCGTACTAATACGACTACTCCAAACACTCCTGCTACTACTACTCCTACTACTGCTACTGCTACTACATCTACTACTTCTATTACCACTACAACTACTACAACTGTAGCTACTACTACTTCTATTACTACTACTACTACTTCTTCTACTACTACTACTACTATTACTACTACTATTACTAGGATTACTACTACAACTACTTCTGATGCTACTACTACCATTGCTACTACTACTACTACTACTACTACTACTACTACTACTACTACTACTACTACTATAACTCCTACTTCTACTGTTGTACCTTCTACTACTTCTACTACTATAACTACTACTAGCGGCAGAAGTATTAGTAGGAGTAGCTGTAGTAGTAGTAGTTGCAAAAGTTGGAGCATTAGTAGTAGGAGTAGGGGTAATAGTGGTAGTAGTTGTTGTTGTAGTACTAGTAGTAGTAATAATAGTCATAGTTCTAGAGGTAGTAGTATTAGTAGTAGCAATAATAGTAGTGTAGTAGCAATAGGATTAGTAGTAGTAGCAATAGGAGTAGTTGTAGTTGTAGTAGTAGTAATAGTAGTAGTGTTAGTAGTTCTAGTAGTAGTAGTTGTTGGAGTAGTAGTAGTGCTAGTAGTAGTAATATTAGTAGTAGTAGTAGTAATAATAGTAGTAGTAGCAGTTGTTATAGTAATAGTAGTAGTAGCAACAGCAACAGTTGCAACAGCAGTAGTAGTAGACTATAATAGTAGTTGCTACTACTACTGCTACAACTACTACTGTGGCTACTAATACTACTAGACTACTACTACTACTACTATTATTGTTGTTGTCATTAGTAGTATTTGTAGTAGTAGTAAGGGTAGGAGTGGCAGTAAAACTTATTAGAGTAGTGGTTGTTGTAGTAGTTATAGGAGTTAGAGTAGGAGTAGTAGAAGTTAGGCTAGTGATAGAAGTAGGAGCAGTAGTAGTAGTTGCAATAGTAGTATTTGTAGTAGTGGTAGTCATAGTAGTAGTAATAGTAGTTGTAGTAGTAGCAATAGGAGTAGTTGTCATAATAGTAGGAACAGTAGTAATAGTAGTAGTAGTAACAGTAGTAGAAGTAGTAGCAGTGTAGTGGGAGTAGTAGTTATTGTAGTAGTATCAGTAGTTATACTTGTCAAAGGAGTGGTACGAGTAGGAGTTTGAGAAGGAGTGGCAGTATGACTTGCAGTAGCAGTAGTAGTACTAGTAGGAGTAGTAGTAGGAGCAGTAGTACTAGTAGTAGCAGCACTAGTAGTAGTAGTGTTAGTAGTCATTGTAGTAGTACTAGTAGTACTATTAGCGGTAGTAGTAGTAGCAATTATATTAGTAGTAGTAGTAGTAGTCGTGGTGGTGGTGGTGCAGTAATAATTTTAGAAGTAGGACTAGAGTAGTACTAATAGTAGTATAAGTAGTATTAGTAATTATAGTAGTAGTAGTAGAAGTAGAAGTAGTCGTTATAATAGTATTAGTAGTATTATAATAGTAGTGTTGGTAGTAATAGTAGTAGTTGCAGTCATAGGTGTAGCTATAGCTGTAGGAGGAGTAGTAGTAGTAGTAGTAGCTATATTATGAGTAGGAGTAGGAGTAGTAGCATTAATACTAGCAGTAGTAGTACTAGCAGTAGTATGAGTAGGAGTAGGACTAGGTGTAATAGTAGCAGTAGTAGTTGTAGGAGTTGTAGTAGTAGCGGCAGGAGTGGGAGTAGGATTAGTAGTAGTAGTTATTATGGATGTATAAGTAGTATTAGTAGCAGTTGAGGAAGTAGTACTAGTTTTAGTTGTAGTAGTATTATAGTAGTAGCAAGAGTAGGAGTAGGAGTAATAGTAATTAGAGCAGTGGTGGTAGTAGTAGTAGTAGGAGTAGTTGTAGCTGTTGGAGTTAAGAGTTGGAGCAGTTGAACTAGTAATAGAAGTAGTAGTAGCAGCAGCTGCAATAGTAGTATTTGTAGTGGTAAAGTAGTAGTACAAGTACTAGTAGTAGTTGTAGTACCAATAGGAGCAGTTGTGGTAATAGTAGTAATAATAGTAATAGTAGTATCAGTAGTAGTAGTAGTGATAGTAGTAGTAGAAGTAGTAGGATTAGGGGTTGGAGTAGGAGTGGTAGTATGAGTTGTAGTATTGGTAGTAGTGCTAGTAGGAGTAGTAGTAGTCACAACAGTAGTAGGAGTAGGAGTAGTAAGAGGAGGAGGAATAGTAGCAGTAGTAGTCGTAGGAGTAGCAGTACGAGTGGTAATAGGAGTAGTAGCAGTAGAAATAGTACTAGTAGTAGAAGTGGCCATAATAGTAGTAGTTGGAGTGGTAAGAGTAGTAGGAACAGTGGCAACAACAACAATAATAGTACTAATAGCAGTAGTAATAGCAGTAGCAATAGTAGTTGTAGTAGTAGTAGTAGTAGTACTAGCTGTAGCAACAGTAGTAGTCATAGCAGCAATAGTAATAGTAGTAGAAGTAGTAGTATTTGGAATGGTAGTAGGAGTAGGAGTTGGAGTTTGAGGGGTAGTAGTAGAAATAGTAGTAGTACTAGTAGTATTAGTCGCAGTAGTAGTAGTAGGAGTACTAGTAGTAGTAGCTGGAGTAGTTATAGTCGTAACAACAAAAGTAGTACTAGTAGGAATAGTAGTAGCACTAGAGGTAGTAATGATAGCAATAGTAGCAATACTAGAAGTAGCAGGAGTAGTAGAAGTAGTAGTAGCAGTAGTAATAGTTGTAATAGCAGTAGTAGTAGTTGTTGTTGCAAAATTAGTAGTAGTAGTAGAAGTAGTAGTAGTAGAAGAAATATTAGTAGTAGTAGTAGTATCAGAAGTAGGAGTAGTAGAAATTCTTGTAGCATAAGTAATTGTACGTGTAGTTATAGGAGTAGGAGTTGATGCATGAGCACTAGTAGTAGCAGTAGCACTAGTAGTAGCAGTAGTAGTAGCAACTGTAGTAGAAGTAGCAGTAATAACAGCAGAAGAAGAAGAAGTAGTAGTAGTAGTAGTAGACTTTGTAATTTTAGTCAGACAAGGAGTTGCAGCTGTAGCAATAGAAGTAGTAGAAGTTGTTGCAGCAGTTGTTGTAGTAGCAGTAGTGGCAGTAGTAGCAGCAGTTGCTGTAGCAGTAGTAGTAGTAGTAGTAGAAGTAGTTTTAATAGTAGTTGTAGTAGTTGTACAAATAGTTGTACTAGTTGCAGCAGTAGTAGTAGTAGTAGTTGGAGTAGTAATAGGAGCAGGTATTGGAGTAGGGGAAGTAGTAGGTGAATTTGTAGTTGTAAGAGAAGTAGTAGGAGGAGTAGTAGGAGGAGGAGGAGTAGTAGTAGGAGTAGTAATAGAAGTATTGGCCAAAGCTGAAGTAATAGCAATAGAAGTAGTAGCAATAGTGGCAGTAGTAGTAGTGGTTGTAGCAGTAGTAATCGCAATAGTTGGAGTAGTATCTATAGTAAAAGTAGTAGTAGTAGTAATAGTAGCAAAATTTGTAGTAGCAATAGTAGTAGTAATAGTAGTAGTAGTAGTAACAGCAGTCCTGGTAGTAATAGTAGTAGTATTTGTAGTAATAGGTGTAGGAGTAGTAGTACTAGTGGTAGCAACATTAGTAGTAGTATTAGTAGCAACAGAAATAGTAGTAATAGTAGTAGTAGCAACAGCAGCAGTCGTAGTAGTAATAGTAGTAGTATTTGTAGTAATAGGTGTAGGAGTAGTACTACTAGTGGTAGCAACATTAGTAGTAGCATTAGTACCAACAGAAATAGTAATAATAGTAGTAGTAATGGTAATAGTAGTAGTTGCAGTAATAGTAGAAGTCATTGTTGAGGTATTTGTTGTAGTAGCAGTACTAGTAGTAGATGTTGTAGTAGTAGTAGTAATAGTAGAAGTAAGAGAAGAAGTAGTTGTAGGAGTTGTAGTGGTAGTTGTAGTTGTAGTAGGAGTAGTAGTAGTAGTAGCAGTGGTAGAAGTCGTAGAAGTACCAGAAGTAGTAGTACTAGAAGTACTAGTATAGCAGTAGTAGTAATTTTTATAATAATAATAGTAGTAGGGGTAGTAGTAGTAGTAGAAGTAGCTGCAGTAGTAGTGTAGTAGTAGTAGCAGAAGTAGTAGTAGTAGAGGTTGTAGTAGTAGTAGTAGTAATAGTTGTTGTGGTAGTAGTAGCAGTAGTAGTAGTAGTAGTAGTAGTAGTAGTAGTAGTTGTTGTTGTTGTTGTTGTCATTGTAGTAGTAGTAGAAAGAATAGTAGTAGTAGTACTAATAGGCATAGTAGCAGTAGTAATAATAGTAGTATTAGTAGTCATTGTAGTAGTAGTTGTGGTAGCAATAGTAGTAGTAGCAGTAGCAGTAGTACTAATAGCAACTGTAGTAGTTGTAGTAATAGGAGTAGTAGTTGTAGAAGTCATAGTAATAGTGGTAGTAGAAGGAGTACTAGTAATAGTAGTAGCAATAGTAGTAGTAGTAGTTGCAATAGTAGTTGTAATAATAGTGGTAGTAGTAGTAATAGTAGCATTAGTAATAATCGTAGGAGTAGTGGTCGTAGGTGTAGAAGTAGCCCTAGAAGTTTGGAGTAGGATTAGTAGTTGTAGTAGTGGTAGTAATAGTAGTAGTAGTAGTAGTAGTAGGAGCAGGAGTAGGAGTAGTAGCAATAGTAGCATTAGGAGTATTAGTATTAGTAGTAGGAGCAGGAGTAGGAGTAGTAGTAGTTATAGTAGTTGCTGTTGTACTAGAAGTAGTGTTGGTTGTGGTAGTCATAGTAGTAGTAGTATCAATTGCAGTAGTATTAGTAGTGGTAGTTAGATATTGAGTAGGAGTAACAGCAATCGGAGCTATGGTTATAGTAGTAGTAGTAGTAGGAGTGGTAGTAGCAATAAAAGTTGGAGTTGGAGTAGTAGTAGTTGTACTAGTAATAGTAGTAGTATTAGTCGCAACTGTAGTAGTAGTAGTTGCAGTAGTTGGAGTAGTAGCAGCTGTAGTAATCGTAGTAGTAGTACAACCAGTAGTAGTAGCAGTAGTAGCAGTAGTAGTAGTAGCAGTAATAGTAGTAGTAGTAGTACTACTACTACTACTAGTAGTAGTTGTAGTAGTTGAGGTTGCAGTGGTGGTAACAATAGTTATAGTAGTAGTGGAAGTAGCATCTATTGTAATAGCAGTAGTTGTAGTAGCAAAGTAGTATTTGCAGTAGTAGTAGCACCAATAGTGGTAGTAGTAGTAGTAATATCAACAGCAGTGGCTATAGTAGTAGCCATAGCCGTTGTAGTAGTAGTAGAAGTAGGAGAAATAGTAGAAGTATTAATAGTAGTTAGTAAGAGAAGTAATAATAGTAGTAGTAGCAGTTGTAATAGAAGTAGTAGTAATAGTAGTTGTTGTAGTAGTAGTAGTTTGTACTAATACTACTCGTAGCAATAGTAGTAGTAGTTGTAGTAGTAATAGCAACAGAAGTAGTAGCAGTAGAAGTAGCAGCAGTAGCACTAGTAATAGTCGTAGCAGTGGTGGTAGTAATAGTAGTAGCATTTGGGGTAGTAGTAGTAGCAGCAGGAGGAGGAGCAACAGCAATAGTAGTAACAGTAGTTGTAGAAGTAGTTGTTGTAACTGTTGTAGTGGTATTAGTAGTAGTCGTAGTAGTAGTGGTAGTAGTAGTAGCGGTAGTCGTAGTAGTAGTAGTTGTTGTTGTTGTAGCAGCAGAAGTTGTTATCATTGTTGTAGTAGTAGTAGTAGTAGTAGTAGAAGAAGTAGTAGTGGTAGTAGCAGTATCAGTAGTATTAATAGTAGTAGTAGTAGAAGAAGTAGAAATAGCAGTAGTAGTAATCATAGTAGCAGTGGTAGTAATAGTAGTAGGACTTGGAGTAGTAGTAGCTAGAGTAGTATTAGTAATAGTACATTAGCAGTAAGAGTCACAGAATAGTACAAGTTTGAGTAGTAATAGTAATAGTAGCAGTAGAAGTGGTAGCAGTGGTAGCAGAAACAACAGTAGTAGTAGTAGTAGGAATAGTAGTAGAAGCAGTAGTAGTCTCTGTAGTGGCAGTAGTAGTAGTTGTAGTAGTAGCTGCAGTAGTAGTGGTATATTAGCTTTAGAAGTAGTAGTAGTAGTAGTAGTAGTAGTAGTAGCTGATGTAGTGGTAATATGAGAAGTAGTAATAGTTGCTGTAGTAGTAGTAGCAGTAGCAGTAGCAGCAGTTGTAGTAGTAGTAGAAGTATTAGTAGCAATAGTTATTGTAGCAAACGTAGCAGTAGTAGTAGCAAATGTAGTCATAGTGTAGTCTTAGCAGTTGTAGTAGTAGTACTAAAAGTAGCAGTTGTAGCAGTAGTAGCTATAGGACTAGTAGTAGTGGTAGTAGTAGTAGCGATTGTAGCAGTAATTGTAGTAGTAGTTAGTTGCAGTAGCACTAGTAGTCGTAATTATAAAGTTGTTGGTAGAAGTAGTAGTCATAATAGTAGTAGTAGTAGTAGTAGTAGTAGTAGTAATAGTAGTAGTAGTTGTTGTTGTAGCAGTAGTTGTATTAATAGTAATAGTGGTAGTAGTTGTAGTAGAAGTGGTAGTTGTAGCAGCGGAAGAAGCAGTAGCAACAGCAGTAGCAGTAGTTGTAGTTGTAGCAGTATTAGTAGTAGGAGTAGTAGTAGTAGTAGTCATACTAGTAGTAGTAGCTATGGGAGCCGTAGAAGTACTAGTGCATGTAGTAGAATTAGTAGTAGCTGTAGTAACAGTAGTAGTACTATTAGTTGTAATAGTAGTAGTAGTAGTAGTTTTTGTTGTTGTTGCTGTAGTAGTTGTAGTAGTAGTTGTAGTAATAGTTGTAGTAGCAGTAGTAGTAGTGTGGTAGCAGTAGTTGTAGTTATTATTGTAGTAGTAGTTGTTGTTGTAGCAGTAGTAGTTGTAGAAGTAGTAGAAGTAGGGGAAGTAATAGTTATAGCCGTAGCAGTAGTTGTAGTAGTTGCAATGGTACTAGTTGCAGAAGGAGTAGTAGTGTTGGTAGTAGTATTAGTAGAAACAGAAGTTGTAGTTGTAGTAGCAGTAGTTGTGGTAGTAGTAGCAATAGCAGCTGTAATAGCAGTACTATTAGCAATAGTAGCTATAGTAGTGGCCGTAGTAGCATCAGTTGTAGTTGTAGTAGTAGTAGTTGCAGCAACAGTAGCAGTATAAGTTGAAATAGTAGTAGCAGTTGCAGTAGTTGTGGTACTAGTAGTACTAGTAGTAGAATTACAAGTAGTAGCATCCATTGTAACAGTAGTAGTAGTTATCGTACTAGTAGAGGAGGTTGTAGAAGTAGTAGCAGCAGAAGTTGTAATAGTAGTTGTGATAGTAGTAGTTGTAGGAGCAGCAACAACGTTAGTAGTAGTTGGAGTAGTACTAATAGTGGTGATACTAGTAGCAGTAATAGTAGTAGTAGTGGTGGTAGCAATTATAGTTATTGTTGTTGTAGTAGTAGTAGTACTAGTTGTAGTCATAGCAGTAGTAGTATTCATAGTTGTAGCATAACTAGTCGATGTGGTTGTAGTAGTAGCAGTAGTACAAGTTGTAGTAGTAGAAGTAGTAGCAGCAGTAGTAGCCACAGAAATAGTTATCACAGTAGTAGCAATTGCCGAAGTATTACCATTAGTAGAATTAATAGTAGCAGTGGTAGTAGTGGCAGGTGCAGAGTTGCAGCAGTAGTGGTAGTAGCAGTAGTAGTACTAGTAGTACTAGAAGTAGTAGCAGTAGTAACAATAGCAATAGTAGTAGGAGTAGTTGCATGTAGTAGCTATAGTAGTAGTAGGACGAGTAGCAGTAATAGTAGCAGGAGCAGTAGTAGTATTATTAGTAGTGGTAGGATTAGTAGCAGTAGCAGCAATAGTAATAGTAGTATTAGCAGGAGTAGTAGTAGAAGCAGTAATAGAAGCAGTGGTAGATGTGGTAGTAATAGTCGGTGTAGTAGTAGTAGTAGTAGCCGTAATAGTAGTAGCAGTAGTTGTAGAACCAGCAACCGTAGCAATATTAGTAGTAGTATAAGTGGTTGTAGTTCTAGCTATAGCAGCAATCATAGAAGTTATATTGGTTGTTGCCGTAATAGCAGTAGTTGCAGTTTTAGTAGTAGAAGCACAAGTAGCAGCAGTAGCCAAAGTAGCAGTAGTAGTAGTAATAGTAGTTGTTGTTGTTGTTGTTGTGTAGTAGTAGTAGTAGTAGTAGTAGTAGTAGTAGTAGTAGTAGTTGCAGTTGTAGTAGAAGTTGTAGTG
The DNA here is from genome assembly GCA_005019695.1 of Trichopus zeylanicus subsp. travancoricus. Taxonomy (NCBI): domain Eukaryota; kingdom Viridiplantae; phylum Streptophyta; class Magnoliopsida; order Dioscoreales; family Dioscoreaceae; genus Trichopus; species Trichopus zeylanicus. The sequence continues at coordinate 123,509 of RXID01014523.1, forward strand.
GTAGTAGCAGTATTTGTTGTCATAGTGGTAGTAGCAACTATTGTTGCAGTAGTAGTAGTAGCAGTAGTAGTAATATTGGTAATAGTAGTAGCAACAATTGCGGTAGTAATAGTAGTAGTAGCAGCAGTAGTGGCAGTAGTAGCAACCGTAGCAGTTGTAGTAGTAGCAGGAGTAGTAGTAGTAGCAGTAGCAGTAGTAGAAGTAGAAGTAGAAGTCATAGTAGTAGCAAAAGCAATAGTAGAAGGGGCAGTAGTAGCACTAGTAGTAGTCGTAGCATTAGTAGTAGCAATAGTATTAGTAGCAGAAGTAGTAGCAGTAGAACTAGCAGCAATAGCACGAGTAGTAGTTATAGCAGTAGTAGTAGTAATAGTAGTTGAATTTGTAGTAGTAGTAGTAGCAACAACAACAATAGCAGTTATAGTAGTAGTAGTAGTACTAGCAGTAGTATTAGAGGAAGTAGAAGTAGCAGTAGTAGTTGTAACAGTAGTAGTGGTAATAGTAGTGGTAGTAGTAGTAGCCGCAGTGGTAGTAAGTAGTAGTGTTAGTAGTAGTAGTTGTTGTTGTTGTTGTTGTTGTAGTAGTAGGAGAAGTCGTTGTAGCTATAGTTGAAGTAGCAGCAGTACTCATAGCCACAGTAGTAGTCACAGCAGCAGTCGTAGCAGTAGTAGTAATAGTAATAGTAGCAGCAGCAATAGTAGTAATAGTAGTTGGACTAGGAGCAGCAACAGCAGTAGTAGTAGTAATAGTGCTAATGAGTAGTAGTAGCAGAAGTAGCAGGAGTAGTCGTAGCAGTGGTAACAGCAGCAACAGTAGTAGTAGTCGTGGTGGGAGTGCCAATAGTAGCAGTTTCTACGGGAGTAGCATAGTAGTAGAAGTAGTAGCAGTAGTAGTAGTCGTAGTAGCTGTAGTAGAAGAACCCATAGTGGTAGCAGAAGCAGCAGTATTAGTAGTATATTAGTTGTAGAAGTAGTAGTAGTTATTGTAATAGTAGCTGAAGTAATGGTAAGATTAGAAGAAGCAATAATTGCTGTAGTAGTAGTAGCAGTAGCAGAAGTTGTCCTACTAGTAGAATTATTAGTAGCAATAGTTGTTGTTATAGATGTAGTAGTAGTAGTAGTCGCAATAGTAGTCGTAGTTGTAGTCTTAGCAGAAGTTGTAGTATTAGTAGTAGCAGTAGGAGCAATAGTAGTAGTCGTGGTAGCAGTAGTAGTAGTTATTGTTGTAGAAGTTGCAGTAGCCGTAGCAGTAGTAGTTGCAAAAGTAGTAGAAGTAGGGGAAGTAGTATTAGTATCAATAGTAGTAGTAGTTGAAGCTGTGGAAGAAGTAGCAAGGTACTACTAGTAGAAGTAGTAGTATTAGTCACAATAGAAGTAGTTGCTGTAGTAGCAGTAGTTGTAGTAGTAGCAGTAGTAGTAGTAGCAATAGTAGTTGTAGTAGTTGTAGTAGTAGCCATAGTAGCATCAGTTGCAACTGTAGTAGTAGTAGTAGTTGCAGCAGCAGTGACAGGAGTAGTAGTAGTAGAAGTATAAGTAGTAATAGTAGTAGCAGTAGCAACCAGATTAGTAATAGTAGTAGTAGTAGTTGTTGTTGTAGGAGCAGTAGCAACATTGGTAGTGGTAGGAGTTGTACTAGTAGTGGTAGTAGTAGTAGCAGCACTAGTAGTGTAGCAGTACTAGCAGTAGTTGTGGTAGCGGTAGGAGTAGTAGCTGTAGTAATAGCTGCAGTATTAGTAGTTGTAGTCATCGACGTAGCAACAATAGCACTAGCAGTAGAAGTAGCAGCAGAAGTAGTAGTACTAGTAGTAGTAGTAGTTGCTATAGCAGCAGCCACAGTTGTTATAGTAGTAATAGTAGTAGTAGTAGTAGTAGTAGTAGTAGTAGTAGTAGTAGCAGTAACAATAGTGGTAGAAGTAGTACTAGCAATCGTAGCAGCAGTAGCAGCAACAGTAGTACTATTAGTTGTAGCAGGAGTAATTGTATTGGTAGTAGTAGTAGTAGTTAAAGCAGTAGCAGTAGTACTAGTTGTAGTAGCAGTAGTAGAGCAGTAGTAGAAATAGTAGTGGTAGCAGTAGTACTATTTGTAATAGTAATAGTAGTAGTATTAGGAGTTGCAGTAGCAATAGTAGTATGAGAAGTGGTTTGAATAGTAGTAGCAGTTGTAGTAGTAGTTGTAGTAGCATTAGTACCAAAAGCAGTTGTTTTTGTTGTAGTGGTAGTAGTAGCTGCAACATTAGTAGTAGTAGCAGTTGTAGTTGTAGGAGAAGTAGCAGTACTAGTAGTGGTAGTAGTAGTAGAAGTAGTTGTAGAAGTAGTTGTAGAAGTAGTATTATTAGTAGCTATAGTAGATATAGCAGTAGTATTTGTTGTTGTAGTAATAGTAGAAGTAGTAGTAGTAGCAGTAGCAGCAGGAGTAGTAGCAATAGTAGTAGCCATAGCAGAAGTAGTAGTACTAGAATAGTAGTAGCAGTTATAGTAGTAGTTGTAGTAGCATTAGTACCAAAAGCAGTAGTTTTTGTTGCAGTGGTTGTGGTAGCTATTGTAGTTGTAGGAGTAGTAGTACTAGTAGTGGTAGTAGTATTAGAAGTAGTTGTAGAAGTAGTATTATTAGTAGCTGTAGTAGTAATAGTAGTAGTATTTGTTGTTTTAGTAATAGTAGAAGCAGTAGTAGTAGCAGTAGCAGCGGTAGTAGTAGCAATAGAAGTGGCCATAGGAGAAGTAGTAGTAGTACTAGTAGTTGTAGCAGAAGTAGCAGGAGTAGTAGTAATAGTAGTAGTAGTAGTAGTAGTTATTGTTGTAGTAGTAGCAATTGTAGTAGCAATAGCTGTAGTAGCTATAGTAGCAACAGTAGTAGTAGTAGCAGCAGTAGTAGTTGTTGTTGTTGTAATATTAGTAGCAGTACTAGTAGTAGCAGCAGTCATAGTAGTGGTCGCAAAAGTTGCCGTTGTTGGAGTGGTAGTAGTAGTAGAAATCGTAGCAATAACAGTAGCGACAGCAATAGTAGTAGTTATTGTAATAGTAGTAGTCATGATTGTAGTCATTGTTGTAGTAGTAGTAGTAGCAGTAGCAGTAGTGGCATTTGTTGTAGCAAAAGTATTGGCAGTAGTAGCAGTAGCAATAATTGTTGTAGTTGTCATAGCATTAGTAGTAGTAGTTGTTGTTGTGCTATGAGTAGTAATAGTAGTAGTACTACTAGCAAAAGTGGTAGTTGTCATTATTGTTGCTGTAGCAAAAGTAGTTGTTATTGTTGTTGTGGTAGTTGTCATTATTGTTGTTGTAGCAGAAGTAGTAGTAGTTGTTGTTGTGGTAGTAGTCGCAGTAGTGGTTGTAGTAGTTGTAGTAGTAGTAGTTGTCATTGTTGTTGCTGTATCAGAAGTAGTAGTCAAAATAATAGTAGTAAAAGTAATAGTAGCAGCAGCAGTCGTTGTAGCAGTTGCTACAGTACTAATAGCAGTATTAGTGGCTGTAATCATAGTAGTCGCAGTGGTAGTAGTAGTAGCGATAATAGTAGTAGTATTAGTTATAGTAGTAGTATTAGTTATAGTAGTAGTAGCTACAGTCGTAGTAGTAGTATGAGAAGTACCGTAGTAGTAGTAGTTATTGTTGTTGCAGCAGTATTAGCAGTAGTAGAAGTAGTAGTGTTCGTAATAATTGCAGTAGTAGTAGGAGGAGGAGAGATAGAATAGTAGCAGTAGCAATAGTCATAGTAGTAGTATATTATTACTAATAGTGGTGGCGCGAGTAGCAAAGTAGTAGCAGTAGTAGTAGTACTAGTAGTAGCAGTCGTAGTAGTAGTAATTGTTATAGTAGTAGCAGTCGTAGTCGTAGTAGCAGTAGTAGTAGTACTAGTAGTAGCAGTAATAGAAGTGGAAGGAGTAATAGTAGTAGTAGTAGTAATTGTTATAGTAGTAATCGTAGTTGTTGTTGTTGTTATTGTAGTAATTGTAGTATAAGTAGAAGCAGTAAACATAGTAGTAGTATTAGTGGCAATAGTAGCAGTAGTAGCAGTAATAGTAGTATTAGTTGTCATAGTAGCAATAGTACTAGTAGTAGCAATTGTAGTAGTAGTAGTAGTAGTAGCAGTAGTAGCAGTAGGTAAAGTAGTAGAAGTAATAGTAGTAGTAGTTGTTGTTGTTGTGGTGATGGTAGTAGTAATAGTAGTAGTAGTAGCAGTAGTAGTCGCTGTAGTAGTAGTAGTAGTAGTTGCAGTAGCAGTAGCAATAGTGATAGCATAAGTAGCTGTCATTGTAAGTGTTGTAATTGTGGTAGGAAAAGTAGTAATAGTAGCTAAGGTTGTTGTTATAGTAGTAGTAGTAGTAGCAGTGGTAGTTGTAGCAGAAGTAGTACCTGTAGGAGTAGTGGTAGTAGTTGTATTGGTGGTAGTAGTAGCAGCAGTAGCAGCAATAGTAGTTGTAGTAGTAGTAGTAGTAGTAGTAGTAGTAGTAGTAATAGTAGTAATAGTAGTAGTAATAGCAGCCGCAGCAGCAGCAGCAGCAGTTGTAGTAATAGTAGTAGTAGGAGTAGCAGTAGTTTGAGTAGTAGTAGTATTATTGGCAGTTGCACTAGCAGTAGTAGTCAAAATATTAGTAGGTATAGTGGTAGTAGCATTAGTAGTAGTAGTAGTTGCAGCAGTAGCCGTAGCAATCGTAGTAGTAGCAGTCGCAGTAGTAATAGTACTAGTAGCAATTGCAGTAGAAATAGTAGTAGTAGCAGTAGCAGCAATAGTGGCAGTAGAAGCAACAGTAGCAGCTGTAGCAGTAGCAATAGTAGCAGATATGGTATTTGTAGAATTAGTAGTAGTAATAGCATAAGTGGTAGTAGTAGTAGCTACAGTAGGAGTAGTAGTAGTTTTAGTGGTATTTGTACAAGGAGTAGTTATAGTTGTTGTAGTAGCAGTAGCAGCCAGAATAGTAGTATCAGTAGAGCAGCAGTAGAAGCTGTAGTAGTTGTGGTACTAGTAGAAGTAGTACTAGTAGCTGTAGAGCTGTGGTAGCAGTAGTGGTGGTCGCAGTATGAGCAGTTGTAATAGTAGTAGTAGAAGATGTAGCAGTAGCAGTAGTAGTCGCTGATGTAGCTGTTGCAGTAGTAGTAGTAGTAGTAGGAGAAGTAGTAGTAGCAATAAGAGTAATGTTGTGGCAGTTTTTCTTGATGCTCCATCAGTATTTGAAGTAGTTGTTGTAGTTGTCATAATAGTAGTAGTAGTGGTTGTAGCAGTTGTAGTTGTAGTAGTAGTTATAGTAGTAGTAGCAGTAGTTGCAGTAGTAGTAGTAGTAGTTTTTGTAGGAGCAGAAGCAATAGCAGTAGTAGTTGCAGTGGTAGGTTTCGTAGCAGTGGTAATAGCAGTAATTGTGGTGGTCGTAGTAGTAGTAGCAGTAGAAGTAGTAGTAGTTGTATTGGTAGTAGGAGTAGTAGTAGCCGCAACAGTAGTCGCAGTAGTGGTAGTAGCAACAGTAGTAGGAATAGTAGTGATTGTAGTAGTGGTAGTAGTTGTAGTCGCTATAGTCTTAGTAGTAGCAATAGTAGCGATAGTACCAATTGTAGTAGTAGTAACAGTAGTAGCGTATTAGTTGTAGTAATAGTATCTATGCTTGTGGTATTAGAAGTAATAGTAGTAGTAGGGGAAGCTGCGTAGTAGTAGTGGTGGTAGTAGTGATTGTAGTAGTAGTCATGGAAGTAGTAGTCGTCATAATAGGAACAGCAAAAGTAGTACTAGTAGCATTAGTGGCAGAAGCAGCAGTAGTAATAGCAGTTGCAGTAGTTGCGGTTGTTATAGCATCAATAGCAGCAGTAGCAGTAGTAGTAGTTATTTTAGTAATAGTAGTAGCACTAGTAGAAGATGTAGCAGTTGTAGTAATGGTAACTGTAGCTGTAGTAGTAGTCAGAGTAGCTAAAGTAATAGTCCTAGCAGTAGTAGCAGTAGTAGTAGTTGTAGTAGCAGTAATTGTTGTAGCAGAAGTAGTAGTAGTAGTAGTAATAGTTGCAGCAGTATTAATAGTGTCATTATAGCAATACTAGTAGTAGTAGTGATAGTAGTTGCCACTGTAGAGTTACTAGGAGTAGAAATTGTAGTAGTAGCAGAGGTGGTCACAGTTGTAATAGTAGTCGCAGAAGTAGTAGTAGTAACAAAAGCAGTAGAAGTTATAGTACAAACATTCATAGTAGTAGTGGTATTAGTAGCAGAAGTAGTAGTAGTAGCAGCACAAGTAGCAGTAGTAGTAGTCGTAATGGCAATCATCTTCGTGGCACCAGTTGTGGCAGTAGTAGCAGCAATAATGGTAGTAGTTGTTGTTGTTGTTGTAGCAACTAAAGCAGTAGTACTCTTAGTAGTAGAAGTAATAGTTGTAGTTGTAGTTGTAGTAGGAATAGTAGTCATAGTGCCCGTCAAAGAAGTGGAAGCACTAGTAGCCGCAGTAGTAGTTGTTGGTGTCATAGCAGTAGTAGCAACAGCAGTAGTAGTAGTAGTAGTAGTAGTAGTAGTTTTAGTTGTAGTAGTTGTAGTAGTAGTAGGAAAACTAGTAGTAGCAGTACTAGTAGTAGCGGCAGTAGTGTTGGTTGGAGTAGCAGTAGTAATAGTGGAAATTATAGTATGGGAAGTAGTAGAAGTAGCAGTCATAGTAGCAACAGTGGTAATAGTATTAGTAGTTGTTGAGGAAGTCATAGTAGTAGCAACAGCAGCAGTAGTAGTGGCATTACTAGCTGCAAGTGTAGCAGTAGCAGTTGCTGTTGCAGCAACTATTATAGTAGTAGGGGTTGTTGTAGTAGCAGTAGAAGTAGTTGCAGTAGTAGTAGAAGTAGCAGTAGCAGTAGCAGTGGTAGCAGTAGTAGTTGTAGTTCCAGCAGTAGTTGCAGTAGCAGTTGAAATAGTAGTAGCAATAGTAGTAGTAGTGTCAGTAGCAGTTGTACCAGCAGTCGCACCAGTAGTTGTAATAGTAGTAGTAGTAACAGCAACAATTGTAGTAGTTGTAGTAGTATTAGTAGTAGTTGTAGTAGTAGTAGTTGTATTACTAATAGTTGTACTAGTAGTAGTAGCTATAGTAGTAGTGATAGTAGTAGTAGTAGTAGTAGTAAGTGTAGTAGCTATAGTAGTAGTAGTAGTAGTAAGCATAGTAGCTTTAGTAGTTGTAGCAGTGTTAGTAGTATTTGTATTCATTTATGCAAGAGTAGTAGTAGCCGCGGCAATAGTAGCAGCAACAATATTAGTAGCAGTTGTATTAGTAATAGTTGCAGTAGTCGTAGTAGTAATAGAATTTGATGCAAAAGTAGTAGCAGAAGTTGAAGTAGAAGTAGTAGTAGTTGTAGTTGTTGTAGGTGTAGAAGTAGTAGAAGAATTAGCAGTAGTAGCAGTAGTACCATCCATAGTAGCAGTAGAAGTAGTAGTAGAAGTCGTAGAAGTAGCAGTAGCAGTAATAGTAATAGCATCAATAGTTGCTGCAAAAGTAGTAGTAGTAGTAGTAGTAACTCTATGAGTAGTAGTAATAGTGGGAGTAACAATAGCGGTAGTAGTAGTAGAAGAGTAATAGCAGTAGTAGTAGCAGTGGTAGTAGTAGGAGTTGGAGTAGTAGCAGCAGTAGTGGCAGTAGTAGTGGCAGTAGTAGTAGGAGTAGTAGTACTAGTAGTTCTAGTTGGAGTATCTGTAGTAGTAGGAGAGGTTATAGTAGCAGTAGCAGTAGGAGTAGTAATTGTAGTAGCTGGAGCCAGACTAGTAGCGACAGTTATAGCAGAATTAGTAGGAGCAGGAGTAGTAGTTGTAGTGGTGTACATAGCAATGGGACTATTAGTGGTAGGAGTAGTAGTAGTTGGAGCAATATTAGTGGATGAAGTAGTAGCAACAATCGTATTAGTAGGAGAAGCAGTAGTAGCAATAGTAGGAGTAGTAGTTGTTATTGTAGGAGCAGTAGTGGTAGTAGTAGGAGTGGCAGTTGTAGTAGAAGCAGCAGTAGTTGTAATAGTCACAGTACTAGCAATAGTAGTAGTAGAAGTAGTAGCAGAAGTAGTAGTGGTAGCAGTAGTAGCAGTCGTACCATCCATAGTTAGAGTAGAAGTAGTAGCAGTAGTTATAGTAGTAGTAGTAGTAATAGAATTAGTAGTGGTAGTAGCAGTAGCAGTCGTACCATCTATAGTAGTAGTAGAGGTAGTAGCAAAAGTCGTAGTATCAGTAGTAGTAGCGGTAGTAGTAATAGCATCAATAGTTGTCACAAAAGTAGTAGTAGTAGTAGTAACTATAGGAGCAGCAGCAGTGGTAGAAGGAGTAACAACAGCTATAGTAGTAGTAGACGTAGCAGTAGTAGTAGTAGCAGCAGCGGTAATAGTAGCAGTGGGAGTAGTAGCAGCAGTAGTAGTAGCAGTAGTAGAACTAGTAGTCAGACCACCAGTAGTAGTAGTAGGAGTAACAACAACGGTAGTAGTAGTAGAAGTAGTTGTAGTCGCAGTAGTAGTTTTAGTATAAGTAGAAGCAGGAGAGGTTCTAGTGGTAGTGGCAGTAGCAATAGTAGTAGCAGTAGCTGGAGCTGCAGTAGTAGTGGCAGCAGAAGTAGTAGTATTAGGAGTAGGAGTAGTAGTTGCAGTAGTAACGATTACAGTGGGAGTACTAGTAGCAGTAGTAGTAGTAGTTGGAGAGATATTAGTGGATGTAGTAGTAGCAGTAATTGTAGTAGTAGGAGTAGTAGTTGTTGTTGTAAGCACATTAGCGATAGTAGATGGAGTAGCAGTTGAAGTAGCAAGAGCTGAAGTAGTAGTAGTTGCACTAGTAGCAGGAGTATCATTAGTAAAAATAATCGTAGTTGTAGTAGAAGTAGTTGCTACAGTTGTCGTAGTAATAGTAGTAATAGTAGCAGCAATAGTAGTAGTAGCAATAGTAGCAGTAATTGTAGTGGTAGCAGCAATATTAGTAGTCGGAGCAGTAAGAGTAGCATTTGCAAAAGGAATAATAGTGGTAGCTGTAGGAGTAGTAGAAGATGTAGTAGTAGTAGTAGTAGTAGTAGTAGTAGTATAAGTAGTAGCATAAGTAGTAGTAGCAGTAGTCGAAGTAGTTGGAGAAGTCGCAATAGTAGTAGCAACAGTAGCAGCAGCCATAGTGGTAGTAGTAGTAGTAGTTGTAGTAGTTGTTGCAGTAGTAGTAGTATTAGGTGTTCTGATTGTAGTAGTAGTAGTAGTAGTAGTAGTAGTAGTAGTAGTAGTAGTAGTAGTTATTATAGTAGTAGCAGCAGTAGTAGTAGTAATCGTAGTACTAATAGTATTTGTAGTACTATCAGTAGCAGTAGAAGGAGTAATAGCAGCAGTACTAGTTGTAGTAGTTGTTGTTGTTGCTGTAGTAATATTAGTAGTAGTAGTAGCAGCAAAAGGAGTAGTACTAGCAGTAGAAGTAGCAGTAGTTATAGCAGTTATAGCACTAGTAGTAGTTGTAGTAGTGTCGTCATAGAAGAAGTAGTAGTTGTGTCGTGGCTGTAGTAGTAATTAAACCATTAGTCATTATAGTTGTGATAGTAGTAGCTGGAGAAGTATAGTAGTAGCAGTAGTCGTAGTCGTAGTAATAGCAGCAGTAGTAGTACCTGTAGTTGTAATAGGAGAAGCAGTAGTAGCAATAGTTGTGGTAGTAGTTGTAGTAGCTATTGTAGTAGTGCCTGTAGTTGCAGTAGGAGAAGTAGTTGTAGGAGTAGCATTTTAGCTGTAGCATTTGTAGTTGTAGTAGTAGTAGTAGCAATAGTAGTAATAGTAATAGTAGTAGCAGTATTAGTGGCAGAAGTAAGAGTAGTAGTAGTATTAGTAGTTGTAATAGTAGTAGTAGTAATAGTAGGAGTAGTAGTACGAGTAGCAGTAGTAGCAGCGGTAGCAGTAGGAGTACTAGTAGTACTAGTAGTAGTAGTTGCAGCAGCAGTAGTAGCGGGAGTAGTAGCAGTAGTAGTAGCAGTAGTAGTAGCAACTGTACTAGTGGTATTAGTTATAATTATAGTAGCAATAGTAGCAGAAGTAGTAGTAGTAGTAGAAGTAGAAGTACTAGTAGAAGAATTTGTAGTTATAATTATAGTAGCAGTAGTAATAGTCAAAATAGTGGTAGCATTCGTAGCAGTAGTAGCAATAGTTGCAACAATAGTAGTTGTAGTAATACTAGTAGAAGTCGTAGTTGTCGTAATGCTAGTAGCAGCAGTAGTAGTAGTAGTAGCAGTAATACTCGTACTTGCAGTATTACTAGTAGCAGAAGTATTATTAGTTGGAGTACAAGTAGTAGTAGTCGCAGTTGTTGTACAAGAAGCAAAAACTGTAGCAATACTAGTAGTAGTAGTAGTAGTAGTCAGAGTAGAAGTAGTTGTAGCTGTAGTAGCAGTGGTAGCTATAGTAGAAGTAGTGTTACTGGTCGTACTAGTAGTAGCAGTAGAAGTGGTTGTACTAGTAGTAGTGGTAGTGGGAGAAGTAGTTCTAGTTGTTATTGTAGGGGAGGTAGTAGTAGTAGTAGTAGTTGTTATTGTTGTAGTAGTTGTCGTAGTAGTAGCAGTCGTAGTTGCATTAGTAATAGTAGTATTGGCAGTTACGATAATAGTAGCAGCAGTAGTAGTAGTAGCAGTTGTAGCAGAAGTAGTAGTAGTAAAAGTAGTAGTAGCCGTCATAGTTGTTGTACCAGCAGTAGCAGCAATTGTAGTAGTGGCAAAAGCAGTAGTACTAGAAGTAGTAGTTGTGGAAGTAGTAGCAGTAGTACTAGTAGCTGTAGCATAAGTAGTTGTAGCCAAAGTAGCAGAGTTAGCATTAGTATTACTATTAGATGTAGTAGAAAAATAGTTGCGGTAGTAGTAGCAGCAGTAGTGGAAGTAGTAGGAGAAGCAGCAGTAGTAATAATAGTAGTAGTAGCAACTATAGCAACAGTGCTAGTAGTTATAGTAGGAATAGTAGTAGCAATAGTAGCAAGAGCAGCAGGATCTGTAGCAGTCGGAGCAGTTGTAGCAGTAGTAGTAGTGGTGGTGGTGGTGGTGGTGGCGGCGATGGTGGTGGTAGTAGTAGTAACAGTAGCAGAAGTAGTAGTAGCAGTAGGAGGAGTAGTAGTAGGAGGAGGAGTAGTGGTAGTAGTCGTAATATTAGTAGTAGTAGTAGAAGTAGTAGTAGTAATAGTAGTACTAGTGGCAGTAGTAGTAGTAGGGGTTCGAGTAGGAGTAGCAGTAGGAGTATTTGAAGTGGTACTAGTTGTTGTAGCGGTAGTAGTTATAGTAGTAGTAGCGAAAGTAGTTGTAGTTGTAGTAGTGCTAGTTGTAGTAGTAGTTGAAGTAGTTGTAGTAGTAGTTGTGCTAGGAGTCATAATAATTATAGTAGTTGTTATAGTAGTGGTAGTACTAGTAGTAGTTGTAGTAATAGTAGTAGTAGTCATTGTAGTAGTAGTAGGAGTGGGAGTAGCAGTGGTAGTAGGACTAGCAGTAGTTGGTATAGGGGCGGAGGAAGCAGTAAGAGTAGTAGTAGTAGTGGGAGTTGTAGCAGTAATAGTAGTAGTAATAGTAGTAGTGTAAGCGGTAGTAGTAGCAGTAGGAGTAGCAGTTGTAGTAATAGTAATAGTCGTGGATGTAGTAGTCAGACTATGACGATTTGTAGTAGTATTAGTAGCTGTAACAGTAATAGTAATAGTTGGGGTAATAGTGGCTGTAGGTGTTTGAGTAGGAGTAGTAGTAGTTGTTGTAGTTGGAGGAGTAGTAGTAGTAGTGTTAGTATTAGTAGTACTAGTACCAGTAGTAGTTGGAGTAGTAGTAGCAGCAATTGTACTAGTAGAAGTAGTAGTAGTAGTAGTAGTAGTAGTAGCCGTGGTAGAAGTAGTAGCAGTAGAATTAGTAGTAGTAGAAGTAGTAGTTGTAGTAGTAGTAGTAGGAGCGGTAGTAGTAGTAGTAGTAGTAGTAGTAGCAGGAGTTGTGGGTGTAGTAGCACTAGTAGTAGTAGGAGTAGTAGTTGTAGGAGTAGTAGTAGTTGTTGTTGTTGCAGCAGTAGTGGTAATAGTAGCAGCATCACCAGTAGTAATAGTAGTAGTAATAGTAGCTACAGTTGTAAGAGGAGTTAGAATAGAAGTAGGAATAGGAATTGTAGTAGTTGGAGTAGGGGCAGCAGTAGCAGTAGGAGTTGTAGTAGCTGTAGGAGTTGGATTAGGAGTCATAGTAGGAGTAGTAGTTGTCGTAGCAGGAGTAGTAGTAGTAACAGTAGTGGGATTAGGAGTACTAGTAGTAGTAGTAGCAGTAGTCATAGTAGTAGTAGTAGGAGTAGTAATAGGAGTAGTAGTAGCAGTAGTACTATTAGGAGTAGTAGTAGTGCTAGTATTAATAGTAGTAGTACCAATAGTAGGAGGGGTAGTAGTAGCAATTGTACTGGCAGTAGAAGTAGTAGTTGTAGAAGCAGTAGCATCAGTAGTAGCAGTAGTCGTAGTAGAAGTAGGATTAGTAGTAGTAGTACCAGCAGAAGTCGTGGTAGTAATAGTACTAGTTGTTGTAGCAGTAGTAGTTGTAGGAGGAGTAGTAGTAGTAGTTGTAGTATAGTGGTAATAGTTGTGGTGGTAGTAGTAGTAGTAGTAGTAGTACTAGTATATGTTGTTATATGAGGAGTTGGAGTAGAAGTAGTAATAGGAGTTGTAGTAGTTGGACTAGGGACAATAGTAGTAGTAGGAGTTGTAGTAGTTGTAGGAGTTGGAGTAGGAGTCGTAGTAGTAGTATTAGTAGGAGGAGGAGTAGTAGTACTAGCAGTAGTATGAGTAGTAGTAGGAATAGTAGTAGTTGTAGTAGTAGTTGTCGCAGTCATAGTAGTAATCATAGTACCTGTAGTTGGAGTAAGAGTAGTTGTAGTAGTTGTTGTTGTTGTAGTATTATGAGTAGCAGTATTAGTGTTAGTATTAATAGTATTCGCACTAGTAGTAGTAGGAGTAGCAGTAGTAGCAATTGTATTGGTAGTAGAAGTGGTAGTAGTAGTAGCAGAAATAGTAGTAGTAGTAGTTTTAAAATTAGAAGAAGTAGTAATAGCAGTAGGATCCCAAGTCGTAGTACTAGCAGTAATAGAAGTCGTAGTAGTAGTAGCAAAAGTTGCAATCATAGTAGTAGTTGTAGGAGTAGTGCTAGTAGTTGTTGTAATAGTAGTAGTAATAGTAGTAGTAGTAGTAGTAGTAGTAGTACTAGCTGTAGTTGTAGAAGGGGTCGGTATAGGAGTCATAGTATTAGTAGTAGTAGTAGTAGTAGTAGTAGTAGTAGTAGTAGTAGTAGTAGTAGTAGTAGTCGTAGTAGTAGTAGTAGTAGTCGTTGGAGCAGTAGTAGTCGTAGTAGTAGTATTAGTTTAGAAGCGAGTAGCAGCAACAACAGCCAGTTCGATAGAAGTCAGTTAGTAGCAGTATTTATAGTAGCAGTAGTAGTAGCATTTCTGGAAGGAGCAGTAGTATTTGCAGTTGTACTATTGGTAATGTAGTAGTAGTCACAGTAGTAGTAATAGTTGTTGTAGTAGTAAGAGTAGTAGTAGTAGTGGTAGTTGTAGTTGTTGTTGTTGTTGTTGTAGTAGCAACAGTTGGAATTGTTGCAGTAGTAGTGTAGTAGGAGTGTGCGTAGTAGCATTATTGCAACTGGTATTAGTAGGAGGAGGAGGAGGAGCAATAGTCACAGTTGAAGTAGTTGTAATAGTAGTAGTAGGAGGAGGAGGAGGAGGAGGAGTAGGGTAGTGGTAGTAGTAGTTGGAGTACTAGTCATAGAAGTCGTAGCAGTGTTTGTAGTAGTAGCAGTTGGATGAGTAGTAGTAGTCATAGTGCTAGTAGTAGTTGAAGTAGTAGGAGTGTTAGTATTAGTAGTAATAGTAGTAGCAGTTGTAGTTGTGTTAGTATTAGTAGTAGTAGTACCAGTAGTAGTTGGAGTAGTAATAGTAGCAATTGTACTAGTAGTAGAAGTGGTAGTAGTAATAGTAGTAGTAGTAGTTATTATTGTAGTTGTCGTAGTCATAATTGTTGTTGTAGTAGTAGTAGTAGCAATAACAGCAGTAGTAATAGTAGTAGTAGTAGTAATAGGAGCAGCAATAGCAATAGTGGTAATGCGAGTGTCAGGAGTTGTAGTAGTAGTAGGAGTCATAGTAGTAGAAATAGTGGTAGTAGTAGCAGTAATAGTAGGAGTATTTGGATTACTAGTACTATTAATAGCAGCAATTGTAATAGTAGTTGTAGGAGTGGGAGTAGTAGTAGGAGTAGTAGCAACAGTAGTAGTAGTAGTGTTAGTACTAGTAGTAGTTGTACCAGTAGTAGGAGTAGTGGTACTAGCCATTGTACTATGAGTAGACGTAGTAGTAGTAGTAGAAATATTAGTAGCAGAAGTAGTAGTAGTAGTAGTAGTAGTAGTAGAAGAAGTCATGGTAGTAGTAGTAGTAGTAGTAGTAGTTGTTGTTGTTATAGTAGTAGTAGTAGTAATTGTTGGAGTAGTAGTAGTAGTAATTGTTGGAGTAGTACTAGGAGTAGTTGGAGTAGTAGTAGTAGTAATAGTACTAGTAGTAGTAGGATTAGTAGCAGTAGATGTAGTAGGAGTACTAATTGGAGTAGTTGTTGGAGTGGGGGCAATAGTTGTAGTAAGAGATGTAGTAGCAATAGGAGCTGGAGTAGGAGTTGTAGTAGCAGTAATGGTCGTGGTAGGAGGAGCAGCAGTAGTAGCAATAGTTGGAGTAAGAGTCGGAAGGGTAATTGTAGTGGTAGAAGCAGCAGCAGTAGTAGCAGCAGTAGCAGTAGTAGGAGTAGCAGCTATAGCAGCTACAGGAGTAGTAGTAGTACTTATACTAGTAGTAGTAGTTGAAGTACTGGATGGAGTATAGTAGTAGCAGTTGTTCTACTAGTAATGTTGTAGTATTCTTTGTAGTAGTAGTAGAACTAGTAGTATTATTAGTAGTAGCAGGAGTAGTAGTAGGACTAGTAGTAGGAGTGTTTGGAGTAGTAGTATTAGCACGAGCAATAGTAGTAGTAATCAGCGTAGGAGTAGTCTCAATAGTAGTAGTAGCAGTTGTAGTTGAAGTAGTATTAGTAGTAGTAGTAGTTATTGTAGTAGTTGCGGTAATAGTAGTAATAGTAGTGGGAGTTGGAGTAGGAGTGGTAGTTCAAGTAGCAGTAGTAGTAGTAGGAGGAGTAGTAGTAGAAGTAGGTGTAGGAGTAGGGGCAGTAGTAGGAGTATTAGTCGGAGTTGGTTTATAGGTAGGAGGAGAAGTAGGAGTAGGAGTAGTTGTAGTAGTAGTGTTAGTATTAGTAGTCGTACCAGCAGTAGTAGGAGTCATAGTAGTAGCAATTGTACTAGTAGTGGAAGTAGTGGTAGTAGTAGTTATTGTAGTGGTAGTAGTAGCGGTTGTAGTAGTAGTAGAAGTACTAGTAGTAGTTGTTGTTGAAGTAGTAGTTGTAGTAGTTGGAGTTGGAGTTGGTGTAGTAGTAGTAGTTGGAGTGGTAGAAGTAGTAGGAGTCAGATTACAAGTTGTTATAGCAGCAGTAATAGTAATAGTAGTAGTAGTAGTCGTCGTAGTAGTAGTAGTAGTCTAGTAATAGCAAAAGTTGTAGCAATAGTGATAGTAGTAGTAGCTGTAACAGCAGCCACAATAGTAGTAGTAGTAGTAATAGTACTAGTGTAAATCGTATTAGCAGTAGTAGTGGTAATACGAGTTGTAGTAGGAGTAGCTATTGTAGTAGGAGTAGAAGTAGTGGTAGTATTAGTAGTAGCAGCATAAGTAGTAGTTGTAGCAGTAGCTGTAGTGGCAATTATAGTAGCAGCAGTAGTAGTAATAGCCATAGAAGTAGCAGCAGCAGTAGTAGTTGCAGCATCAGCAGCAGCCACAGCAGCAGTAGTTGTAGAAGTAGTATTATAATTAGTGGTAGTAGTAATAGTTGTTGTTGTTGTTGTGGTTGTAGTAGGAGAAGCAGTAGTAGCAATAGTAGCATTAGTAAGTGTAGCAGTAGTTGTAGTAGTAGTAGCAGCAACAACAACAGTAGTAGTAGTAGTTGTTGTTGTCGTCGTTGTTGTAGCAGTAGTAGAAGTAGCAGGAGAAGTAGTAGCAGGAGCAGTAAAAGTAGCAGAAGTTGTAGTATTAGTAGTATTCATAGTAGTAGTAGTTGTAGTAGCATGAGTAATATTACAAGTAGTTGTACTAGTAGTAATGCAGTTGTAGTCCTAGTAGTAGTAGTAGTAATAGTAGTAGTAGAAATAGTCGTAGAAGTCGTTGGAGTATTAGGCATAGTATTAGTAGTAGGAATAGTAGCAGTAATAGTAGTAGTATGTGTTAGCATTAGTAGTAGCAGTTGTAGTAGTTGTAGTGTTAGTATAACTAGTAGTAGTACTAGGAATAGTAGGAGTAGTAGTAGTAGCAATTGAACTTGTAGTAGAAAGGTCAGCAGGAGTAGTAATAGTAGCAATAGTAGTAGTAGAAGTTGGAGTAGAAGTGTTGCGGTAGTAGAAGAAGTAGTAGGAGTAGTAGTAGCAGATATAGTAACAGTACGTATAGGAGTAGGAGTAGTAGTAGGACTTGGTGAAGGAGTAGGAGTAGTAGTAGAGTAGCAGCAGTAGTAGTAGTGTTAATATTAGTAGTAGTAGTATCAGTAGTAGTAAAAGTGGTAGTAGTACGAGTAGCAGTAGGAGGAGGAGTAGTAGCAATTGTACTAGTAGTAGAAATAGTAGTTGTTGTTGTTATTTTTGTTGTTGTAGTAGTAGTAGTAGTACTTGGAGTAGGGGTAGTAGTAGTAGTAGGTGTGGTAGAAGTAGTTGGAGTAGGTGTGGTAGAAGTAATAGCCGTAGTAGTACTAGTAGTTGTAGTAGTAGTAGTAGTAGCAGTAGTAGTAGTCGAAGTAGTAGTAGAAATAGTAGTAGTTGTAGTAGTAGTAGCAGCAGCAGCAATAGTAGTACTAGTAGCAGCATCAGCAACAACAGTAGTACTAGTGGGAGAAGTGTTTGCTGTAGCAGTGGTAGGAGTCGTATTTTTTTAAGTAGCAACAATAGTAGTAGTAGTAGTTCTTGTTGTAGTTGCAACAGTAGCAGGGGTAGTTGTAATATTAGCATTCAGAGTAGTAGAAGTAGTGTAGTAGCATTAGTAGTAGTAGTAGTTGTTGTTGTAGTAGCAGTAGGAGCTAGAGTTGTAGTAGTATGGGTTATAGTAGGAGTTGGAGTTTGAGTAGTAGTAGTAGTAGTAGAAGTAATAGTAATAGTAGCTATAGGTGTTTGAGTATAAGTAGTAGTAGCAGCAGCAGCAATAGTAGTAGTTGGAATTGTAGTAGTAGTAGTAACTGTAGTAGCAGTAGTAGCAATAGCAATAGTAGTAGTTGTTGTACTAGAAGTAGTGAAAGTAGTAGTAGATGCAACAACAACAACAACAGGTGTAATAGTAATAGTTGTATTAGTTGTAGTAGTAGTAGTACAAGTAGTAGCAGTAGTACCTTGTGTAAAAGTGATAGTAGTATTAGTAGTAGTAGTGGTAGTGGTGTAGTAGCAATAGTACTACAAGTGGTAGTAGTAGTAGAAGTAGTAGGATTAGTGGCAGTAGTAGCAGTAGTAATAGTAATAGTAGTAGTTGTAGTAGTAGTAGTAATAGTAGTAGCACTACTAGTATAAGTAGTAGTTGTAGTAGTTGTTGTTGTAATCGTAGAATTAATAGTAGTATTTGTTGTAGTTGCAGTAATAGTAGTAGCAACACTAGCAGTGGCAGTAGTAATAGTAGTATTTGTAAAAGTAGTTTTAGTAGGGGTAGTAATAGTAGTATTGGTAGTAGTAGTAGGTGTAGTAGTAGTAATAGGAGTAGCAGTAGTGTTAGTAGTAGTACTACTACTAGTAGCTGCAGGAGCAATAGTTGCGGGAGCAGCAGTAGCACTAGTCATAGTAGTAGTAGTAGTAGAAGTAGCAGTAGTAATAGCCGTGGTACTGGTAGTGGTATTATTAATAGCAATAGTAGTGGGAGTGTTAGCGGGAGTGCTAGGAGTAGTAGTAGTAGTAATGGGAGTGTTAGGAGTAGTAGTAGTAGTAGTATTTGTAGTAGTAGTAATAGCAGTTGCAACAGCTACGACAGTAGTATTAGTAGTCGTAGTAGTAGTACTAGTACTAGTATTTGTCGGAGTAACAATACTATTAGTCGTAGGAGTAGTAGTCATAGTAGTAGTACTAGCACTAGAAGTTGTAGGTGTAGCAGCAGTAATAGTATTAGCATGAGAAGGAGTAGTAGTAGCCATAGTCGTAATAGCAGTAGTAGTAGTTGTAGTTGCACCTATAGTAGTAGTAGTAGAAGTTGTAGTAGTAATAGTAGCTATAATCAGAGTAGAAGTATTTGCAGTAGCAGCAGTAGTAGCAGTATCAAAAATTGTGCTACTACTACTACTCCTACTCCTACTACGAATACCACTTCTCCTACTCCTACTACTACTACTACGAATACCACTTCTACTACTACTGCTTCTATTATTACTACTTTTACACCTATTCCTTCTCTTGCTACTACTACTACTCCTCCTGCTCCTACTACTGCTACTCCTACTCAAGTTGTTGTTGCTGCTACTACTACAACTTCTACTACTGCTACTGCTGTTGCTACTACTATTAGTCTTAGTACTACTTGTTTGACTACTACTACTACTACTACTACTATTAAGACTAGTCTTAGTACTACTTGACTTACTACTACGATGACTACTTCTTCTACTACTACTACTACTGGTATTACTGCTGCTACCACTACTACTACAACTGCTACAACAACTACTACTAGTTTCAACACTACTAATACTCTACTACTTTTACTACTACTACTACTACTAATACAAATACAACTACCACTACTATGACTACTGCTGCTGCTACTGCTACTACTATTATTATTATTACTACTGTCACTATTACTATTACTACTATTATTACCATTACTACAACAACAACTACGACTACTACAATTCCAACTCCTACTCCTACTAGTATTACTACTGCTGCTACTATTACGGCTGCTGCTACTCCTACTACTATCGCTACTACTACCACTACTACTGCTGCTGCTTCTACTACTACTACAACACCTACTACTGCTACAACTGCTGCTGCTACTACTGGACTACCACTACTACTATTACTACTACTACAACTACTACTACTCCTACTACTACTACTAATACTACAACTATAACTACTACGACTACTACTTAGACTAATACTACTACTACTACTGCTACTGCTAAAGCTACAGCTCCTACTATGGCTACTACTACTACTACAACCAACACTACAATTGCTTCTTCTACTGTTGTTGCTACTAATTCTACTACTACTACTGCTACAACGACCACTCCTACAACTACTTCTACAATGACTACTCCTACAACAACTACTACTACTACTACCGCCACTACTACTACAACTACGACTTCAACTTCTATTACTAGTACCGCTACTACTACTGCAGCAGCTGCTGCTACTCCTACTACTACTGCACCTGTTGCTGCTACAATTGTTGCTGCTACGACTACACTACTACTACTACTATTACTATTACTACTATTACTACTACTACTACTCCTACTCCTACTACTACTACTAATACCACAACAACTACAACTACTGCTACTCCTACTAAGACTAATACAGCTACAACATCTACAACTACTACAGTTGATGCTGCAGCTGCTACTATGACTACTGCTACTACTACTACTACTACGGTAACTACTATTATTACTACAACTGCTACTGCTACTGTTGTTGCTACTATTACTACTAGTACAACAACTACTAATACTGCTACTACTACTATAACTACTACAACAACTATTATAACAACAACTACTACTACAACTACTGCTACCACTACTACTACTAATACGACTTCTACTACTACTATTGCTACTACTACAATGACTTCTACTACTACTACTGCTACTGTTACAACTATTAGTACTTCCACTACTACTACTATTATTACTACTTCTACTACTACTATTGTCACAGCTACTACTTCTACTACCACAACTATAACTGCAACTACTACTCCTACTCCAACTCCTACGGTTACTACAACTACTACTTCTACTACTTCTCTTACTCCAACTCCTCCTCCTCCTCCTACTACTACTACTACTACTACTACTACTACTACTACTAGTTCTACTACTGATACTACAACAACAACAACTACTACTACTAATACAATTACTACAACTTCTACTGCGACCGCTACTACTACTACTACTACTACTACTACTACCACAACTACTACTGCTCCTAACACTCCGACGATTTTTATGACTACTGCTCCAACTACTACTACTACTACTACTACTACTACTACAACAACAACAACAACAACTACTACTACTACTACTGCTCCTACTACTACCACTACTACTGCTGCTGCCCCATTACAACTACTACTTTGGCTACTACAACTACTACTATAATAGCTGTTGTTACCAAAACTACTACTTCGACTACTACTACTACTACTTCTACTGCTACTTTTACTACTACTGATACTACTACTGCTGCTGCTGCTATTGCTACTACTACTAATACCACAAATATTACAACTACTGCTACAACTACTCCTAGAAATACAACTTCAAAAACTATTACTACTACGACTACTACTATTCCTACTACAACTATTACTACAAGTACTACTACTACTTCGTCTACTACTATTCCAACTCCTACTCCAACTGCTACTACTACCACTTCTACAACTACTACACCTACTACTACTACCTTGACAACTACAGTTCCTACTCCTACTCCAACTCCTACTACTACTACAATTGCTACTGTTGCTATTACCACTACTCCAACAACTACAACGCCTACTACTAATCCAACTACAACTCCTACTACTACTACCACTATTACAACTACAACAACAACAACAACTACTACTACTACTACTATTGCTACTACTACTAGTACTATTACCACTAATACTACAACTACTACTACTACTACCACCACAAATACTAACACTACTACTATTGCAATTGCCGTTTCCACAACAACTAGTACTACCACCACCAGTACTACTACTACCACTACTACCACAACTACAACTACCACAATTGCTACTGCTACTGCTACTACTACTTTTACTACAACTCCCATTACTTCCACTACTACCACTATTACTACAACAACAACAACAACAACAACTACTACTACTACTACTACTGCTACTACTACAACTACTACTACTGCAACAACTGCTAGTACTACTAGTACGACTACTACTACTGACTACTAATTACTACTACTAACTGCTACTACTACCGTACTACTACGACTACGACTACTACTACTACCACTACAATTCCTACTACTACTACTACTACAACAACTACTACCACTACTACTACTTCTACGACTACCGCTACATTACTAATAGTACAACAACTACGACAACTCCTCCTTCCACCACCATGACTACTGCTACTACTACTACTACCACTACTTCTACTACTATTGTTGCTGCTGGTGCCACTGTTGCTATTGCTACTGGTGCTACTACTATTACTTCAACTACTACTACTACTACTACTACTACTACTACTACTAATACTACTACTACTACTGCTACTACTACTACTACTACTACTACGACTAGTATTCCAACTTCTCCTGCAACTATAACAACTACTAGTACAACAACTACTACTAGAACTGCTACTACTACAACAACTACTAATCCTATAACTACTACTACTATTACTATAACTTTTACTACCACGAGTTCTACAACTACTGCTACAACTACTACTATAGCTCCTACTACTACTACTTCTACTACTAATACTACAACTATTACTACTACTACTACTACTACCACAACCACTTCTTCTCCTACTAGTACTACTACTGCTAATGCTAATACTACTACTACTACAACTAATACTTATACTACAACTTCTACTCCTACTCCTACAACTACTACTACAACTGCTACTACTACTAATACTACTCTTCCTACTCCTACTCCCACTACAGCTACACAACTACTCCTCCTCCTCTTACTACTACTGCTACTATAACTCCTACTACTACTACAGCCCCTACTGCAACTCCTACTGCTCCTTTTACTACTATTACAACTCCTCCTACAACCAATGCTACTAGTACTACTACTACTACTACTACTACTACCACTACTACTACAACAACTACCCCTACTACTACTACAACTGCTACTGCTACCACTACTAGTGCTAGTAGTACTACAACTTCTACAACTACTACTACCACTACTACTACAACAACTACCCCTACTACTACTACAACTGCTACTGCTACCACTACTAGTGCTAGTACTACTACAACTTCTACAACTGCTACCACTACTACGGCTCCTACTACTACTATTATTACTAGTACTACTACTACTACAGCTGCTGCTTTAACTATTACTACTACTACTTCTAGTACTACTACTACTGATACTAACACAACTACTACAATTACTACTACTACTACTACTACAACAACTACTACTACTACTACTACTACCACCACCACCACCACCATCACTACTTCTACTACCACTACTGCTACTACTACAACAACAACTACTAGGACTACTACTCCCATTAATACCACTGCTAACACTATTACTACTATAACTACTACTACCACTACTACAACTACTGCAACAACTGCTACTACTTCTACTACAACTACTGCAACAACTGCTACTGCTACTACTATTACAACTGCTACTACTACTACTACTACTACTAGTACTACAACTGCTGCTACTACTATTGCTATTATTACTCCTACTATTACTAATACTACTACTACTATTACTACTACTATGACTACTACTACATTAGTAACAGTACAACTACAACTACTACTCATCCTACCACTACTGCTACTATTACTACTACTATGAGTACTGCTACTGTTGCTACTTCGACTACTGCTGCTGTTGCTACAACTATCACTACTACTACTGCTGCTACGACTCCTATTCCAACTCCTCCTACAACTACAACAACAACTACTACTAATACTTGTACTGACTAATGCTACAACAAAAACTACTACTACTCCTACTGCGTTCGCTACCAGTACTACTTCTCCTACTAATGTTGCTACTATTTCTACTCCTACTCCTACTCCTAATACAACTCCGACTACTACTACTACTACTACTACTACTACTACTACTACTACTACTACCGCAATGGCAACTACTACTACTACTACTACCGCAATGGCAACTATTGCTACAACTACATTTACTATGACTACTACTACTGCTGCTGCTTCTACTACTACAACTACTTCTAATGCTACTACTGCTTCTTCTTCTACTACTACTACTACTAACGCTATTACTACTACTACTTCTACTACCACCACTACTACTACTACTACTGCTGCTGGTGTTACTCCAACTACTACTGCTACAAATTCCACTAGTTCTACACCTGCTACTACTTCTATAGCAATTACATCTACTACTGTTACTACTGCTACTACCACAACTACTACTACTACTTCTACTACTGTAACTACTCAACATCTCAAACTATGCCCACTATTGCTACTACAACTGCTACTGCTACTGCTAATACTACTACAATTACTATTACCAATACTACTACGACTACTACCGCGACTACTGCTACTACTGGTTTGACTACTACTACTAATAAAATGACTAATACGGCTGTTGGAACTACTACTACTACTGCAACTAGTACTACTACCGCATCTACTACAACAGCTAGCACTACCACAACTACTATTACTACTACTACTACTACTTTTGCTACTACTACTACTACTTTTGCTACTGCTATACTACAACACTTACTACTACTACAACTACTACTATTGTGGCTATGGCCGCTGCTACTACTACTATGACTACTATTGCTACAACTACTATTACTACTACCACTACTACAACAACAACAACTACTAATACTACTACCACTACTACTACTACTGCTACCACTACTATTAGTACCACTACGATAACTCCTACCACTATTACCACTACAACTGCCACTACTACTAATACTGCTATTATTACTATCACCAGTGCAATTGCTACTAGTTCTACTACTACTATTAATGCAATTGATACTACTAATACTATTGCTAAGACTAATTCTACCATTACTACTACTACTAATTACGAAGACTATTATACTACTATTACGACTAAGGACTTGGTCTACGGATGCCTACTACTACTACTACTAACGCACTACTAATGACTACTACTACTACTACTACTACTACTATGGCTACTACTATGACTACTACTACTACTACTACTACTACTACTATAACTACCACTACGACAACTATTATTACAATAGCTACTTCTACTACAACAACAACAACTCCTGCTGCTGCGGCTGCTGCTCCTACTACTAGTACTCCTACTACTACTCCTATTATTATTACTACTACTACTACCACCACCACTACCACTACAACAACTACTACAACTACTACTACAACTACTTCTGCTACTATTACTACTACTACTACTACTACTATTACTTCTACTACTGCAACTACAATCCTACTACTACTACTACTTCTACTTCTACGCCTACTACTATTAATACTCCTACTCCTACGACTGCTACTACTACAAATCTGACTACTACTACTCCTAAAACTACTACTACTATTGCTACTACTCCCCCTACTATAACTTATACTACTGTACTACCATTACTACTACTACTAATACCACTATAACTACAACTACAATTACCAATGCTACTTTTACTACTATTACTGCTGCTATTACTACCACAACTACTATTGCAACTACAACTACTGCTTCCACTACAACTACTTCTACTATTGATACTACTACTACTACTACTACTACTACTACTACTGCTATGGCTACTACACATACTAATGCTGATATAACTACTTCTGCAACAACTACTACTACTACTAGTACAGGTACTACTACTGCTACTACCACTACTACCCCTATTACCACCACTACAACTACTACTACTGTTACTACTGCTACTTCTACTACCAGTACAACTGCTACTACTACTGCTACTTCTTCTACTACTAATATACCTGCTCCTACTGCTACTACTACTACTCCAACTCCAACTCCAACTATGACTACTACTATTATTATTACTAATATGATTGCTACTACTTCTACTACTACTACTACTACAACTACGACTCCTACTGCAACTGCTACTGCTTCTACTACGACAACCACTATTATTGCTGCTGGTGCTGCTGCGGCTACTACTACCACTAGTCCTAATACTCCTACTACAACAATTGCTACTAGTGCTATTCTTACTACTACTACTACTCGAACAACTACTACAAGCCCTAACACTCCAACTACTACTATTACTACTACTATTACCGCTATTACCACTATAACTGTTGCTATTACTACTACTTCTACTATGACTACTACTCCTACTGCTACTACTCCTACTACTACTAAAACCAATATTACTACTACAACTACTGCACCTACTACTCCTACTACTACTCCTTCTATTCCTTCTACTACTTCTCCTACTACTAATACTAATATCACTAGTATTGTTGCAACTGCTGCTACTACAACTTCTACTACGATAAGTACTACAAGTGACACAACTAATACTTCTACTACTACTACTACCACTACCACTACAGAAACTACTACTACAAGTAATACTACTATTATTGCTAATACTACTACTACTACTATGACTACTACTACTACTGCTGCTGCTGCTGCTGCTGCTCCTACTACTAATACTGCTGCTTCTATTACTACTATTATAACCACTATACTACTACTCCAACTTCTACTACTATTGCTACTACTACTACTACTACTTCTACACCTACTACTACTACTATTACTACTATTGCTACTGCTCCTACTACTACAACTACTACTGCTATTGCTACTCCTCCTACCACGACTACTACCCCTATGGCTATTGCTACTCCTCCTACTACTACCACATCCACTACTACTGTTAGTATTACTACTACTACAACAACAACTTCTTCTACTACTTCTATTACCATAATTACTGCTACTACTACTACTACTATTATTATTACTACTACTACTACAATTAGCACCACCACCACCACCACCACCACCACCACTACTACTACAACTACCACTATTACTACTACTACTACAACAACAACTAGTACTACTACTACAGCTACTACTACTACTACAACAATTACTGCTACTACAACAACTACTACAACAACTACTACCACTACTACTACAACTAATACTACCACTACCACTACTACTACTACTTCTACTACTACCACGACTACTACTGTTCCTACTACTCCTACTATTGCTTCTACTTTGGCTACTACTACTACTAGTAGTACTACTACTACTGCAACTACTCCTACTCCTACTCCTATTCCTACTCCTACTACTACTACTACTACTAGTACTACTCCTCCTCCTCCTCCTACTCCTTCTACTACTACTACTACTTCTGCTACTACTCTTACTGTTGCTGCTATTAGCATAATTTCTACTACTACTACTACCACCATGACTACTACTACTTCTACTACTACTACTACTACTACTACTACTATTATTACTTCTACTACTGTAACTACTACTCCTACTACAGCTACTACTATAAGAAATGCTACTATTGCTGCTACGATAACTACTATTCCTGCTCCAACTCTAATGAGTGCTACTACTACTCCTCCTAATACTAGTACTACTACTGCAACTACTACTCCTACTCCAACTCGTACTACTACTACTACCATAACTACTATAGATACTGCTACTATTACTACAACAACTCTGAATACTAATATTCTACTACTATTACTCTTACTACTAATAGTACAACTACTACAAAAATAAGTACTACACCTACTACTACTGTTACTACAACTTTGGCTACTACAACTACTACTACTCATATAGCTACCTCCAATGCTACTAGAACTACAACTATTATTAATACCACTACAAATACAATTGCTACTACTACTACTTCTACTACTATCATAACTGCTGCTACTACTACTACTTCTACTACTAGTACAACTGCTACTGCTGCTACTACTACTACTACTGCTCATGTAGCTAATACTACTACTTCTATAGCTACTACCACTACTACTACCACAATAAAAATTGCTATTGCCATGACTACTCCTACTACTACAGCTACCACTACTACTATTACTACTGCTACTGCTACTACTACTACTCCTCCTACTATTACTACTATGGCTCCTAATACTACTACTACTACTACTACTACAACTACTGCTTCTACTGTTGTTATTTTTGCTACTACTACTACTGCTACTATCACTTATCCTACTATAACTACCACTATGACTACTACTAGTGCTACAACCACTACTACTACTACTACTACTACTTTCGCCACTATCGCTAATACTATAACTACTGCTGCTTCTGCTACTACTATTACTATCACAACTATAGCAACAACAATAATAACAATAATAACTACTAATACTACTGTGATTACCACTCCTACTGCTACTACTAATCCTACTATTACTAATAGTACTACTACTTCTACTAATAATACTACTACTATTACTACTCCTACTACTACAACTAATACTACTATTACAACTGCTATGACTACTACTACTACTATAATAACTATAACTCCTGCTGTTTCAGCTACTCCTACTATGACTACTACTACTACTACTACAACTACTACTCCTCCTCCTACTACTACTTCTACAACTACTGCTTGGGCTACTATTACTACTATCACTGCAGCAGCTATTACCACTATCACTATTGCTCCTACAACTACTGCTATGATTATTACTACTACTGCTGCTACTCCTACTACTACTATTTAAACTAATATTGCTTCTACTACTACTACAACTACTACTACAACTACAACTCCGACTGCTACCACTACTCCACTACTATTGCTACTACTGCTACTCTTGTTGTTGCTACTACTACTACTAGTTGTTGTAGTGGCAAGAGTTGTCATAGTAGCAGTATTAGTAGCAGTAGGGGTTGGAGTAGTATTACCAATAGCAATCATAGCAGCAGTAGTAGCAATAGGAGTGAGACTAGCAATGGTAATAGTAGTGGTAGTTATACTAGTGGCAGTAGCAATAGTAGTAGGAATAGTAGTGCTAGCAGTAATATTAGTAGTAGGAGTAGTAGTAGTAGCATTTGTACTAGTAATAGAAGTAGTAGTAGTAGCAGTAGCAGCTGCAATAATAGTAGTAGTAGTAGTAGTCGCAGTAGTAATAGTAGTAGTAGTACTAGTAGTAGTAAAAGGAGTAGTAGTAGTAATAGTAGTAGTAGCAGCAACAGTAGTAGTAGCAGTAGTACTAGGAGTAGTGGTAGTTCTATTAGTTGTAGTAGTTGCAGTTATTAGAGTGGTTCTAGGAGTTGGAGTTGGAGTAGGAGTAGTAGTACAAATTGTAGTAGTATTAGCAGTACTAGTAGCAATAGTAGTATTTACAGTAGTAGGAGTAGGAGTAGTAGTAGGATGAGGAGGAGGAGGAGGTGGAGGAATAGTCGTAGTAGTAGTATTAGGGGTACGAGTATGAGTGGTAATGGGAGTAGTAGTTGCAGTAGTTTAAGAAGTAAGAGTAGTAAGCATAGTGGCAGCAATAGCAGTAGTAGTCATAGTAGTCATAGTTGTAGAAGTAGTAGTAATAGCTAGAGTGGTAGCAATAATAGTAGGAGTAGTAGTAGTAGTTATAGTAGTAGTAGTTGTTGTTGTTGTTGTAGTAGTAGTTGTAGTACTAGTAGCAGTAGCAGAAGCTATAGTAGTGGTTGCAGCAAAAGCTACAGTAGCAGGTGTAGAAGTTGTAGTAGTAGTAGTATTGGCGGTAGTAGTTAAAGTAGTAGTCACAATAGTAGTTGTAGCAATAGTAGGAGTTGCTGTAGCAGTAGTAGTAGCTGTAGTAGTAGCTGAAGCAGTAATAATAGGAGAAGCAGTAGTAGTAGCAGTAGGAAAAGAAGTAGTATTAGTCGTAGTAGGAGGAGGAGTAGTAGTAGCAATATTAGTAATAGTTGTAGTAGTGGAAGTAGTAGTAACAGAAGTAGTTGTAGAAGTAGGAGTAGCAGTAGTAGCAGAAGTAGTTTTAGAAGTAGTAGTAATAGTAGTAGCAGAAGTAGTTATAGCAGTAGTAGCAGAAGTAGTTGTAGTAGTAGTAGTTGTTGTAGTTGTAGTGGTGGTAGCAGCCATAGTTGTACTAGAAGTAGTAGTAGTAGTTGCAATTGTAGTAGAAAAAGTAGTAGTAGCAACTTTAGTAGCCGAAGTACTAGTAGTAGTTGTAATAGTAGTAGTAATAGTACTAGTAGTAGTAGGAGTAGTTGAAGCAGTTGTACTACGAGTAGTAGCAGGAGAAGTAGTAATAGTAGGGGCTATAGTAGTAGTAGGAGTAGCAATAGTAGCAACAATAGTAGTATTTCTAGTAGCAATAGTAGTAGGAGTATTAGTATTAGCAGTAGTGGTTGTAGTAGTAGTAGTAGTAGGAGGAGGAGGAGGAGGAATAGTAGTAGGTGCAGTAGTCATAGTAATAGTAGCAGTTGTAGTAGGGGCAGTAGTAGCAGGGGTAGTATTTGTTGGAGTAGTATTACTTGTAACGAAAGTGGTAGAAGTCATAGTAGTAGCAGTAGTACTAGGAGTAGTAGCAGTAGTACTAGGAGTAGTAGTAGTAGTACTAGGAGTAGTAGCAATAGTAAAAGAACCAGTGGCAGTAGTTGTGGAGTGGCTGTTGTAGTTGTCATAGTAGAAGTAGTAGTA
Organism: Trichopus zeylanicus subsp. travancoricus; assembly: GCA_005019695.1. NCBI lineage: Eukaryota > Viridiplantae > Streptophyta > Magnoliopsida > Dioscoreales > Dioscoreaceae > Trichopus > Trichopus zeylanicus. The sequence goes on from RXID01014523.1 coordinate 153,248, forward strand.
ATAGAAGTAGTAGTACGAGTATGACTAGCAAAAATAATAGTAGTAGTAATAGTAGTAGTAGTAATAATAGTAGAAGTAGGAGTAGAACAAATAGTAGCTATGGTAATAGTAATTAGAGCTGTCGTAGTAGTTGCAATCTTTGTTGAAGTAGCTATAGTGGCAGTAGGAGCAGTAGTTGTAGTATTAGTAGTAGTAGCTATAGCAGTAGTAGTTACAGTAGTAGTCGCAATAGTTGTAGTAGTAATAGTAGTTATTATTGTAGTTACAATAGTAATAGCAGTAGCAGTAGTCGTAGAAGTAGGAGAAGTAGTAGTAGTAGCAGTAGTAGTAGGAGTAGTAGTAGCATTAGCAGTAGTAGTTGTAGTTATAGTAGTAGTAAGAATGGTAGTAGTAGTAGTAATAGTAGTAGTCATAGTAGTAGTAGTAGTAGTAGTAGTAGTAGTAGTAGTAGTAGTAGTAGTAGCTGCAGTAGTACTAGTAGGAGTAGTACTAGGAGTTGTGGTAGTTGTAGTAGTTGTAGTAGTTGCAGTTATCAGAGTAGATCTAGGAGTTTGAGTTGGAGTAGGAGTAGTAGTATGAGTACTAGTAGTATTAGTAGTGCTGGTAGGAGAAGTAGGAGTAGTAGTAGTAGTAGGAGAAGGAGGAGGAGGAGGAATAGTAGTAGTGGTGGTTCAAGTATGAGTGGTTATAGTAGTAGTTGTACCAATAGCAATAGTAATAGGAGTAGCCATAATATCTATAGGTGAAGAAGTGTAGGAGGCAAAGTAGCTGTCACAATAGCAGTAGCAGTAGTAGTTGTAGTCGTAGTTGTAGAAGTAGTAGTAATAGTAGGAGTTGTTGTAGGAGTTGTTGTAGTAGTTGTAATAGTACTAGTAGTAGCAGTTGCAATAGAAGTAGTAGTAGTATTAGTAGTAGTAGAAATTATAGTTGTAGTAGTAGCGGTAGTAGTAGTCGCAGCAGTAGTTGTAGCCATAGTAGGAGTTGCAGTAGTAGTAGCAGTAGCAGTAGTAGTAGTAGCAGTAGTAGCAATACTAGTTATAGTAGTAGCAAAACTAGTAGTGGCTGTAGTTGTCGTAGCAATCGTAGCAGTAGCAATGGTTGTACTCGATGTAGTGCTAGGAGTAGCAGTAGTAGGAGTAGGAAAAGTATTAGTACAACCTGTAGTAATAGTAGTTGCAGTAGAAGTAGTAGTAGGTGTAGTGGCAGAAATAGCAGTAGTTGTCAAAGTTGTAGCAACAACAGTAGTAGTAGTAGTAGTAGTGGTAGAAGGAGTAGTAGTTATAGTAGTGGTAGTAGCATTACTAGTAGTAGTAGGAGTAGTAGTAGTAGTTGTTGTTGTTGTTGTAGTAGTAGCAGTATTAATAATAGTTGTAGTGGTAGAAGTAGTAGTTGTTGTAGTAGCAGTAGTAGGAGAAGTAGTAGTAGAAGTAGTAGTAGTAGTAGCAGTAGTAGCAGTAGTTGTAGTAGTAGCATAAGTAGTAGTAGCAGTAGTAGTAGATGTAGTACTAGTAGTAGTAGTAGACGTAGTAGTTGTACTTGTAGCGATCGTAACAGCAGTAGTAGCCGTAGAAGTAGTACCTGTAGTAGCAATAGTTGAAATTATAATAGCAAAAGTAGTAGTAGCAGTAGCAGTATAAGCAATAGTAGTAGTAGTAGTAGGAGCAGTAGGAGTAGTTGTAGCACGAGTCGGAGTAGGAGAAGTAGCAATATAAACTATAGTAGTGGTAGTTGTTGTAGTAGTAGTTGTTGTTGTTGTAGTGGCAAAAATAGCAGTAGTTGTCGTAGTTGTAGCAAGAACAGAAGTAGTAGTAGTCATAGTAGTAGGGGTAGACGAAATAGTATTTATAGTAGTGGTAATAGTATTAGTCATAGTAGTAGAAGTAGTAGTAGTAATAGTTGCAATAGTAGCAAAAGTAATTATAGAAATAGTAGTACTAGTAGTAGTTGTTGTAGTGGCAGTAGTAGCAGAAGTAGTAGTAGTTGTAGTTGTAGTGGTCGTAGCAGCTATAGTAGTAGTGGATGTGGTAGCAGTAGTAGTAGTAGTTGCAATTGTAGTAGCAAAAGTAGTAGTAGCAACCTTAGCAGCCACAATATTAGTGGCAGTATAGGTAGTAGTAGTAGAAGTAGTAATAGAAGCAGTAGTAGTAGGAGCAGTAGGAGCAGTTATTGCATGAGTATTAGCAGGAGAAATAGTAATAGTAGGGGTTGTCATAGTAGTTGTTGTTGGAGTAGAAGTAGCAGTAGGAGTCATAGTATTTCTAGTAGCAATAGTAGTAGGAGTATTAGTAGCAAGAGTAGTGGTTGCAGTAGTAGTAGTAGGAGTAGTACTAGAAGTCGTAGGAGGTGCAGTAGTTGTTGTAATTGTAGCAGTAGAAGTAGGAGTAGTACTAGCAGGACTAGTATTATTTGGAGCAGTATTACTTGTAGCAAAAGTGGTAGAAGTCATAGTAGTAGGAGTAGTAGTAGTGGCAGTAGTAGTAGGAGTAGTAGCAGTAGTAGAAGGAGCAGTAGCAGTAGTAGCAGGAGCAATAGTAGCAGGAGAGGCAGTTGCAGTTGCTCTAGAAGAAGTAGTAGTTAGAGAATCACCAGTATAAATAATAGTAGTAGTAATAGCAGCAGTATGAGTAGAACAAAGAGTAGCAGTAGTAATAGTAGTTGGAGCAGTTGTCGTAGTAGTCGTAGTAGTTGCAGTAGTTGTAGAAGTAGCTATAGTGGCAATCGGAGGAGAAGTAGTAGTGGTATTAGTAGTAGTAGTTGTAGTAGTAGTTTTAATAGTATTAGCCGTAGTAGTAGTAGCAGTAGTAGTAGTTGCAGTAGTTGTAGTTATGGTAGTTATAGTAGTAATAGCAGTGGTAGTGGTATTAGTCGTAGTAGTAGGGGTAGCAACAATAGTAGCAGTATTAGCAATAGTTGTAGTAGTACAAGTAGTAGTAGTTGTAGTAGCAATAGTAGTAGAAGTAGTAGTAGAAGTAGTAGTAGTAGTAGTAGTAGTAGAAGTAGTTGCAGTAGAAGTAGCAGTAGTAGTAGCAGCAGTAGTAGATGTAGTAGTAGTTATTGTTATGGTTGTACTTGTGGCGGTCGTAGTAGCCGTACTAGCCGTAGAAGTAGTAGCAGTACTAGAAGTAGTTGAAATTATAGCAACAGAAGTACTAGTAGCAACTTTAGTAGCCACAGTATTAGTAGTAGTCGTAGTAGTAGTAGAAGTAAATGTAATAGTAGTAGTAGTAGTAGTAGTAGGAGCAGTAGGAGCAATTGTAGCACGAGTAGGAGTAGGAGAACTAGTAGTATAAGTTGTTGTTGTAGTAGTAGTAGTAGCTGTAGTGGCAGAAATAGTAGTAGTTATCATAGTTGTAGCAACAACGAAAGTAGTAGTAGCCGTAATAGTAGTGGTGGACGAAATAGTATTTATAGTTGTGGTAGTAGTATTTGTCGTAGTTGTAGGAGTAGTAGTGGTAGTGGTAGTAGTAGTAGTATTAGTAGTAGTAGTAGCAGCAGTAGTAGAAGTTGTTGTAGAAGTAGTAGCAGTAGTAGTAGCAGTAGTTGTAGTAGTAGCAGAAGTAGTAGTTGCAGTAGTTGCATAAGTAGTAGCAATAGTAGTAGTAGTAGTTGCAATTGTAGTTGCAGAGGTAGTAGTAGCAACCTTAGTAGCCACAATATTAGTAGTTGTGGTAGTATTAGTTGCAATAGTAGTAATAGCAGTAGTAGTAGAAGGAGTATTAGTAGTAGTAGTAAGAGTTGAATCAGTAGGCGTAGTCGTAGGAGGTGTTGTAGTCGTAGTAATAATGGCAGAAGCAATAGGAGGAGTAGTAGCAGGAGTAGTAGTTGTTGGAGCAGTATTACTTGTAGTGGAAGTAGTAGAAGTCATAGTAGTAGCAGTAGTAGTAGGAGTAGTAGCAGTAGTAGAAGGAGCAGTAGTAGTAGGAGAGGCCATTGCAGTTGCCCTAGAAGAACTAGTAGTTGTAGTGGTAGTAGTAGGAGTACCTTTGGTAAAAATAACTGTAGTAGTAATTGTAGTAGCGGGAGTAGTAGTGTAATAGTAGTAGTAGGAGTAGAACAAAAAGTAGCAGTAGTAACAGTAGTTGAGCAGTCATAGTAGTAGTCATGGTAGTTGCAGTAGTCGTAGAAGTAGTTGTAGTGGCAGTCGAAGGAGTAGTAGTAGCAGTATTAGTACTAGTAGTTGTAGTAGTAGTAGTTGCAGTAATAGTAGCAACAGTAGTCATAGTTGTAGTAGTAGCAGTTATTGTAGTAGTTACAGTAGTAATAGTAGTTGTAGTAGTAGCACTCATCGTAGAAGTTGGAGAAGTAGCAGTAGTACTTGAAGTTGTAGTTGTAGTTGTAGTAAAAGTAGTAGCAGTAGAAATGGTAGTTGTAGTAGTAGTAGTAGAAGTAGTAGTAGTAGTAGTAGTAGTAGTAGTAGTAGTAGTAGTAGTAGTAGTAGAGGAAGAAGTAGTAGTAGTAGTAGTAGTAGTAGTAGTAGTAGTAGTACAAGTAGTAGTAGTAGTAGTAGTAGTAGTAGTAGTAGTAGTAGAAGTAGTAGTAGTAGTAGTAGTAGTAGTAGTAGTAGCAGTAATAGTAGTAGTAGCGATAGTAGCTGTTGTCATTATTGTATTAGTAGCAAGAGTAGTAGGAGTAGTAGTTGTAGTAGTGGAGTAGTAGTAGTAGGAGGAGCAGAAGTAGGAGTAGGAGAAGTAGTAGTAGTAGTAGTAGTAGTAGTAGTAGCAGCAGTAGTAGTAGTAGTAGTTAGTCAGTAGTTCGTACCTTTAGTAGTAGTAGTAACAGTAGTAGCAGTAGTAGCAGTAGTAGCAGTAGTAGCAGTTGTATTAGTAGTAGCATTAGTAGTAGTAGTAGTAGTTGTTGTGGTAGCAGTAGTTGTAGTAGTTGCGGTAGCAGTAGTTGTAGTAGTAGCAGTAGTAGCAGCAATAGTAGTGGTAGGAGAAGTACCTTTAGATGTCATTGAAGGTGATGTAGCAGTAGTAGTAGTAGTAGTAGTTGTTGTTGTTGTTATGGTAGTTGTACTAGTAGTAGAAGTTGTTGTAAAGGTAGTTGTGGAAGTAGTATTAGTAGTAGCTGTTACAGTAGTAGTAGTAGTTGCAGTAATAGTGTTAGCAGTTGCAATAGTAGTAGTAGTGGTAGTAGTAGTAGGAGTAAAAGTAGAAGTAGTAGCTATGTAGTAGCAGTGGCAACAACAACAATAATAGTAGTAGTCATTATGGAGTGGTTGTAGTCGTAGTGGTAGCAACAACAACAACAACAACAGTAGTAGTAGTTATAGAAGTAGTAGTAGCAACAACAACAACAATAGTAACAATTAAGGTGTTAGTAGGAGAAGTAGTAGTAGTAGTAGTTGTTGTTGTTCTTGTTGTTGTTGTTGTTCTAGTAGTAGTAGTAGCTGTAGTAGAAGCAATAGTAGTACTAGTACTAGTACTAGCAGCAGCAGCAGCAGTAGTAGAGAGAGTCATAGCAGTAGCACTAGTTGTGGCAATAGTAGTTGTAGTAGTTGCAATAGTAGCAACAATAGCAGTAGTTGTATAGTAGCTGTAGTAGTTGTAAGAGTAGTAGCAGTTGCAATAGTAGTTGTTGTTGCAGTAGTAGTACTATAATAGTACCTGTAGTAGTAATACTAGTGGCAGTAGTAGTAATAGTAGTAGTTATAGTAGTAGTAAAAGTAGTAGCAGTTGTAGTAGTAGTAGAAGCAGCAATAGTAGTTGTAGTAGTAGTTGTTGTTGTAGTAGTAGTAACAATAATAGTAGTTGCAGTAGTAGTATTAGTTGGAGAATTAGGAGTAGTAGTATTAGTAGCAATAGCAACGACAGTAGTAGCAGCAGTTCTAGTAGTAGTTGTAGTAGCAGCATAAATAGTAGCAATAGTATTAGCAATAGTAATAGTAGTAGCCGTTGTAGTAACAGTAGCGGCCACAGTGGCTATAGTTGTTGGAGTAGAAGTAGTTGCAGTAGTAGTAGTAGTAGTAGTAGTACTAGTAGTAGTCATAGCAGAAGCACTAGTAGTCGAAGTAGTCGTAGTTATAGTTGTAGAAGTAGTAGTGGCAGTAGTAGTAGTAGTAATTTGAGAAGTAGTAGCAATAGTAGTAGCAGTTGCAGTAGTAGCAGTAGTCAGAGTAGTAGTAGTGGTGGTAGTAGTAGCCGAAGTAGTTGTAGTAGTTGTAGTAGTAGTAGTAGTAGCAGTAATAGCTGTAGTAGTAGAAGTAGTTGTAGTAGTAGCTATTGTTGTTATAGGAGAAGTAGCAGTAGAAGTCTTAGTAGAAGTAGTATTTGTTGTTATAGTAATAGTACTAGTAGTAGTAGTAGTATTTGTTGTTGTAGTAGTAGAAGTAAAAGTACTAGTAGTAGAATTTGTAGTAGCAGTAGTACTAGTCAAAATAGTGGTAGCATTCATAGTAGTAGTTGTTATAGTTGCAGTAATAGTAGTTGTAGTAATGCTAGTAGTAGTAATAGTAGTAGTAGTAGTAGTAATAATAATAATCGCACTTGCCATATTAGTAGTAGCAGAAGTATTATTAGTTGCAGTAGAAGTAGTACTAGTAATAGTATTAGGAGAAGTGCTACTAGTAGCAGAAGTAGTAGCGGGAGTAGTAGTAGCATTTGTAGTAGCCGTAGTAGCAGTAGTAGTTGTAGTAGCAGCTATAGTAGTAGTAGGATCGGCAATAGCAGAAATTGTTGTAGTAGCAGAAATAGTAGCGGCAACAGGAGCAGTAGTCGTGTGGTAGTAGCAGAAGTAGTAGTAATAGTTATAGTAGCAGTAGTTGTGGCAATAGCAGTAGTCATTGTAGTAGTGGTAGCTGCAGCAGTAGTATTAGTAGCAGTAGCAGTAGCAGTAATAGTGGTAGCAGCACTAGTAGATTAGTAGCAATAAAAGTTGTTGTAGCAGTAGTCGTAGCTTTGGTAATAGTAGTTATACCAGTTGTATGGAAAGTATAATTAGTAGTAGTTGTTGTAGTGGCAGTAGAAGTAGTAATAATTATTGTAGTAGTGGCAGCAGTACTAGCAATCATAGTAATGGTAGTAGAAGTAGTCGCAGTTATCATTGTAGTTGTACCAGTAGTAGTAGTAATAGCAGCAATATTAGTAGTAGTAGCAGTAGCTTTAGTAGTTGTAGTAGTTACACCAGTAGTTGTTACACTCGTAGTAGGAGTTTGATTAGTAGTAGTAGTGGCATTTGTAGTAGTAGTTGTTGTAGCAGTTGTAGCAGTTTTAGTTGTTGTCATAGTAGTAGTAGTAGCAGTAGCAGTTGCAGTAGCAGTAGTAGCAATTGTAGTAGTAGTAGTAGCAGCTGTAGTAGCGGTAGTAGCAATTATAGTAGTAGTAGTAGTAGTAGAAGTGGTAGCAATCGTAGTAGCTGTAGTAGCAGTAGTAGCAGTAGCAACAACAACAGTAGTAGTAATAGTAGTAGGTGAAGTATTAGTAGTAGTAGTAGTAGCAGTAGTAGTAGTAGTAGAAATAGTATTAGTAGTAGTAGTATTAGAAATAGTAGTAGTAATAGTAGTAGTAGAAATACTTATTGTAGCAGGGGTAGTAGCAGCATAGTAGTAGTAGCAGGTGTAGCAGTAGAAGTAGTAATAGAAATAGTAGTTGCTGAAGCAATAAACATAGTAGTAGTAGCAGTCACCGTAATAGTAGTAGTTGTAGTATTAGCAATAGTAGTAGCGGTAGTAGTAGTATTATGAGAAGTAGTACTCGAAGCGAAAGGAGGAGTAGTAGTATTATTAGTAATAAAAGAAGTCAGAGTAGAAGTAGTTGTAGCAGTAGTAGCAGCAATAGCAGTAGTAGAAGTAGTCTCACTAGTTGTACTCATAGTAGTAGTAGAAGTTGTTGTACTAGTAGTAGTATTAGTGGGAGAAGTAGCACTAGTGGTTATTGTAGGATTGGTAGTTGTTGTTGTTTTTGTTGTTGTTGTAGTAGTCATCGTTGTTGTGGTAGTAATAGTAGTAGTAGCAGTTGTAGTAATAGTAGTAGCAGAAGTAGTAGCAGTAGTAGTACAAATATCAGTTGTAGTCATAGTTCTTGTACCTACAATAAAGTAGAAGCGGTCGCAGCAATAGCAATATTGGGAAAAGTAGTATTACTAGTAGTAGTAGTAGTGGAAGTAGTAGCATTAGTACTAGATGTAGTAGCTGTAGTAGTTGTAGCAAAAGTAACAAACTTAGTAGAAGTATTAGTAGTAGAAGCCACAAAAGTATAGTTGCGGTAGTTGCAGTAGTAGTAGTAGAAGTAGTAGGAGAAGTAGTAGTAGTAATAGTAGTAGTAGCAGCAACTATAGAAACAGTACCAGTAGTAGTAGTAGGAATAGTAGTAGCAGGAGTGGCAGGATCAGTAGCAATAGTAATAGTAGTAGCAATTGGAGCAATAGGAGTAGTAGTAGTGGTGGTGGTGGTGGTAGTAGTAGTAGCAGCAGCAGCAGAAGTAGTAGCAGTAGTGGTAGTGGTAGTAGTAGTAGTAGTGGTAGTAGTAGTATTAGTAACAGTAGTAGAAGTAGTAATAGTAATCGTAGTACTAATGGCGGCAGTAGTAGTAGTAGGGGTTGGACTAGGACTAGTAGTAGGAGTAGTTGAAGTAGTAGTAGTGGTAGTAGCGGTTGTAGTTGTACTAGTAGCGGTAGTAGTTGAAGTAGTAGTAGCAGTAGTAGTATTAGGAGTGGTAGTTGGAGTAGTAGTAATAGTAGTTGTTGTAGTAGTGGTAGTACGAGTAGTTGTAGTAGTAATAGTAGTAGTTGCAGCAGTAGTAGTAGTTGGAGTGGGAGTAGAAGTAGTAGTTGTTGTTATAGTGGTGGAGGAAGCAATAACAGTAGTAGTAGCAGTGGGAGTTGGAGTAGTAGGAGTAGTATTTGTTGCAGTATTAGGACTAGGCATTAGAATTGTAGTAGTACAAGTAGTAGTTGGAGTGTAAGAAGTAGTAGTAGTATTAAAAGTAGTAGTAGTTGTAATTGTAGTAGTAGTGGATGTAGTTGTTGAATTATTAGGATTAGTTGTAGTGTTATTAGCTATAATAGTAATAGTAATAGTAGGAGTAGTAGTGGCTATAGGTGTTGTTGTAGGAGTAGCAGTAGGAGGAGTAGTAGTAGTGTTAGTATTAGTAGTACTAGTACTAATAGTTGTAGGAGGAGTAGTAGTATCAATTGTACTAGTAGTAGAAGTCATAGTAGTAGTAGTAGTAGCAGTGGTAGAACTACTAGTAGTAGTAGTCGTATTTGTAGTAGTAGAAGTAGTAGTAGTAGCAGTAGCAGAAGTCGTGGAAGTAGTAGCATTAGTAGTAGCAGCAGTAGTAGTCGTAGGAGTTGTAGTAGGTGTAGTTATTGCAGTAGTAGGGGTAATAGTAGCAGTAGCAGTAGTAGTAGTAGTAGTAGTAGCTATGGTTGTAAGAGGGGTTCGAGTAGAAATAGTAATACGAGTAGTAGTAGTTGGAGTAGGGGCAGTAGTAGCTGTAGGAGTTGGAGTAGGAGTCGTAGTAGCAGTAGTAGTTGTTGCAGCAGGAGTAGTTGGAGCAGTAGTAGTAGTAGTATTAGGAGTAGTAGCAGTGCTAGTATTAATAGTAGTAGTACCAGTAGTAGGAGGAGTAGTAGTAGTAGCAATTGTACTAGTAGTAGTAGTAGTAGTAGTAGTAGTAGCAGTAGTGGCAGTAGTAGCAGTAGGATTAGTAGTAGGATTAGTAGTAGTAGTAGTAGCAGTACTACTAGTTATAGTCACAGTAGTAGTTGTAGGAGTAGCAGTAGGAGTAGTAGTTGTAGTAGTTGTTGTAATACTAGTCGTAGTAGTATTAGTAGTACTAGTAGCAGTAGGGGCAGTAGTAGTAGGAGTTGTTGTAGCTATAGGAGTTCGAGAAGGTGTGGTAGTAATAGTAGGAGGAGGAGAAGGACGAGGAGGAGGAGGAGTAGTAGTGGGAGTAGGATTAGGAATAGTAGTAGTAGCAGTAGTGGTAGTCATAGTAGTAGTAGTAGTAGGAGTAGGAGAAATAATTGGAGGTGGAGTAGTAGTAGTATTAGTATTAATAGTAGTACCAGTAGTAGTAGCAATTGTACTAGTAGTAATAGAAGTAATAGTGGTAGTTGTAGCATTAGAAGTAGAAGAACTATTAGTAGTAGCAGTAATAGAAGTCGTGGTAGTAGTAGTAGAAGTTGTAATTATAGTAGTAGTTGTAGGAGTAGTGCTAGGAGTAGTTATTGTACTACTAGTAGCAATAGTAGTAGTTGTAGTAGTAGTAGTAATAGTAGTAATTGTTGTAGCTGTAGGAGGAGTTGGAATAGGAGTCGTAGTAGTAGTAGTAGTGGCAGTATTAGTTGTAGTAGCAGTAGTACTAGCAGTAGCAGTAGAAGTAGTAGTAGTAATACTATTCATAGTTGTAGTAGTAGTAGCATTAGTTGAAGCAGTAGTAGTAGCAGTTGTACTATTGCAAATGAAGTAGTAGTAGTAGTAGTAGTAGTAGTAGTAGTGGTAGTTGGAGTCGTAGTAGTAGTAGAAGTTGTTGTAGTTGGAGTATGAGTAGAAGTAATAATAGTAGTAGAAGTTTGAGTAGGAGTAATAGTAGCAGTAGTAGTAGTAGTTGTAGGAGCAGCAGTAGTAGTAATAGTAGTAGTAGTAGTAGCAATAGCAATAGTAGTAGTCGTCGTACTCGAAGTAGTGACAGTGGTTGTAGTAGTAACAACAACAACAACAACAACAACAACAACTGTAATAGTAATAGTTGTACTAGTTGTAGTGGTAGGAGTACAAGTAGTAGCAGTAGTGGCCAGTGTAATAGTAATAGTAGTATTAGTAAAAGTAGTGGTAGTGATGTAGTAGCTGTAGTACTAGTAGTAGTAGTAGTGATAGTAGTATTAGTGGTAGTAGTAGTAGGATTAGTCGCATCAGTAGTAGTTGTTATTGTTGTTGTTGTAGTAGCAGTACTAGTAGAAGTAGTAGTTGTAGTAGTAGTTGTTGTAATCGTATTACTAATAGTAGTATTTGCAGTAGTTATAGTAAATGTAGTTGCAACAGTAGCAGCAACAATCGTAATAGTAGTATTTGTAAAAGTAGTTTTAGTAGTGGTAGTAGAAGTAGGTGTAGTAGTAGAAATATTAGTAGAAATAGTATTAGTAGTAGTAGTAGTACTAATAGTTGCAGGGGCAACAGTAGCAGCAACAGTAGTCAGAGTAGTAGTACTAGTAGTAGTAGTAGTGGTAGTTGTAGTAATAGCCATGGTACTAGTAGTAGTATTAATAATAACAATAGCACGACGAGTAGTAGTTGTAGTAGTGGGAGTGTTCGAACTAGTATTTGTAGTAGTAGTAGTAGTAGTAGTAGTTGCAGCAGCCGTGGCAGTAGTATTAGTAGTCATAGTAGTATTACTAGTACTAGTTGTTGTAGGAGTAACATTACTATTAGTCGTAGGAGTAGTAATCGTAGTAGTAATACTAGCACTAGAAGTCGTAGGAGTAGTAGAAATAGTAGTAGTAGGAGAAGTAGTAGTAGTAGCCGTAGGCGTAATAGTAGTAGCAGTAGTTGTAGTTACAGCTATAGTAGTAGTAGTAGGAAAAGTTCTTGTAGTAGCTATTGCTATAATAGTAGTAGAAGTATTTGTGGTAGCAGCAGCAATAGCAGTAGTAGAAATTGTAGCAGTAGCGGTAATAGTAGTAGTAGTAGTAGTAGTAGTAGTAGTCGCAGTAGTTGTAGTTGTAGCAGTAGTGGAATTAGTAGTAGTACTAGTAATTGTTATAGTAGTAGTAGCAGTAGTAGAAATTGTAGAAATAGTAGTCGTAACAACAATAATAGTAGGAGGAGAAGTAGTAGTAGTAGTTGTTGATCTTGTTGTAGAAGTAGTAGTTGTAGTAGTAGTATTTATAGTAGTAGTATTAGTATTAGTAGTTGTATTGATAATAGAATTAGTAGTACTAGTAGTAGTAATACTAGTATTAGTAGTAGTAGAAGTAGCGGTAGTAGAAGTAGTAGCAGTATCAATTGTTGCAGTAGTACTTGTAGCAATAGTAGCAGTAGCCATGGTTGCAATAGTAGTAATAGCAGTAGCATTAGCTGCAGCAACAACAATAGTAGTGGAAGTAGTAGCTGTAGCAACCACAATAGTAGCAATAGTGGTAGTAGCGGAAGTAGCAGCAGCAGCTGTAGCTATTGTAGTAGTAGAAGTGGTTGGAGTGGTTCTTGTAGCAGTAGTAGTAGCAGTAGTAATAGTGGTAGGAGAAGTAGTAGTATTAGTCTAGTAGTTGTAGCGGTAGCAGAATTACTACAACTAATCCAACTCCTACTTGTGCTACTACTACTACTCCTCCTCCTACTACTACTACTCCCACTTCTCATACTCCTACTACTGCTACTAATACCACTTCTACTACTGCTGCTTCTATTATTACTACTTTTACACCTATTCTTGCTCTTGCTACTACAACTACTACTACACCTACTCCTACTACAACTATTCTTAACCCTGTTGTTACTGCTGCTACTACTACAACTTCTATTACTGCTACTGCTACTGCTACTACTATTAGTTATAGTACTACTTGTCGTACAACAACAACTACTACTGCTATTACTACTACTACAACTATGACTAGTCTTAGTATTACTTGACTTACTACTACCACGACTATTGCTACTACTACTACTACTACAACTACTGGTACTATTGTTGTTGCTGCTGCTACCGCTACTACTACAAGTGTTAAATAACTACTACTACTTCGAACACTACTAATACTCTACTGCTTCTACTACTACTACTACTAATACTAATATGACTACCGCTACTATGACTACAGTTGCGGCTACTGCTACTATTACTATTATTATTACTACTACTACCACTATTACTGTTACTACTACAACTACTGCCATTACTACTACTACAACAACAACGACTACTACTATTCCTACTCCTACTCCTCCTCCTCCTACTACTACCACTACGACTACTACTACTACTGCTACTACTACTGCAGCTACTACTGCTACAATTGCTGCTGTTGCTACTGGATAACTACCACTACCAGTACTACTACTACAACAACTACTACTACTCCTACTACTATTGCTAATACCACAACTACAGCTACTACTACTACTACTACTACTAAAGACTAATATTACTACTACTTCTACTACTACTACTGCTGAAGCTGGAGCTGATACTATGACTACTATTACTACCACCACTAGTACTGCAACTACTATTGCTACTACTTCTACTAACGGTACTACAACTACTGCTGTTGCTGCTACAGCTACTAATTCTAATACTACTACTACTACAAGGACTACTCCTACAACTACTTTTTCTATGACAACAACAACAACAACAACAACTACCACTAGTATAACTACTACGACTTTTACTACTATTACTTCTCCCACTACTGCTACTGCAGTAGCTGCTACTACAACAACTACTGTAGCTACTACTGCTTCAACTGTTGCTGCTACTACTGCACTACTAACACTACTACGACTACTACTACTACTACTACTCCTCCTCCTCCTACTACTACTACTACTAATACCATAACTACAACTACAACTACTGCTACAACTACTAAAACTAATACTACAACTACTTCCACAACTACTACTGCTGATACTGCAGCTGCTCCTATGACTACAATTTTTATTACTACTACTACTACTACTACAACTACTATTAATACTACAACTGCTACTGCTACTACTGCTGCTACCATCACTACTACTACAATTATTACTAATACTACTACTACTACTACTACTATAATGACTACTCCTGCAACTACTACTACTACTACTACAACTACGACTTCTACTATTACTACTACTTATACAACTATGGTTGTTGTTGTTGCTACTACTACTACATTTACTACTACTACTACTGCTGCTACTATTACTATTACTGCTGCTATTGTTACTACTACTACTCCTAATACGACAACAACCACTACAACTACTACTCCTTCTCCAACTCCTACATTTACTACAACTACTACTTCTACTACTACTACTCCTACTCCAACTCCCAATACAACTCCTACTACTTCTCATACTCCAACTCCTCCTCCTCCTCCTACTACTACTACTACTACTACTATTGCTGCTAGTAATACCACAACAACAACTACTACTACTACTAACACAAATACTACAAGTTCTGCTACTACTACTACTACTGGTGCTACTACTACTACTAATAATAATTGTACTACTCCTAACGCTCCTACGACTTTTACGATTCTCCGACTACTACTACTACTACTACACTCCTCCTCCTCCTCCTACTACTACTACTAGTACTACTACCACCACCACCACCACCACCACTACTGTTCCTACTACTATGCTACTACTACTAGTACAATTGCTCATACTAATACTAGTACTCCAAACACTACTACTACTACTACTGCAACAACAACAACTACTACTCCTACTACTACTACTACTACGGCCACTATGACTACTACTAATACTACTATGTGGGTACTACTAGTTCAACTTGTTCTGCACCTACTCATTCCACTACTGCAACTACTACTACTATTATGAATACTACTAATACTACTTCTACTACTGCTACTACTATTGCTAATACTACTACTCCTAATACCGCCGGTACTACTACCACTACTGCTACTACAACTACTATGACTCCTACTCCAACTCCCACTACTACTGCTGCTGCTGCTGCTACTGCTATTACTACAAATACTAATATTACAACTATTGCTACTAGTGTTGCTACGACAACAATAACAACAACAACTACTACTGCAGCTACTGCTACTACTACTACAACAACAACAACAAATACTACTACAACTACTACAACTACTAGTCCTGTTGCTACTACTACTACAACTAAAATTTATACTACTACCATTACTACTACTGCTACTGTTGCTGCTGTTGCTGCTACTACTACTATTATTATTGCTGCTGCTACTACTACTGCTACTGTTGTGGCTACTATTACTTCTATGGCTACTACTGCTACTACAACTATTGCTACTGCTGCTGCTTCCACTAATCCTACTCCACCTCCTACTGCTTCTACCATTCCTACCACTACTACTACTACTATTGTTGCTATTGATGCTATACTACAACTGCTGCTACTACTACTACAACTACTAGTACTACTAGTACTACTACTAGTACTGCTACAACTACACCAACTCCAACTCCTGCTGCTTCTACTAATCCTACTGGTACTACCCGTACTCCAACTACTTCCACTACTACTACTATTACAACAACAACAATAACTACTACTATGACAACAACAACAACAACTACTACTACTTCTACTACTAGCACAATTGCTACTACTGATACTCCTACTAATACTGGAACTACTACTACTAATACTAACACAACAACTACTAATATTGCCTCTACTACGACAACAACTACTCCTAGTACAACTCCTATTCAAACACCTCTTACAACTACAACTACAAGTACTACTACTACTATTACTACTGCTGCTACAATTACCACAACTATTACAACAACTACTCCTACTACTACTCATACAACTACTAGTGCTACTACTACCACAATTTCTACTACAACTACTACTACTACTATAGCTCCTACTACTACTATTACTACTACTACAACTACTATTACTACTGCTCCTACTTTTGGTACTACTACTACTCTTACTAACACTACTACTACTACCACCACCACCACAACTACTACTACCGTGACTACTACTGCTACTGTTACTACTACTAGTACTATTACTCCCATTGCTACCACTACTACAACTATTACTACAACAATAACTACTACTATTACAACTATTGAAACAAGTGCTACTACTAGTCGTAGTAGTAGAAGTAGTAGTAGTAGTAGCAGCAGTAGTAGTAGTAGTAGTAGTAGTAGTATTAGTAGTAATATGACTACTGCTACATTACTAATAGTACAACAACTGCTACTCCTACTCCTACCACTGCTGCTGCTACTACTACTACTGCTTCTTCGACTACTGCTACTGCTGTAGCTACTACTACTACTACTACTATGACTCTTATTTGCACTCCTCGTACAACTATAGCTACTGCAACTACCAAAACTAGTACTGCTACTAGTACTACTAGTCCTACTACTACTGCAGATAGTACTACTACTACTACTATGACTACAGCTACCACCACTACTACTGCTGCTGCTACTACTGCTTCAACTACTACTACTGCTACTATTACAACTGATCCTGCTCCAACTGCCACAACTAAAACTATTACTACTACTACTACTTCTCCTTCTAGTTCTATTACAGCTACCACTACTACTACAACTATAATGCTGCTAGTTCTACTACTAATACTACTACTAAGTCTGCTACTTTTGCTACAACTACTACAACTACTACTACTAGTACTACTACCACTACTTCTACTACTACAACTACTAGTACTACTGCTTTTGTTACTATTGCTGCTTCTACTACTGCTACAACTCTACTGCAGGTACAACAACTATTACTACTACTGCTAATACTACTACTACTACTACTATTGCTGCTATTGCTACTACAACTATTACTACTACACCTATGACTACTACTACTATAACTACTACTACAACTACTTCCACCACTAGTATAACTACTACTACTACTATGACTATAACCTCTACCACTACTTTTCCCACTACCACTACAACAAATACAACGACTTCTACTGGTACTATTAGTGTGACTAGTAGCATTACTTCTACTATTGCTACTGTTGCTACTGCTACTACTACTATTACTACTACTGTTATAACTACTTCCACTCCGACTTATGCTACGACTACTACTACTATTACTGCTACTACTTCCATTACTAGTACCACTTATCGTAATACTACTACTACTACTACTACTACTATAGCTAATGCTTCTACTCTAACTACTATTATAGCTACTGCAACTACTACTATGCGTAGTACTACAACAACTACAACTTCTATCACTAGCTACTACTACTCCTGCTGCTACTTTACTATTACTACTACTACTACAACTGCTACTACCATGATTGCTACTGCTACTACTACTTCAACTACTTCTACTACAACTCCTACTACGGGTGCTACTACTACTACTACAACTGCTGCTACAACTACTTCTGCTACTACAGCTGCTACTACTACTATTACTACCACTAATGCTACTACTAATACTGCTTCTACTACTTCTACTAATCCAACTCCTACTACTACTAATACTACTACTACTTCTGCTACTACTATAACTACTGCTACTACAACTGCTACTACTACTTCTTCTCCTGCTAGTACTACTTCTACCATTGGTACTGCTACTACTATTGCTAATATTACTACTACTGCTATTATAGCTACAATGACTACTGCTACTTCTACTACAACCATTAGTATGATTGCTACTACTACAATAATTATAATAACTACTACTACTTCTACTATTAATACATCTGCTACAACTACTATAAATAAAACTACTACTACGGCTACTACTACAGCTACTGCTACTAATACTACTACTACTTCTACTACTACTACAACTACAACTACAATGGATACTGCCATTGCTACTACTAATGCTACTACTACTTCTACTATAGCTACTACCACCACTACTACTACCACACTACTATCACAACTATTGCCGCTACAACTACTGCTACAACTATAATTATTGCTACTACTCCTATCACGATTACAACTGCTACTACTACTTCTAATGCTACTACTGCTGCTGCTACTACTACTACTACTAATGCTGCTACTACTACTTCTCCAAATACTATTACCACTGCTACCAATATTGCTATTAATCTTGCTTTTACTCTTTAACTAATAATACTTCTGCTACTACTACTACTACTACACCAAGTATGAGTTTTACTACTATTACTACTACTACAACAACAACTACTACTACTAGTATTACTACAACTACTATTACTACAATAACTACTACTACCACTATGATTGCTAATACTACTACAACTACAACTACTATTACTATAATAACTACTACTACCACTATGACTGCTAATACTACTACAACTACAACTACTACGGCTACAACTGCTACCTTTTTTCAACTACTACTACTGCTACTGAAAATTTAACTGCTAGTACTTCTACTTATACTACTACTACTATTGCTACTAGTACTATTATTATAATCACAAATACTACTACTGCTACTAGTACTACTTCTTTGACGATAAATACTACTTCTACTACTACTTCTACTGCTACCTCTCTGGTAACAACAACAACTAATAGTACTATGGCTTTTGCTACTACTACTTCTACTGCTACTACTACTGCTACCAACACTACTTCTACTACTACTATAACTACTACTGCTGCTGCTGCTGCTTATTGAATTTCTGCTACTACTACTACTATTTCTACTACTATGACTTCTGCTACTATTTCCTCTACTCCTACACCTACTATTACAACTACTCCTCCTCCTACTACTACTACAAATACTATTATTTTTACTAATGATACCCCTACTATTACTACTACTGCTACCACTTCTACTGCTGCTGCTAGAATTGCTACTCCTACTAGTACTGCTATTACTACGATTGCTACCACTACTGTTAGTGCTGCTATTATTAGTACTATTACTTCTACTGCTACTATGGCTATTTCTACTAGAACTACTACTACTACTACTATTACTACTACCACTACTTTTGCTACTTTTGCAACTATTAGTAGTAGTAGTAGTGTTTGCAAGAATAGTAGCTATAGCACTAATTGTACAAATAGTAGCTATAGTAGTTGCAGAGGTAGCAATAACTTCAACAGTAGCAGTAGCAGTAGCAGTTGAAGTAGTGGTAGTTGTACCAGCTATAAGAGTAGTAGCAGTAGTAGTAGCGGAAGCAGTTAAAGTACTAGTAGCAGTAGTAGTACTTGTATAGTAGTAGCAGTAGCAGTAATAGCAATAGTAGTTGCTGCAGTAGTAGTAGTAGTTGTAGTAGTAGTATAGCTTTTGAAGCAGTAGTAGCTACGGAAGTAGTAGAAGTAGTAGTTTAGCAGTAGTATTAGTATTAGCAGTCATACTAGCAGTAGTTGTTGTAGAAGCAGTAGTTATAGTCGTAGAAGTAGCAGTACTTTTACAAATAGTTGTTGTTGTAGAAGCAGTAGTAGTAGTAGATGCTACGGTACTAGTAGAAATAGTAGTAGCCATAGGAGAAGTAGTACGAGTAGTAGCTATTGCAGTAGCTATAGTAGGAGTTGTAATAGCTGTAGTAGTAGTAGTAGTTATAGAAGTAGTAGTTGTAGTAGCAGCAATAGTAGCAACAGTAGTAGTAGTAGTTGTCATGGTAGTAGAACCATTGGCACAACAACAGTAGTCACAGTAGTAGTTGTAGCAGTGGTAGTAGTGGTAGTACTAGTGGCCGTAGTAGTAGTAGTAGCAGTAGCAGTAGTAGTAGCAAAAGTAGTACCCATAGTTCTAGTTGTTGTAGTAGTAGAAGTAGTAGCAGTAGTAGTGGCCGAAGTAGTACTAGTAGTGGTAGTAGTAGTTGTTGTTGTAGTAGAAATGGCAGCAGCAGGAACAACAACAGTAGCAGCTGTAGCAGCATTAGTAGTAGTAGTTCTAGTTGTGGTAAACGCAATAGTAGTTACAGTAGTAGTAATAGTTGTATTATTATTAGTAGTAGGAGAAGTAATAGTAGTTATTGTTGTTGTTGTAGTAGGAGTAGTAGTTATTGGAATAGTGGTAGTATTAGCAATAGTAGTAGCAGAAGTATTCGTAGTAGTTGTAGTAGTTGTTGTTGTTGTAGTAGTAGAAGCAGTAGTACCAATAGTAGTAGTTGTAGTTGGACATGTAGTAATAGTAGTATTAGTTACCGCAATAGTTATGGTAGAACTAGCCGTAGAAGTAGCAATAGTAGTGCCCATAGTAGCAACAACAATAGTAGCAGCAGCAGTAGTAGCATAAGTAATAATAGTATCAATAGTAGTAACAGTAGTAGTAGTAGTAGCAGTAGTAGCAGTAAAAGCAGCAGCAGTAGAATTAGTAGTAGGAGTAGCAGTCGTAGCAGTAGTAATAATAGTTGAAGCCATAGTAGTAGCAGTAGCAGTAGTAGCAGTAGTACTAGTAGTAGTAATAATAATACTAGCAGTAGTAGTAGTAGTTGTAGTGGTAGCAATTGCAGCAGTCATAGTAGCATTTGAAGCAGTAGCAGCAGCAAAAGTAATAGTAACTGTAGAAATAGTAGTTCTTGCAGTAGTATTAGTATTAGTATTCGTACTAGTGGTAGTAGTATTAGAAGCAATAGTTGTACTAATGGTAGTTGTAGAAGAAGCAGTTGTAGTAGTAGATGCTATAGGAGTAGTAGCAAAAGTAGTAGCAGTTGGAGAAGTTGTAGTATTACTAGCTGTAGTAGTAGCAATAGTAGGAGTTGTAATAGTAGAAATAGTAGCAGTAGTTGTAGCAGTAGTAGTTGTAGTATTAGCAACAACAACAATAGTAGTAGTATTAGTAGTAGCAGTAGTAGCAGTGGAGGTAGTAGAAGTAGTAGTCACAACAGCAATAGTCGTAGTAGTTGTAGTAGCAATGGTAGTAGTACTAGTAGTAATAGTAGTAGTAGCCGTAGTAGTAGCTATAGAAGTAGTATCAAAAGTAGTATCTATAGTTCTAGCAGTGCTAGTAATAGAAGTAGTAGTGGCAGAAATAGTACTAGCCGTAGTCGTAGTAGTAGGTGAAGTAGTAGTAGTTGTTGTAGTAGTAGAAATAGCAACAACAACAATAGCTGCAGTAGTAATAATAGTTGTAGTTGTAGTTGTGGTAGTGGCAGCATTAGCAGTAGCAGCAATAGTAGTAATAGCAGCAGCAGTAGTAGTAGAAGTAGTTGGAGTAGTAGTAATTGGATTAGTAGTAGTTGGTGTAGTGGTAACAGTAGTAGTAGCAGCTACAGAAATAGCAGTAATAGCAATAGAAGTGTTAATAGTAGTTGTAGCAGTACTAGTTGTTGTTGTTGTTGTTGTAGTGGTGGTAGAAGTAGTTGTACGAGTAGTAGTAGTAGTCGAACAAGTACTAGAAGTAGAAGTATTAGTTGCTGCAATAGTAGTAGTAGTAGTAGTAAAAGTAGAAGCAATAGCAGTGCGTGTAGTTGTGGTAGTAATAGTAGAAGTAGTAGTAGCAATTATAGTAGTATCAAAAGTAGAAGCAGTAGTAGTGCCCATAGTTGCGATAGTAATAGTAGTAGTAGTATTAGTAGCAGTAGTAGTAGCAATTATAGTAGTAGCAAAAGTAGGAGTAGTAGAAGTAGTTGAAGTAGTAGTAGAAGCAGTAGCAAAAGTAGTAGCGGTAGTAGTAGCAGCAGTGGTAGTTGTAGTAGTAGCAACATCAATTACAGTAGCAGCCACAGCAGTAGAAGTAGTGATCAGAGTATTAGTAGCTGCAGTAGTAGAAGTTATAGTGGTAGTAGTAGTAGTATTAGTAGTGGTAGAAGTAGCAGAAGTTGCAATAGTAGCAAAGGTAAAAGTAGTAGTAGCTGCAGTAGCAGTTGTAGTACTAGGATGAGAAGTACCAGTCGTAGTAGTAATAGTCGTAGCAGTAGTAGAAGTAGCAGTAGCAGTATTAGTAGTGGTGGTAGTAGTAGTAGTAGTTGTTGTTGTAGTGGTAGTAGTATTAGTAGTAGTTGCAGTAGCGCTAGCAATAGCAGCTGCAGAAGTAGTAGTAGTTGTGGCAGTAGTAGTAGGAGCAACAGCAGCAGCAGCTGTTGTACTAGTAGTAGTAGTGGTGGTGGTGGTGGTAGTAGTAGTAGTAGTAGTAGAAGTAATAGTAGAAGTAGTAGCAATAATATTTGAAGGAGTTGGAATGGTACTACTAGTAGTAGTAGAAGTAGTAGCTATAGTAATAGTAGTAGTTTTAGCGATAGCTGTAGTACTAATTATAGAAGTAGCAGTAGTAGTACGAGTAGCAGCAAAACCAGCACTTGTAGTAGTAGTTGTTGTAGTAGTAGTTGTTGTTGTAGTAGTAGTAGCGGTAGTAGTAGTAGTAGTAGTAGTAGTAGTAGCAGTAGTAGCAGTTATATAAGAAGTTGAAGTGGTAGTAGTGGTACTAGTAGCAGCAGCAACTGCAGCAACAGCAGCAGTCATAGTAGCAGTAGTATCGTTAGTAGCAGCGGCAACTGAAGTAGTAGTAGTAGCAGCATTAGTTGTTGTAGTAGTAGCTGTAGTAGCATCTGTAGTAGTAGTAGTACTAGTTGTGGTAGTACGAGTAGCAGTAGCAAAAGTATTAGAAGTTGTAGTAGTTATAGCGGTAGTATTTATTGTAGTAGTGGTAATAGAAGTAGTAGAAGTGGTAGTAGTAGAAGTAGAAGTAGTAGGAGTTGTAATAGTAGTAGTAGTAGTAGTAGAAGTAGTAGATATAGTATAAGTAGTAGCAATAATATTAGAACGAGATGCAATAGTAGTAATAGTAGTATTAGAAGAAGTAGTAGTAGTAGTGGTAGTAGGATTAGTTGGTGTAGCAGCAACAGTAGTAATAGTAAAAGAAGTTGGAGTTGTAGTAGTTGTAGTAATCATACTAGTAGTTGTTGTATCTGTAGTGGTAGTTTTAGGATAAGTTGTAGTAGTACAAGAAGTACAAGTAGTAGTTGTTGTAGTTGTAGTAGTAGTACTTATTGTTGTTGTTGTTGTAGTAGTAGTAGTAGTAGTAGTAGTATTAGTAGTAACAGTAGTGGTATTTGGAGTTGTAATCGTAGTAGCAACAGCAGCAGCAACAACAGTAGTAGCAGCAATAGTAGTATTAGGAGTAGTAGTAGAAGTAGCAGTAATGGTATTTGTTGTACTAGTAGTGTCAGGAGTAGTAGTATTAGTTATTGTGGCAGTAGCAGCAGGAGTAGTAGTAGTAGTGGTACTAATAATAGAAGTAGTGGTAGTAGTAGTAGTAGTTGTAGTAGTGCTAGCAGTAATAATAGTAGTAGTACTGTAGTAGTAGTTGCAGTAGTAGTGGTAGTACTGGCAGGAGTAGCAGTATAGTAGCAGTAGTAGTAGTAATAGTATTCGGAATAGCAGATGTAGCAGTAGTAGGTGTAGTAGTAGTAGTAGCAGAAGTAGAAGTCGCAGTAGTAGTAGTAATAGTAGTAGTATTAGTAGTAGTAGTAGCAGCAGCAACAACAGTAGTAGTAGTAGTAATAGTTGCAGTAATAGTAGTAGTATTAGGAGTAGTAGTAGTAGTTGTTGTTGTAGTAGTAGTAGCAGCAGCAGCGGCAGTAGTTGTAGTAGTAGTAGTAGTAGTCGAAGGTGTAGCAGTAGTAGTAGGAGTAAAAGTTGTAGTAGTTGTTGCATTAGTAGTAGTAGTGGTGTTGGTAATAGCTGTAGTAGACGTAGTAATATTAGAAGCAGTAGTCGTAGTAGTACTTGAATTAGTTGTAATAGTAGTAGTACTACTCTGCGTAGTAGTTGTATTAGTAGAAGTAGTAGAATGAGTAGTAATAGTAGTTGCAGCAGTCGTAATAATAGAACAAGTAGTGGTAATAGTAGTAGTAGTAGTAGTAGTAGTAGTAGTAGTAGTAGTTATTGTAGTAGTTGTATTGGTAGTAGTAGTAGTGGTAGTAGTAAATGTATTAGGAGTGGTAGTGGTAGTAATAGTAGTAGTAGTAGTTGGATTTGCAGTAGCAGTAATT
Source organism: Trichopus zeylanicus subsp. travancoricus (assembly GCA_005019695.1). Taxonomy (NCBI): domain Eukaryota; kingdom Viridiplantae; phylum Streptophyta; class Magnoliopsida; order Dioscoreales; family Dioscoreaceae; genus Trichopus; species Trichopus zeylanicus. Next base: position 176,864 of record RXID01014523.1, read on the forward strand.
GTAGTACTAGTAGTAGTATTAGTAGTAGTAGTTGTTGTTGTTCTTGGCAGTTGTAATTGTAGTAGTCGTAGTAGGAGTAGTAGTATTAGTAGTGACATTGGCAATAGTAGTAGTAGGAGCAGGAGTAGTAGTAGTAGTAGTAGTAATAGTCAATTAAGAGTAGCAGCAGTAGCAGTAGTAGTATTACTAGTACTTGTAGTAATGTTAGTACTAGTTGTTGTAGTAGCAAGAGTAGTAGAAGTAGTAGTAGTTGGAGTAGTGTAGTCGTAGTTGTAGTAGTTAGAGTAGCAGCATCAGCAACATTAGTTGTAGGAGTAGCTGAAGTAGTAGTGGTAGTAGTCGCAATAGTCATCGTAATAGTAGTAGCAAGAGTAGTAGTAGTAGTAGTTATAGTATTAGTCATAGTAGTAGAAGTAGTAGTTGTAGTTGTAGTAGTAGAAGAAGTAGTAGTAGTAGTAGTGGTCGTAGTAGTAGTAGTAGCAGTTGCTGTAGAAGTAGTAGTACGAATTGTAGTTGGAGCAGTAGGAGTAGGAGTACCAGCAGCAGCATCATTTTTAGTACTAGTAGTAGTAGTAATAGTAATAGTAAAAGTAGAAGTAGTAGTAGGAGTAGTAGGAGTTATTGGTGGAGGACTAATAGTAGTTGTAGTAGTTGTCGTAGTGCTAGTAGGAGTAGTAGTGCTTTCAGTAGTAGTAGAAGTAGTTGTAGTGGTAGTCATAGTGGTAGGAGTAGTTGTAAAAGAGGAACCAGTGGGCATAGCAGAAGTTATAGTAGTAGTTGATATAGTAGTAGTAGAAGTAGTAGTGGTAGTAGTAATAGTAGTAGTTTAGTTGTAATAGTAGAAGTAGTAGGAGGAGTAGTAGTTGTAAAAATAATAATAGTAGTAGTAGTAGTGGTAGTACTTGTAGGTGTAGTAGTTGGAGGAGTAGTAATAGTAATAGTAATAGTAAAAGTAGTGGTAGTAGTAGCAGTAGTTGTAGTGGTAGTAGTAGGAGTTGTGGTAGGAAAAGTTGTAGTAGTAGTAGTTGGAGTAATAGTAGAAGTACAAGGAGGAGTAGTAGTAGCACTAGAAGTTGTAGTAGTAGTAGTGGTAGTAGTACTCATTGGTTTAGCAGTAGAAGAAGCAGTAGTAGCTGTAGTAATAGTAAAAGTAGTAGGAGTAGTAGTGGTAGTTAAAGTAGTTGAAGTTGTAGTAGTAGTAGTGGTCGTAGTAGAAGTAGGAGCAGGAGTAGCAATAGTAGTACTAGTAGTAGTTGTTGTTGTAGTAGTTGTAATAGTAGTAGTAGTTGTTGTAGTTGTAGCAGTAGATGGAGAAGTACGAGTATTAGGAGTAGTTATTGTTGTTGTTGTTGTAGTTGTAGTTGTAGTAGTAGTAGAAGAAGAAGAAGAAGAAAAAGTACCAGTAGTAATAGCATAAGTAGTAGTAGAAGTAGTAGTTGTTGTTGTTATAGTGGTATTAGTAGTAATAGTGACAGCAGGAGCAGCAGCAGCAGCAGTAGCAGCAATCGAAGTGGCAGTAGTAGTAGTCATCGTAGTAGTTGTAGAAGGAGTGGTAGTTTTAGTAGTAATAGTCGTCGTGGTAGTAGTAGTCATTTCAGTACTAATAGTACAAGTAGTGGTTGTTGTAGTAGGACTAGCCGCCGCAGCATCATTAGTAGTAGTAGTAGTAGAATTAGTAGTGGTTGTAGTAGGAAGAGTAGTTGTAGTAGTAGTAGTAGTAGAAGTAGTAGTTGTTGTTGTTGTAGTAGTAGTTGTTGTAGTAATTGTGGTTGTTGTTGTTGTTGTTGTTGTCATTGGAGTTGTAATGGCAGAAGTAGTTGTAGCAGCAGTAGTTGTAATCGGAGCACTATCAATGGTAGTAGCAGCAGCAGCAGCAGTAATATTAGAAGCAGTAGCAGTAGCAGCAATAGTAGTTGTCGTAGTTATAGTAGGAGCAGTAGTAGTAGTAGTTGTACTAGTAGTTGTAGTAGTTGTTGCTATAGTAGGTGTTGGAGTAGGAGGAGTAGTAGTAGTAGTAGTAGTTATAGTTGTAGCAGCATCAACAACATTTGTAGTAGTAATAGTCATAGCAAAAATTGGATTATGAGTAGTAGCAGTAGTACAGGTTGGAGAAGTAGTAGTAGTAGTACCAGCAATAATAGTAGTAGTAGTAGTTGTTGTAGTGTTAGTAGTAGTCGTAGTAGTAGTAATAGTAGTAGTAGTAGCAGTAGAGCTAGCGGCAGCCGCAACAGCAGTTATACTAGCAGCTGCGTCAGTAATAGTAACAGTAATAGTAACAGTAATAGTAGAAGTAGAAGTTGTAGTAGTTGTAATAGCAGCAGTTGTAGTAGTAGTAGTAGTTGTTGTTGTTGTTGTTGTAGCAGTACTAGTGGAAGTAGTAGTAGTTGTAGAACAAGTTGGAGTTGTGATAGTAGTCATTGTACTAATAGTAGGAGGAGTAGCAGAGTTGGAATAGTAGCAGTCCTAGTAGGAGCAGTACTAGCGGAAGTAGCAGCAACCGTAGAAGTAGTACTAGGAGTTGTTGTAAAAGTAGTGGTAGTAGTAGTAGTAGAAGCAGTAGCTACAACAGTTGCAGTAGTAGCAGTACTATTAGTAGAAATACTAGCTGTAGCAGCAGTAGTAGTAGTAGCAGTAGTAGTAGCAATAGTAGCAAACATAGCTGGAGTAGTAGCAGTATCAGTTATTGTAATAGCGATGGTAGATGTCATCGTTGTTGTTGTTAATGTAGTAGTAGTGGTAGTACTGGTAGTAGTAGTAGTATAGGTAGTAGATGTAGTAGCGGTAGCAGTAGCAGTAGTAGTAGTAATAGCAGCAGTAGCGTAGGAAGTAGCCACAGTAGTAGTAGAAGTACTAGTAGCAGCTGTAGTAGCAGCAGCAGCAGTAGGAGTACTAATTGTAGTTGTAGTAGTAGTAGCAGTAGTAGGTGTTGGAGCAGTAGTAGCACGGGCAAATGTAGTAGTAGTAGTAGTAGTAGAAGTAGGTGTAGTAGTAATAGTAGTAGTAGACATTGTAGTAGTTGTAGCAGTAGTAGTAGTATTGGCGGTAATAGTAGTAGTAAAAGTAGTACTATTAGTAGAAGTAATAGTAGTAGTAGTAGTAGTTGTAGTAGTGGTAGCAGTCGTAGCAATAGTAGTAGCATTTGAAGCAGTAATAGCAGCAGAAGTAGTAGTTTAGCTGTAGAATTAGTATTAGGAGTAGTACTATTAGTAGTAGTTGTAGTCACAGAAGTAGTAGTACTTGTATAAATAGCAGTTGTTGTAGAAGCAATAGTAGTAGTAGATGTTATAGTATTAGTAGCAATAGTAGTAGCCGTAGGAGAAGTAGTAGGAGCAGTAGCTGTAGTAGTTGCTATAGTAGCAGTAGTTGTAGCAGTAGTAGTTGTAGTAGCGGCAATTGCAGCAACAGTATTAGTAGTAGTAGTAGTCGTGGTAGTAGAAGCAGTAGGCTCAACAACAGTAGTCACAGTAGTAGTAGTAGCAGTGGTAGTAGTAGTAGTACTAGTAGCAGCAGCAAAAGTAGCACCCATAGTTCTAGTTGTGGTAGTAGTAGAAGTAGTAGCAGTAGTAGTAGCAGAAGTAGTACTCGCAGTGGTAGTAGTAGTGGTGAAGTAGTAGTAGTAGTTGTAGTAGCAACGGCAGCAGCAGCAACAACAGCAGTAGATGCTGCAGCAGCATTAGTAGTAGTTGGTGTAGTTTTGGTAGAAGCAACAGTAGCTAAGTAGTAGTAATAGTCGTATTATAATTAGTACTAGTAGTAGTAGGAACAGTAGTAGTAGTTGTTGTTGTTGTAGTAGTAGTAGTTGTTGTTTAAATAGTGGTAGTATTAGCAGTAGTAGTACCAGAAGTATTCGTAGTAGTTGTAATAGTAGTAGAAACAGTAGTACCAATAGTAGTAGTTGTATTAGTTGCCGCAATTGCAGTAGTAGCACTAGCCATAGAAGTAGCAATAGTAGTGCCCAAAGTAGCAATAGTAGTTGTACCAACAGCAATTGTAGCAACAATAGTAGTAGCAGAAGTAATATTATTACCAATAGTAGTAACATTAGTAGCAGCAGCAGTAATAGCAGTAGCAGCAGTAGCAAAAGTAGCAGCAGCAGTATTAGTAGTAGCAATAGCGGTCATAGCAGTAGTAACAATAGTTGAAGCCATAGTAGTAGAAGTAGCAGTAGTAGCAGTAGTGGTACTAGTAGTGGTAATAGTAATAGTAGTAGTACTAGTAGTAGTAGTGGTAGCAGTCGCAGCAATCGTGGTAGCATTTGAAGCAGTAGTAGCAGTAGAAGTAGTAGTAGCGGTAGAAATAGTAGTAGTTGTAGTAGTAGCGGTAGAAATAGTAGTGTTAGTATTAGTAGTTGTACTAATAGTAGTTGTAGAAGAAGCAGTAGTAGTAGTAGACGCTATAGGAGTAGTAGCAATAGTAGTAGCAGTAGGAGAATTAGTAGTAGTAGTAGCTATAGCAGTAGCTATAGTAGGAGTTGTAATAGTAGCAATCATAGTAGTAGTTGTAGTATTAGCAATAACTACAATAGTAGTGGTGGTAGTAGTAGCAGTAGTAGTAATGGAGGTAGTAGTAGGCAATAGCAGTAGTTGTAGTAGTAGTAGTAATAGTAGTAGTAGCCGTAGTAGTAGCTGTGGAAGTAGTCGCAAAAGTAGTATCCATAGTTCTAACATAGCTAGCAGTAGAAGTAGTAGTAGAAGTAGTGGCAGAAGTAGTGCTAGCCATAGTCGTAGTAGTAGGTGAAGTAGTAGTTGTTGTTGTACTAGCAGAAACAGCAATAACCGCATCAGCTGTAGTAGTAATAATAGTTGTAGTTGTAGTTATGGTAGTGACAACATTAGTAGCAGCAGCAGTAGCAGTAATAGTAGTAGAAGTAGTTGGAGTAGTATTAATTGGAGTAGTAGTAGTTGGTGTAATGGTAGCAATTGTAGTAGCAGAAGTGTTAGTAGTAGTAGTTATTGTTGTTGTAGTGGTGGTAGAAGTAATAGTACGAGTAGTAGTAGCAGTAGTCCGACAAGTACTAGAAGTAGAAGTATTAGTTGCTGCAATAGTAGTAGTAGTAGCAAAAGTAGCAGCAGTAGTAGTGCCCATTGTTGCAATAGTAGTAGTAGCAGTAGTAGTACCAGATGTAGTAGTAGCAATTATAGTAGTAGCAAAAGTAGCAGTAGTAGAAGTAGTTGAAGTAGTAGTAGAAGCAGTAGCAGAAGTAGTAGTAGTAGTAGCAGTAGTAGTGGTAGTTGTAGTAGTAGCAACACCAACAACAGCAGCAGCAGCAATAGTAGAAGTAGTGGTCAAAGTATTAGTAGCCATAGTTGTCGAAGTTATAGTAGTAGTAGCAGCAGTAGTAGCAGAAGTAGTTGTAGTATTAGTAGCGGTAGAAGTAGCAGAAGTTGCAATAGTAGCAAAGGTAAAAGTAGCAGCAGCTGCAGTAGCAGTTGTAGCAGTAGGACGAGTAGTAGGAGTAGCAGTAGTAGTAGTCATAGTATTAATAGTCGTAGCAGTAGCATAAGTAGTAGTAGTAGTATTAGTAGTGGTAGTAGTAGTAGTAGTACTTGTTGTTGTTGTTGTAGAAGCAATAGGACAAGTGGTAGTAGTAGTTGTTGTTGTAATAGTAGTAGTAGTAGTAGTGGTACTAGTAGTAATAGTAGTAGTAGTATTAGTAGTAGTATTAGTAGTAGTAGTAGTAGTCGTAGTAGTAGTAGTAATAGTAGAAGTAGTAGCGATAATATTAGGAGTCGGAATAGTAGCAGTAGTAATAGTAGAAGTAGTAGCAGTAGTAATAGTAGCAGTTGTAGCAATAGTAGTGCTACTAATTATAGTAATAGTAGTAGTACTATGCGTAGCAGCAAAACCAGCACTAGTAGTAGTAGTAGTAGTAGCAATAGTAGTAGTAGTAGTAGTAGTAGTCGTCGTAGTAGTAGTAGTGGTAGTAGTAGTGGTAGTTGTTCTTATTGTTGTTTTAGTAGTAGTAGTTGTAGTAGTAGTCGTAGTAGTAGTTCGAGTAGCAGTAGAAATAGTAGTAATAGTAGTTGTTGTATAAGAAGTTGAAGTGGTAGTAGTGGTACCAGTAGCAGCAGCAACAATAGCAGCAGCAGCAGCAGCAGTAGTAGTAGTATTGCTAGCAGCAGCGACAGTAGAAGTAGTAGTACTAGCAGCATTAGTTGTAGCAGTAGTAGCAATAGTAGCAGTTGTAGTAGTAGTAGTACTAGTTGTGGAAGTATGAGTAGCAGTATAAAAAGTAGTAGAAGTTGTAGTAGTTGTAGCAGAAGTAGTAGATGTAGTAGTGGTAATAGAAGTAGTAGAAGTGCTAGTAGTAGTAGTAGAAGTATTAGGAGTTGATAGAGTAGTAGTAGTAGGAGGAGCAGTAGATATAGTAGTAGTAGAAGTAATATTAGGAGTAGCAATAGTAGTAGTAGTAGTAGTGGTAGTAGGATTAGTTGGTGTAGTAACAACAGCAGTAGCAACAACAATAGTAATAGTAAAAATAGTTGGAGTTGTAGTAGTAGTAGCAATCGTAGTAGTATCAATTGTAGCAGTGGTGGTAGTTTTAGGATAAATCGTAGTAGTATAAGAAGTATAAGTAATAGTTGTTGTAGTCATAGTAGTAGTACTAGTAGAAGTAGTAGTAGTAGTAGTAGAACTAGTAGCAGTTGTAGTAGTAGTTGTAGTAGTGGTATTAGTAGCAGCTGTAGTAGTAATAGTAGAGGTATTTGGAGTTGTAGTTATAGTAGCAGGACTAGCAGCATCAGCAGTAGTAGTAGCAGTAGTAGTATGCTGCTCCGGCTACTGCTACTACTACTTCAATTACTACTACTACTACTACTTCGACTACTACTACTACTACTACTACTACTACTACAACTGCTATTACTACTACTAGTACTACTACTACGATTACTAGTACTACAACTACCACCACCACCACTACTACTACTAGTGCAATTGCTACAACTACTACTCCTACTGCAGGTACTACTACTACTAACACTAACCCTACTACTACTACTCCCGCTACTACTCCTACTCCAACTCCTACTACTAGTACAACTACTAGTACTGCTGCTACCCCTGCTCCAACAACTGCAACTCCTATTACAACTCCTACCACAACTCCTACTACTACAACTAGTACTACAACAACAACAAAAATAACTACTGCTACTGCTACTACTACTACAACTCCTATTACTACTACGACAACAACTACTACTACTAATATACTATTGCAACAACTATTACTACTACTCTTATTACTTATGCTACCCACTACTTTTCCGGTTGCAACTCCTACTACTATACTTCTAATGCGTAGTGCTCCAACTACTGCTGTTACTATTGCTAAAGCTATTACTGTTGTTGCTATTACTACTACTGCTACTAGTATAGCTACAACAATAACAACTACTACTATTTCTACTACTACTTCTTCTATTATTTCTGCTACTACTTCTATTATGGGGTTGTGACGCAATCCTATCCAACTACTAATACAACTACTACTACTTCCACTACTACTACTACTCTTCCTCCTAGTAGTACTATGACTACTGCAGCTGTTGCTAGTGCTACTACTGCTACTACTACTATTTTTACCACTGCTACTACTGGTACAACTTCTACTACCGCTACTACGACTACAACTATACTGCTACTACTTCTACTATTTCTGCTACAACTACCGCTTCTACTACTACTGGTACAACTACTATTACTTCCACATCTGCTACTATTAGTACAACTGCTTCTGCTCCTACTGCTACTACTGTTGCAGATACAACAACTACGACTACTACTATGACTACTACTACTACACTACTTCTACTACTACTATACTACTATTATTAGTAATGCTGCAAGTACTACTATTACTACTGCAACTGCAACTATGACTACTACTACTGTGACAACTACAATTACTAACAACTACTACTACTTCTTTTCCCACAATAACAACTACTATTCCTTCTCTGACTACTATGACTACTACTACTGCTGCTACTGCTACAACTACTCCTATTGCTACTACCACTACTACTACAACTACGACACCTACTACTGTTATAGTTGCTACTACTGCTACAACTACTTCTACTACTACTACTGCTGCTACTACTACTAGTAAAGCGACTGCTACAACTATCGCTACTACTGCTGCTATTACTGCTACTACTACTACTATCGCTACTACTACTGCTACTACTACTGCGAATACTACTACAACTACCACTACTTCTTTAACTACTACTACTTCTACTCATACTACCACTGCTGCTGCTATTGCTTTAATTGCTACAACTACTACTCCTCCTACTACTGCTACTATTAATGCAACTATTACTACTACTGCTGCTACTACTATTGCAACTACTGCTACTACTGCAGCTCCTACTACTAATCCAACTACTACTTCTAATATTACTACTGCTATTGCTGCTACTACTACGCTTTTCCCTACTACTATTCCTTCTGCTACTACTACTTTTACTATTTCTGCTTACCACTACTATGAATGCTACTGCTTCTACGACTACAACTACTTTTATTACTACTGCTGCTACAATTACTACAAGTACTACTACTACAACTACTACTGCTACTACTACCTTTGATTCTGCAGCTACAACTACTACAACTACTTCTACTACTGGTACTACTATTACTACTACTATTGCTACTACTACTGCTACTGCTACGGCTACTACTACTACTTTGCTACTACCACTGCTGCTACCACCACCACCACCACCACCACTACTACTACTACTACAACTATAGTTACAACAACTACTTCTATAGCTACTATTCTTGTTTTTACTACTACAGTGACTACTACTACTACAATACTACTACTTTTGCTGCCATTGCCGCTACTACTAGTGTTACTACAACCACAATTGCTGAGACTACAGGTACTACTATAGATACTAATGCTGCTGCTGCTCTTACAACAACAACTACTACTGCCACTATTGATTCTGCTGCTACAACAACAACTACTACTGCTACTGCTACTACAACTAGTTCTACTACTACTACCCCTTTCACTACCACAACTACAATAACTACTGCTTTTGCTACTATTACTACTACTACTATTTCTACTACAGCGAGTACTACTACTACTACAACACAACAATTTCTGCTGGTGTTGCCGCTTCTACTAGTGCTACTACAACTACAGTTGCTGCGACTACAACAACTACTATTGTTACTACTACTGTTGCTACTCTTACAACTACTACTATTGCTGTGGCAACTACTACTATTACTCCTCCTGCTCCTATGACTACTACTACTACCACTGCTATTGCAATCACTACTACTGCTGCTGCTGCTACTACTACTACTCCTACTACTATTACTACTACTACGACTACTACTACTACTACTACTACTACTACTACTACTGCAACAACTACTATTATGATAACTATTACTACTACCCCTACAACTACTATTATTACTAATACTACTATTATTACAACTACACATGCTACTCCTACTATTGCTACTCCTACTACTGCTACCACTATTACTGCTCCTACATCTACCACTATTATAGCTACTACTTCACCTCCTTCTATTGCTACTTCTTCTACTACTCCTACTACTCCTACTAGTCCTACTATTACTACTACTGCTGCTGCTATTCCTGCCACTAATACAAATACTGCTAGTTCTATTACTACAGCCACTACTTCTACTTGTGCTGCTATTCCTGCTACTACTTTTACTACTTCTACTTCTACTCCTACTACTACTACGACTACCCTTACTACTGCTGCTGCTACTCCTACTACTAATACTACTACTATTACTATTACCGCGATAACAACTCCTACTACTACTGTAAGAACTACTACTACTCCTACTACTACTACGACTACTGATACCAATACTATTGCTACTTCTACTACTATTACTACAGCTACTACTACTACTACTACTTACACTACTACTACTCCTACTACTATCTCTACAACTGCTACTAGTATAACTACAAATACAGCTACTACTATTAGTGCTGCTACTAGTACTACTACTACTACAACTCCTACTGCTAGTACTACTATGACTACTAATTCTACCATGACCACCACTACTACTGCTACTATTACTATGACTACTACAATTGCTATTATTACTACTACTACTACCTCTAATACAACTACTTCTGCTACTACTACTACTTGTACTTCTTCTCCCCGGACGACTACTACTGCTACTACTACTACTTGTACTCCTACTCCTCCTGCTTCTACTACTACCATGACTACTAATTCTACAACAACTGCTACTACTACTACTACAATTATTATGACTACCACAACAACAACTACTACTAGTACTACTACCGCAGATAATGATACTACTACAACTACTACCTCTAATAATATTACTACTACAATTACTGCTACTACTACTATAACTACTAGTACTACTACTGCTACTACTTCTCCCCCTACAAATATAACAACTATTACTGCTACTATGACTACTACTTATACTATTTCTTCTCTTACTACTACTAATACAACTATTGCTACTCCTTCTACCACTACTACTACTATAACTACTATAGCTACTTCTATTGCTACTATAACTACTAATACTACTGCTGCTGCTGCTACTGCTACTACTACTACTCCTGCTACTACAGCTACTATGATTATTACAACTACTACTACTTCTATTACACTCGCTAAGGCAACTACTAGTATAACTACTGTAGCTACTACTACTACTCCTCTTCCTACTACTACTCCTACTACTACTACTGCCACTACTACTACTACTACTACGACTACTGCAACTATTAGTACTAGAACTGCAACCACTACTGCTACTACTATTACTACAACTACTACTATTACTGTTACTATTACTATAACTTTTACTATTACTAAAACCACTACTACTGCTACTACTACTACTACTACTGCTACTACTACTACTACTGCTACTACTGCTACTAATGCTACTACTACTACTACTACTACTATCACTGCTACTAATGCTACTAATGCTACTACTGCTACTAGTACTACTACTAATACTACTACTACTGGTACGACTACTACTAGTACTACTACTACAACTACTACAACTTCTCCTAATGCAACTGCTACTGTGACTATTGCTACTGCTACTACTACTTCTACTACAACTATTTCTATTACTACCATTGCAACTTCTGCTACGACTTCTACTATTGTCAGAACTGTTGTTGCTCTTACTGCCTTGGCTACTAATACATCTACTATGATAATAACTGCTATAACTGTGGCTACTTCAACTGCTATTACTATAACTGTTATTGCTACTTGTAATACTACTGCCACTACTACTACCACTATTGCTGCTACTATTAGTACTACTCCTTCTACAACTGCTACTACAACTACAGCGAGTACTACTACTACTATAGCTGCTATTACTCCTACTACTACTACTGTTGCCACAGTTGCTAATACTACTACTACTACTACAATAACTTCTCCTACTATTACTACTTCTGCAACTAGTATTACTACTTCTAGTAATACTACTACCACTGCTGCTACTATTGTTGTAGCTACTACTACTACCAAAACAACAATTACTATTGCTACTACTGCTACAACAACTTCTACGACTATTGCTACTACTACTGTAGCTACTACTATTGCTGCTGCTACTAGAGCTACTACTGCTGCTACTGCTACTGCTACTACTATTACTGCTGCTACAACTACATCTACTACTGCTACTACTACTGCTACTTTTGCTACTTCTGCTACTTTTGTTACGACTACAACCTCTTCTTCTTCTACTACTACTATGATTACTACTGCTACTACAACTACTACAGCTACTGCTACTACTACTACTGCCACTACTACTACAACTTCTCCTACTACTACTACTACTACCACCACCACCACCACCACTAGCAATACTACTACTGTTGCTGCTGCTGCTAATCCTACTACAACTTCTACTACTGCTACAACTGCTTCTACCACTGCGGCTACGACTACTACTACTATTACTATGACTACTATTGCTACTACATCTGCTACTGCTAATACTCCTGATGCTGCTGCTACTATGCTACTACTACTAATATTGTTGTTGTTCCTACAGCTACTATCACTGCTACTCCCACTAATACTACTGTTGCTACTGTTGCTGCTACTATGTCTAAAACGACTCTTGCTACTTCTACCAATACTACTACTGCTGCTACTACAACTTCTCCTACTGCTATTACTACTATTGGTACTATTGCTACTACTACAACTGCTACTGCTTCTATTACAACTTCTACTAGTACTACTTCTACTACTTCTGCTACTACTACTACTACAACTACTACTACTTCTGCTACTGCTACTTCTACTTACTGCTACTACTGCTACTACTACCACTACTACTACTACTACAACTTCTGCTACTACTACTACTACTACTAGTAGTACTGCTAGTAGTACTAGTAGTAGTAGTAGTAGTAGTAGTAGTAGTAGTAGTAGTAGTAGTAGCAGAGTAGTACTACTTCCGCCACTAATGCTGTGGCTGCTGCTGCTACTGCAACTACTACAACTACAACTATTACGGCTATTACCACTATTACCATAACTACTACTGCTACTACTGCTGCTACTCCTATTGTTGTTGCTACAACTTCTTCTTCTACTTCTACTACTACTACTACCACTATGACTGGAACTACCACTACTATGACTACTACCACAACTATTGCTGCTACTACTACTGCTCCTTCTACTAAAGCAGCTACTACTAATGCTACTACTGCTCCTAGTACTGCGGCTATTAATACTTTTACTGTTACCACTACTACTACAACTTCTTCTTCCACTACTACTACTACTATTACGAAAAAAATAATGATAACGACAACTAGTACTACTACTTTTGTCGTTGCTACTGCTGCCACTACTACTACTATAACTATGTCCCCTACTACTTCGACTACTGCTACTACTACTACGACAACTATACTACTATTGCTTTGACAACTACTACTACTACAACTTTACCAACTATAACAAGTAGTACTACTGCATCTACTACTACCACTCTTGCTGCGACTACTACTACTGTTGCTACCGCTACTACAACTGCTGCTGCTACTACTACTTCTACTACTGCTACTGCTCCTACTACTGCCACTACTTCTACTACTACTACTGCTACTATTTCTACTAGTGCGAATGCCACTATTACTTCTCAAACAATAACTACTACTGCTATTACTACTGCTACTACTACAATTGCTACTACTATTACGGCTACTGCTACTATTACTAATCCTACTGCTACTCCAAAAACTACTTCTATTACTACTACTACTACTACTCCCGCTGCTACTACTGCCACAACTACTTCTGCTACTGCTACTACTGCTACTACTACACCAAATAATATTGCTACTATTACTATTGCTTTAACTACAACTACTTCAACTAATACTGCCACTGCTACTGCTGCTATCGCTACAACTGCCACAACTGCTACTTATGCTACTACTACTACTTCTACTACTACTACTGCAACTACTACTACTGCTGCTAGTACTGCTAATTCAACAACTACTGATACTACTAATACTACTACTACTAATGCTTCTTCTACTACTACTACTACCGGTACTGCTATAACTACTTCTTCTCCTACTACTACTACTTCTGCTACTAGTACTTCTGCTGCTGCTACTACTATTACCACTACAACTACTATTGCTACATCGACTAAAACTACTGCTACTACAACTGCTACTACTATTGCTACTGCTATAACAACTACGATTGAGACTACTACTACTACTACTACTACGATGATTACTACTACTGCTTCTACTACAACAACAACTACTACTGCTAGTATCGATTCTGTTGCTTGAACAACTACTACTACAACCACTTCTACTACTGCCACTACTAATACTATTGCTACTACTACTGCTTCTACCACCACAACACCTGCTGTTGCTATAGTTACTGCTACTGCTACTACTTTGACTACTACAATAATAACAGGTACAAAGGCTACTACTACTTGTACTATTACTGCTACTACCGCTACCACTACTACTACTACTACAACACTACTACTAATGCCACTGTTGCCTCTACTACTCGTTCTACTATAACTAAAATAGTTGCGACTATTGCTACTACTACGGTGACTACAACTGCTGCTGCTATTACAACAACTACTACTATTGCTACTACTTATGCTGCTACAACTACTACAACTCTGGCTACTAATGCTACCATTGCTACTCCTACTACTGCTACTATTGCTACTACTCATACAGCTACTTCAACAACCCGACTACTACTTTTGAAACTACTATTGTTGCTGCTACTACTAGTATAACTACTATTGCCACTACCACTATCACTACTACTACTTCAACTACTACTACTACTACTACTATTAATACTATTACTATAACTACCACAACAACAACAACAATAACTACTTCTACTACTACTACTAGAACTACTGCTACTGCAGCTACTATTTCCACAACTGTCACACTACTACTATAACTACTACTACTAGTAGCAGTAGTACTACTACAAGTTCTATTACTACTACGACTACAACTACTACAACAACTATTACTGCTACTACTACTATTACTCCTAATACACCAACTACAAGTACTACAATTACTACTACAACTACTACTATTGCTACTGCTAATACTACAACTACTATTATTACTACTACTGCTGCTACTGCTACTACTACAACTACCACTTCTACTACCATTACTATTGCTACTGCTACCACTCCTATAGCCACTCGTAGTACTACTATTACTACTACTGCTACTCCTAATTCTAATACTACTACTACTTCTGTTGCTAATTTGACTACTACCCCTACTACTACTACTACTCCTCCTACTACCACGGCTACTGCTATTATTATTACTACTACTGTTACTACTACAACTCCTGCTACTACTACTACTTCTACTACTACTATAACTACAGCCACAACAACAACTACTACTGCTACTATTACTGCTACTACTACTACTACTACTACATTAAATAATACTACTACTATAATACAACTACCTCCGCTACTTTTGCCACTGCTACTTGTGCTACTATAACTACATTTGTTGTGACTATTGCTATTACTACAACTACTACTGCTGCTGCTGCTCTTACAACCACTACTACTGCTGTTGCACTTACAACTACTACTACAGCTACTACTGCTGTTGCTGCTCTTACAGCCACTACTACTTCTGCTGCTTTTACACCTACTGCTACAGCTAATACTACAATGACCACTACTACTACTACTACGTGTATTACAACTACTACTACTGCGACAACAACAACAACTTCTTCGACTACTACTACTAGTACTACGATTATAGCTGCTACTACTACTGCAACAGCTACTACTACTACTACTACTAAAACTAATACTACTACTACTATTTGTACTACTACTACTACTATTGCTACCACTACTACTACTGCTACTACTATAACAACAACAACAACTACTACTACTGCTGCTACTACTACTTCTACTACTACAACAACAACAACAACTACTACTACTAATACTGCAATTGCAGCAATTACTACTACTACTACTACAACTATCACAACTACTGCTGCAAGTACTATTATTACTACTACTATTATTTCTTCTCCTACAACTACTATTATTAATAATACTACTATTATTACTACTGTTGCTGCTGCTACAACTACTACTACTGCTACTGCTCCTACTACTACTGCTCCTACTACTACTACTGCTAGTACTACTATTACTGCTACTACTTTCGCTACTTCTACTGCTATTTCTCCCACTACTCCTACTACTACTACAGTTACTATTACTACTGCTACTACTAATTCTACTACTACTTTTACTGCTACTACAACTACCACTATTACTATGACTTCTTCTTCTACTACTCCTCCTATTACTACTACTACTACTACTACTATTACTACTACTACAACAACTTCTACTACTACAACAACCGCTATTAGTACTAGTGCAACTACTACTACTACAAGACCTACTGCTACTTCTAACTTGACTACTACTACTACAACTACAACAACTTCTTCAACTACTTCTACTACTGCTAATACTACTACTGCTACTACTATTACTTCTTCTGCTGCTATTGGTGCTCCTACTCGTACTGCTACTACCCCTACTACTACTGCTGCTGCTGCTGTTGCTACTTCTACTACAACAGCTGCGAGTACCACTACTCATTCTACTACTACTATTATGACAAATACTACTACACTACTATTGCAACTACTACCACTCGAATTACTACTAATCCTACAACTACTACTATTACTATAACTAATACAACTACTACTGCTACCACAACTACTACTACTACTCCTACTACAACCATAGCGACTCGTACTACTACCATTTCTTCTACTAATACTAATATTACTCCAACGGCTACAACTACTACTCCAACTACTACTACTACAGCTATTACTACTACTACCATAATTAATGCATATTCTCCGACTACAACAACTTATACTACTAGTACTACTACTCCTTATACTATAATAATTCTTCTACTACCAGTACTACTTCTCCACCTCCTCCTCCTCTCCTCCTCGCTCCTACTACTACTACTACTGCAACGACTACTACTTGCAACTACTATTACACACGACTACAACAAGAACGCAACCACCACTACATCTACACTACTCCTACTGATACTACTACTATGACTTCGAGGGCTTACGGACGTTACTACAACAAATATCACAACTGACTCACTACTCCTGCGACGACTAATCATACTGTGGACTTAGTACAACCAACGACTACACTACTACTGCCACTCCGGCAACGATACACACCTTGGGCAACTACTACTCTACTATTTACTACGACGACTACACCTACGCCTACTACTATAGTACTACTGCTACAAATACGATGGCTACTACTACTACTACTACTACTATAGCTGCTACTACGACTCCCACTGGTACTATTTCTACTGCAACTACACTAGTACAAGTACAAATACTATTCTTCCTACTATGGCTACTACTACTGCCAATGCTACCACTTCTACTACTTCTATGGCTATTACTACAGCTCATAATACTGGTAGTACTGCTGCTAATACTGCTACAATTACTACTGCTGCTGCTACTACTGGTACTACTAATGTTGCTACTACTACTACTAATACTACTACTACTACTACAACTACTACTAGTAATACTACTACTACTACCACCACGACTACTACTACTACTATTACTACAGCTGCTAATACTGCTACTACTACTCCAACTACTACTACTATTGCTCCTCCTACTACTCTTCCTACTCCTATCCCTACTCCTATAACAACAACAACTACTACTACTACAACTATTACTACTACCACTATTACAACTACTGGTACTACTACTACTATAGCTACTACTACTACTACTACTACTACTCCTACTACAACTACTGCTGCCACTACTGCTACTCCCATTACTGCTACAATGACTGCTACTACTACTACAGCTTTTGTTGCTACTCCTACTATTACTACAACTACAACTACAACTGCTACAACAATAACAATAACTACTACTACTACTTTTAATACTGCTACTACAACTAATACTACCACTAGTCCTGCTACTACTTCTACTAAGACTACTACTACAATAATGATTACTACTACTACTGCTAATGTTGCGGCTACTACAATGACTAAAACTCCTAATACTCCTACTATAACTACCACGATTACTACTATACCACTAATACTATTAGTGCAACTGCTACTACAACTACCACTACTACAACTACTATTACAGCTACTACTGCTGCTACTAGTACGACTCCTGCTATTACAACTTCTGCTACTCCAACTACTACTGCTGCTGCTGCTACTACTACTGCTAGTACTACTACTACAACAACTACTACTACTCCTATTGCTGCTTCTACTACAACTACTATCACTACTGTTACTACCACTACTTCTACTGCTACTACTACTGCTACTACTTCCGCTACTGGTACGACTCCTGCTATTACAACTTCTGCTACTCCTACTATTGCTCCTACTACTACTACTACTGCTGCTACTGCTACTACTAGTACTACTACTACAACAACTACTACTACTCCTATTGCTACTTCTACTACAACTACTATCACTACTGTTACTACTACTACTTCTACTGCTACTCCTATTACTCCTACAACAGTTACCCCTACTACTACTACTACTACTAATACTATTACCACTTTTGCTAGTACTACTACTATGACTACTGCAACTAATGCAACAACAACAACAGCTACTACTGCTACTACTTGTACAACTGGTGCTACATCTACAATAATAAAAGCTACCATTACTACTACAAATTCTACTACTACTACAACTACTACTACTACTCCTACTACTACTCCTACTACTGCTACTACTGCCATTGCTGCTGCTTCTCCTCCTAATAGTCATACTACAAATACTACTTTGACTACTACTACTACTATTCCTGCTACTACTACTATTACTAGTACTATTGTTATTACTACTATTATTACTACTACAAGTCTTGCTACTACTACTTCTTCCACTACTGCTCCTACAACAACAACTACTACTACTATTGATACTACTAGTACTACTACTACGACAACTACTCCTACTACTACTACTTCTACTATTACAACAAAAACAACAACTACTACTATTATTACTACTGCTACTACTACTACTACTACTACTACTACTTTTACAAGTACTTCGACTACTACTATTACTATTACCTTTACAAGTACTTATACTACTACAACTACTACTACTCCTACTTATATTACTGCAACTACAATTGCTACTACTTCTGCTACTACTACTAATACAACTATTACTACTACCGCAACTACAACAACTACTAGCACCACTACTAACTCCTCCAACTAACATTACTACAACAACTACTACTACTACTACTGTTACCCCTACTATAATTACTCAATACTCGAGCTCCTACTCCTCCTTATACTACAACTTTTACTACTACTACTAATACAACAACAACAACAACTACTACTACTCCAACAACAACTCTACTACGACTAGTACTCCACCACCTACTACTACTACTACTACTACTACTACTCCAACAACAACTCTACTACGACTAGTACTCCACCACCTACTACTACTACTACTACTACTACTACTACTACTACAGCAACTACTACTACTATTACTACTACTACAGCTACTCCTACTCGAACCCCTACTCCAACTACAATTCTACTACTGCTTCTTCTGCTACTAGTACTGCAACTACTACTGCTACTACTACTCTTGTTGCTACTTCTAATACCACCACTCCTACTATTACTACTAGTATTGCTACTACTACTACTACTATTGTTACTACTATGATTACTACTTCTACGACTACTACTATTCCTCCTCCTATTACTTCCTCTTCTTCTTCTTCTACTACTACTACTACTACTTCTTCTTCTTCTACTATGACCTATACTACTACCACTACTACTGCTACTACTACTACCACAACAACTACTACTTCTATTCCTACTCGTACTCGTACTCCTACTATAACTCCAGCTACTACTTCTACTACTATAACTAGTACTACAACTACCACTCTTACAACAATAACTATTACTAATACAACTACTCCTACTATTACTACTGCTCCTCCTCCTCCTCCTCCTACTACAAGTACTATTGCTACTGCTACTACTACTACTTGTACTACAACTATAACAACTACTCATACACGAACTGACACTCTCAAAAATACGCCTATTGTTACTTCCGCTATTAGAATTACTACTAAAACTATTACTACTGCTGCTGCTAATAATATGACGATTACTACTACTACTACTTCTACTACGACTACTACTTTTGCTGCCACTACTTCTGCTACTATTATTACAACTATTACTACTACTACTACTACAACTCCTGCTACCACTACTGTGCTACTACTGCCACCGCTACTACCTCTACTACTACTATTACTCCTACTACTACTACTACTATTACTACTACTACTACTACTATTACTACTACTACTATTACTACTACTACTACTACTATTACTACAACTACAACCACTATGACTACTGCATTACTACGACTACAACTACTACAACTACCGCTATTACTACTACTACTTCTGCTACTGCTGCTGCTACTACTACTACGACGAATAACACTAGTAGTAGAACTACTTCTGCAACTACTACTCCAACTCCAACTCCTACTCCTACTACTATTGCAAATACTACTACTTCTACTTCTACTAGTACTATTACCACTACTACTACTACTACTACTATTGCTGCTGCTACCACTACTACTACCACTACGACTACTACTGCGTCTACTACCCCTGCTACTCCAAGTACTGCTATTATGGCCACTCCTACTACTACTACTATTGCTAGTACTACCACTCCTATTACCACTCGTACTACCACTCGTACTCCTACTCCCATGACTATAACAACTACTATTCCTCCTCCCCCTCCTACTACTACTACTACAACTCCTACTCCTACTAGTACTATTACTACCACTCCGACTATTACTACTACTACCATTACAACTTGCATTGCCACACCTACTCTAACTCCTAATCCCACTACTGCAACTACTAATACTCAAATTATAGCTACTGCTACTACTACTGCTCCTACCACAACTACTTTTGCACCTAGTATTGCAGCTACTACTACTACTACTACTATTGCTACTAATACTACTACTACTACAACTATTACCACTACGGCTACTACTACTACTACTACTACTACTTCTATTATTGGTACTACTATTAGTACTACTACTTCTACTGCTATTACTAGCACTACTATTGCTACTGCTACTACTACTACTAATACAACTCCTACTACTCCAACTGCTTCTATTACTAATGCTATTGCTACTATTGCTACGAATGATACTACTACTTCTACTTCTTCTACTACTACTATTAGTGTGACTGCTACAACTACTAATATTGTTACTACTATTACTGCAGCTTTGCTACTACTGCTAATGCTACTATTAAAACAACTGCTGCTGCTATTGCTACTATTATTGCTACTACTGTGACTGCTACAGCTACAACTACCACCACTACTAAAACTACTGCTACTGCTAATGCTACTAGTACTACTGCTACTATTGCTACTGCTACTACTACTACTACTTTTGCTGCTCCTACTACTATACTACTACTATTGCTACTACTAATACTACTATTACCACTACTACTGCATCTACTATGACTACTACTAGTACTATTGCTACTACTTCTGCTACTGCAACTATTGCCTTTATTGTTGCTCTACTAATACTACTACTACTACTACTACTATAATTACTACTGCTGCTACTACTACTTCTATTGCTACTACTACAACTACTATTGTTAATACAATAACTTCTACTACTTCTACTACTAGTACAACATTGCAACTACTACTGCTGCAACTACTATTACTACTACTGCTGCTACTACAACGACAACTACTACTGCTACTTCTACTACTACTATAGATATTGCTACCACTACCATCACTACTACTACATCTACTTCGGCTGCTACTACTACTACTGGTACTACTACTGGTACTACTACTGCTACCCCTACTACTCATAGTACTATTAATATTGCTGCTACTACTACTGGTACTGCTACTGCTACTACTGTTACTACAACTACTACTACTATGACTACTGTGACTACTATGACTACTCTGACTTCTACTATTTCTTCTACTACTACTGCTCTACTCCCGCTATTACTATTTCTAGTATTGTTGCTACTCCTACTATTACTACTACTAGTACTTTTGCTACAAATACTATAGCTACTATTACTTCAACTATAGCTACGACTCCAACTACTATTACAACTATAACCACTACTACTAATACTACTAGTAGTACTACTTCTTCTATTGCTACTACTGTATCTACTTCAACTTCTACTATTGCAACTACTCATGCTATAACTATTACTAGTACTTCTACTGCTACTACTCCTACTACTACAACTACTACTACTGCTTCTACTACTACTACTAGCACTATTGTTGCTACGAGTACTATTACTACTACTACTACTATTATTAATACGGCTACTATATCAACAACTGCTACTATTACAGCTGCTGCTACTATTACTGCAATGACTACTACTTCAACGGCTACTTATACTACGACCACCACGACTGCTACAACTACTACTGTTGTTGCTGTTGTTGCTACTGCTATAACTACTTTTATTAATACTACTACAACTTCTACTTCTACTACTACTACTACTATTAACTTTGCTACAACTACTAATTTAGCTACTACTACTAGTAATACTGCTTCTGGTAGTACAACTTTTACTACTACGTTTGCTACTACTACTACTAATTTTACCACTGCGGCTACTACTACTACAACTATTACTAGTACTATGACTTCTACTATCGCTACTACAGCTGTTACTACTGTTACTACTAGTACTAGTCCTACTATTACTACTACTACTACTACAACTACTGCTGCTACTACTACTAAGGCTTCTCCTACTATCGCAATTGGCACTACTACTGTTACTTATACTAGTACTAGTACTAGTACTACCGCAACCACTTCTGCATCTACTACTACTACCATTACTACTACATCTACTGCAGTGACTAATGCTATTACTCTACTATTACTACTACTACAATTACAACTGCTACTACTACTTCTGCTACTACTACTATAGCTGCTACTATTGCAACTATTATAGCTACTACTACTACTACTACTATTACAACTACAACTACTACCTCTACTACTCCTACTACTTCTTCTCGTCCTCCTACAACTACTACTACAACTACTGCTATTGCTACTAGTCCTACAGCTACTACCACTACTTCTACTACTACTACTCCAATTACTACTACTAGTAATATTACTAATACTACTACTATAACTAATAATAATAATAATAATAATAATACAACTATGACTACTTCTGCTACTCTTGCTGCTACTACTACAACTACTATTGTTGTTCTTACTACTACAGCTACAACAACTATGACTACTAATACTTCACCTACCACTACTACTACTGCTACTACTTCTGTTGCCATGACTCCCGCTACTACTTCTACTACTACCACTACTGGTACCAATGGGGCTACTTTTGCTAAAACTACTATTGCTACCACTACGGCTACTACTACTACTATTACAACTACTACCACTACTACTACTAGAAGTAGTTGTACTACTACTACTACATCTACTTTTGCTACAGCTACTACTATTACTACTACTACTGCTACTACAATAACAACAACTACTACTTCTACTAGTAATAGTAGCAATGGTAGTAGTAGTATTAGTAGTAATTGAAGTAGTAGTTGTCATGGTAGTAGTAGTAGCAATAGTAGTTGCAGTAGTAATTATAGTACTAGTAGTAGCAGAAGTAGTAATAGTAGTAGTGGTAGCAATAGTGGCAGTAGTAGTAGCTATCGTGGTAGTAGTAGAAGTAGCAGTAGTAGTAGTAATTATAGTCGCAATAGCGATAGTAGTGGTACTAGTAGTACTTGTAATAATAGTAGCAGAAGCAGTAGTAATACTTGTAGCAGTAGTAATAGTAGCAGTCACAATAGTAATTGTTGTAATAGTAGTGGCAGTTGCAGAGTAGCAGCAGTAGTTATAGTAGTAGTAGTAGTAGTAGCAACAATAGTAGTAGTAGTAACCATAGAAGTAGTATTAGTAGTAGTAGTAGTTCTTGTAGCTGTACTTGAGCAGTAGTAGTAGTAGCTCCAGCAGTAGTAGTAGTAGTCATAGCAGTATCAATAGCACTAGTAGTAGTAGTAGCAGCAGTAGCAGTAGCACTAGTAGTGGTTGTAGTATTAGTAGAAGCAACTGCCATAGTTCTAGTAGTAGTACAATCAACAGTAGTAGTATGAATAATAATAGTAGTCGTAACAATAGCAGTAACAACAGTAGTAGTAGTAGCAGTAATTGTAGTAGTAGTAGCAGCAGCTATAGCAATAGTAGTAGGAGTTGTAGTAGTAGCAGTGGCATTAGTGTCAGTTGTAGTTGTAGTAGTAGTAGTAGTAGTAGTAGTAGTAGTAGTAGCAGTAGTATTAGCGAAAGTTATAGTTGTAGTAGTAGTTATAGTAGTAGTAGTAGTGGCATTAGTATTAGCAATAGTCATAATAGAGGTAGTAGTAGTAGTAGCAGATGCAGTAGGAGTAGTAGTTGCTATTGTTGTTGTTCTTGTAGTAATAGTTCTAGCAGTGGTAGCAGTAGTCGCTACCATCGTAGCAGCAGCAGTAGTAGTTGGAGTTGTTGCTACAGTAGCAGTAGTAGTAGTGGTAGTGGTAGCAGAAATAGAAGAAGTAGCCGTAGAAGCAATAGTAGTAGTAGAAGCAGTAGTAGCAGTAGTATTAGTAACAATAGTAGTAAAAGTAGTAGCGGTAGTAGTAGAAGTAGTAGGAGTAGTAGTAGGAGTAGTAGTGGTAGTAGTAGCAGTAGCTATAGTAGCATGATAAGTAGTTGGATTAGCAGCAGCAGCAGCAATAGTAGTAGTAGTAACTGAAGTAGTAGTACCACTAGTGGTAGTGGGTGAGCTAGTTGTAGTAGTCAAAGTAGTAGTAGTTGTTATTGTAGGAGAAGTTGT
>RXID01014524.1:0-116643 GCA_005019695.1 Trichopus zeylanicus subsp. travancoricus
CGCCCATATTTACCCACAGCCCCTGATTGTTATTTAATCAAAATTTTACCAAAAATTCCGATTTTACGCCCGTTATTTTTACACATACACCCCTAAAAACTTATTTTTTATATTTCACCCCCCGAATTTCGGAATTTTGCAAATAAAACCCAGAAAGAACTCATATTTACAACAAAGTCCTCCAAATTCGAATTTTTGCAAACAACACCCCGTTGCGCGGGCGGGAGCGGAGGCGGCGGCCGGCGGCGGGAGCGGAGCCGGAGGCCGGGCGGGCGGGAGCGGAGGCGGAGGCCGGCGGCTGGAGCGGAGGAGGCAGCCGGGGCGCCGGCGCGCCGTAACGCGGGAGCGGACGGCCACGGCCGAGGCCGTTCCGCCCCCGCGTGCCGGGGACGGAGGCCGAGGCCGGTGCGCCCGCACGCGGGCGCCGGCGAGGACGGCCACGGCCGAGGCCGTTCCGCCCCCGCGTGCCGGGGACGGAGGCCAAGGCCGGCGCGCCCGCACGCGGAGGCCGAGGCCGAGGCCATTCCGCCCCCGCGTGCCGGGGACGGAGTCCGTCTCCGCTCCCGCGTGCGGAGGCCGTCCGCGGCCGCGTGCCGGCGGGCCGTCCGGCGCGCCGTCGGGCCTCCGGCGAGGGGTGTATTTGTAAAAATTAGTTTAAAAAAAAATTTAGAGTTATTTTTTTAAAAAAATTTAATGGTCTATTTTTTAATTTATAAATATTAAATTTATAATTATAAATATAAAAAACACTAATGTCTTTTTTGTAAAATTTTATTTAAAATATGATTAAAAATATAGACTTATTTATAAAAAAATATTGAAGGGGTCTATTTGTAAATGTATAATATGAAACTTGTAATTTTAAATTTTAAACTTTGAAACCTTCGATGACTTATTTGTAAAATTTATTTATAAAATAAATAAAATTTGGACGTATTTATAAAAAAAAATATTAAAGGTGGTTTATTCTTAAATGTAAAAAAAGTAAAAATTAGTTTTAAAAAAATTTTACAGTTATTTTTTTAAAAAAAATTTGAGGGTCTATTCTTTAATTTATAAATATTAAATTTATAATTATAAATATAAAAAACACAAATGTCTTTTTTATAAAATTTTATTTAAAATATGATTAAAAATATAGACTTATTTATAAAAAAAATATTGAAGGGGTCTATTTGTAAATGTACAATATGAAACTTGTAATTTTAAATTTTAAGTTTTGAAACCTTCGATGGCTTATTTGTAAAATTTATTTATAAAATAAATAAAATTTGGATGTATTTATAAAGAAAAATATTAAAAGTAGTCTATTTTTAAATGTATAAAATAATAAACTTGTAATTTGAAATTTGAAATTTTTAAACTTTCACTGTATTTCGCCAGGCAACGAGCGGACAGCGACGGCAAGCCGGCAGGGCAGCGACGGCAGCAGCTGCGCAGGGACTGACGGCGGCAGCGGCAGAGCACAGCGGCGGCGGCGACGCAGATGCGTTTAGGGCTACAAGAAGAAGAGGGTTATATAAGAAAGTTTTGGCCTTTTTTGTAATTCGGAATAATTTCGGAGAGTTATTTGCAAAAATCAAAATTTCGGGGACTTGTCTGTAAATTTGAATAATTTCGGGGTGTTATTTGCAAAAATCCGCGCCCGCGCCCGGGGAAGCAGGCGGAGGCCGGGGCGCCGGCGAGCCGGCGGCGGGAGCGGAGGCGGACGCCGAGGCCGTTCCGCCCCCGCGTGCCGTGGACGGAGGCCGAGGCCGGCCCGCCGGCACGCGGGCGCGGACCGCCAAGGCCAAGGCTGTCCGTCCCCGTCACGCGGGCGCGCCGGCCTCTGCCTCCGTCCCCGGCACGCGGGGGCGGAACGGCCTCGGCCTCGGCTCGGCGTGCGGGCGCGCCGGCCTTGGCCTCCGTCCCCGGCACGCGGGGGCGGAACGGCCTCGGCCGTGGCCGTCCTCGCCCGCGCCCGCGTGCGGGCGCGCCGGCTTCGGCCTCCGTCCCCGGCACGCGGGCGCGGAACGGCCTCGGCCGTGGCCGTCCGCGCCCGCGTTTCGGCGCGCCGGCGTCCCGGCCTCCGCCTCCGCTCCCGCTGCCGGCCGCCGCCACCATTCCCGCGGCCGGCCTGCCGGCCTCCTCCTCCGCTCCCGGCCGCGCAACGGGGTGTTATTTGCAAAAATCCGAATTTCGGGGACTTTTCTGTATATCGAAATAATTTCCGGGGGTTTATTTGCAAAAATTCGAATTTGGAGGACGTTTTTGTAAATCTGAATTCTTTCGGGGTGTTATTTGTAAAATTCTGAAATCCGGGGGTTAACTATAAAAAATAAGTTTTTAGGGGTGTATGTGTAAAAATAACGGGGGTAAAATCGGAATTTTTTGGTAAAATTTTGATTAAATAACAATCAGGGGGCTGTGGGTAAATATGGGCGAATTTGAGGGGATGGGGGTAATTACGGAAATTACGGGGGGTTAACCGTAATTAAGGCTAATTACGGGGGGTCACCCGTAATTATCCCTAAATTTTATATTAATTTTCATTAATTAAATTAAATTCAAGTAGAATATTTTTTGAATATATTTTAATTAAAATAGTTTTTAATAAATTTATAATATAAAATAAATAGTTCTTTTCTAATACTGATAATATATGTAATTTTCTAATGAATCCACAATAAAATAGGTAATTGTTCGTTATAAATTTTTTAAAAAATAACCACACATTTTACAATTTAGTACTAAATTAGACGAAATAAGAAAATATCCTATCCCAAACGAATTCTTAATTAAATATTAGTTAGGTGTCTAATTACTTGAGACTACCCGATTGTCATCTTCGTGGATAGTGGCGGTGAATACAACTACCGAATTAACTTTTTAATAATATTTATTTAATTAATGTAAGCAATTTGTTTTTTCTCAAAAGGAGGGAAACCGAAAAGAGGAAAAAAAAAAAAAGGAAATTTAGGTAAAAAAAATGGAAGGAAAATATTGTTTTTTATTTTTTCCGGCTTTTGTGGGCGGCGGCCACCGCCCGCCATCACAACGTTGGTGGCCGAAAAGGCGGAACGGAGGAATGAGAAACGAATGTGGCAGTCGTTTCCCAGTAGGATAGCACATTATCTACAAGAGCAATGAACGTGACACAAAGGCGAACTGGGTTAATCCCAAATAATTTTGGCTAAATAGCGGCTCAACCTTCTTGGCTTGACATGTTGGAAGGAGCCACCAACTTCATTGGCGGCCTCTGACCAGAGCAGCAAACAGGAATCGAACTGGGTTTAATTTTGATTGAAATTGCTAAACTAATAATTCCGTCAAATTAAAGGAAAAACAACAGCCAGAGCGAGATAGGCCGGAAGGTGCTTGGGCTTTTATGGGCCAATTTTAGATGGACCCGACCACTTGTAAGCCCGGCCCAAATATTTATTGAAGGGCTAGGTCCACATCAAGCCCATTATCTTCTTTAGGCGGCAGTGGGCCGGATTCGTGGAGACCTAAACCAAGACCAACGAAATCGTAACAATAAGACACCGTTTGACGGAGCACTCGGCTATATATATATATATATCTAGATAATTCTATAATTCTATCAGATTTTCAAATTATTAAATTTATTTAAAAAATAATATAATTGATAATAAAAAAAATCAAATAATATGTTACGGTCCGCTTAAAAACACCCTAAATTTCAACTTCAAAACTGACCCCAGCCTAATTTTGGATTGAAGTCATCTCTCTTTTTTTTCTCTGAGCAAAATCTCAATTTTTCGTCTTCACCGTGCGACCCGGGCCTGCCTCTCTAACAAATTTGGTATATCAAAAATATCATCATCTTCTCTGATATGATCTAAACTCTCTATTTTCAGTAATGCTTTTAGTACGAGTCAAAAATAAATTTTGAATCTGCATTTAAACTATTCATCATATGTTTCAAAACTATCTGATAACATAAGAAAAAATATAACTGATAATAAAATTAGCAATAGACTAAAATTTAAATTAATTATTTCACAATATCATAATTAAAAATTGAATTTGATGGTTTTAAAAATAACTAAAGTATTAAATGGATTAACTAGAGACCCAAGCACTGGGGGCACAAAAGAAGATCTCCATTGAAGGCAGAAACAAAAAAAAAAAAACAAAGGTGTTGGATTGAGCACCACAAAATGCAAAAGCAAAGACACAAATGATAATTAGGAGATGCAAAACAAAGCCAATAGCAAGACAAAATCAGATCCAAATAGAAAACAACAGTTGTCGATAAAATCAACCAAACTAACAGCCCCCAGCACCAACACTAATAGCAATTCTAACTACAAACCTGCATCAAAATCAGCTTCGGGAAGTAGTATAGCAGCACAGTGATTCGAAAAATCATTTAAGAAATTTGAATGCAAAAATGCTTTTCATCGGTGTTGATTATTTTATGAATAGTGTATATAAAAGAGGTGAGAATTCATAGAACAAATTAGAATACAAAAAAGTAATCCATGCCAAAACTCTCTCTATGGCCCAAAAGAAAATCAACATCTTACCTCACATCAATAGGTCTCGGATCTTCACCAATCATGATGGGGATCATGCACCGTGAGATAGAGAGGAGCTATCATGCGTAGGAGGAGGGAGATAGGAGAAAGGTCGGAGGTTTTGTAGAAGAGCAGAGGATGAGGGAGATCGGATAGGGGGAAGATGAAGGAGACAAAGAGATGGAGATGATGTTGGGGGCTCAGAGGCGGAGATGAGTATGGAATCACCTGATTTTGCAAGACAGAGATAAAGACTTGAGGGTTTTGGTCGGAAAAGAAGGGGAGATCGAGGCAGAGAAGCAGTTGCACTCAGAATGGAGAGTAGGCTCTGGTTGGAGATGGAGATGAGGCCAGTGTCAGAGATGAGGTTGGGATCGTGCGATGGCGATGAGACCGAGACAAAGGAGACAAAGAATTGGGATTTTGGTTGGAGAAGAAGACAGGGAATATAGGGAAGGTTTTCGTTGGAGAAAAAAGAGAGAGATCTCATGACTTTAATCGAAAATTAGGTTGGGGTTTGTTTTGAATCAAACTTTATCCTATTTTTGAATCGTACCGTAATGTATTATTTAATTTTTTTAAAATTATCAAAATTTTATATTATTAAAATTTTATTAAATTACATATTTTTCTTTTAAATTTAAAAAATTATATATAATTTATTTAAATTTTATTAAATTGTATATTTTTTTTAAAACTTAAAAAATTACATATAATTTCTTAAAATTGCATATAAACAATCTTTCGAGCTGAATGGATTAAGATGACTCCAGCTCAAGCTCACCTTGTTACCAAATGAACCCAAATGAATGGAGCCAAATTTGAATCGAGGTCAAAATAAGTTGAGTCAAATTTGAGTTGAGTTCGAACTCAGCTCACAAATTATTAGTTAAATTAACACCTCCAAAATTTAGATAATATTTGAGTCCTGATATAAATTAAATTTAGAGCTAATTTTTTTTTATGTTCTCCATTATATTAATCTATAATTAATTGAAAGTATGTTTATTTTTTCATTTCAATATAAACGATGTCAAATAATATATATTTTTAAAATATTATTAATTTTAATGATAAATTTACATTTAAATTTTTTAATATATTTAATAACCTAAAATAATAATAATTTTTTTAATTTTGTACTTTTAAAATTTTTTTAAGAAATTATTTACGATTTATACCTATATCTATCTATGTATCTGTCTCTCTGTATATAAAATCGTGTCGGACGAAAACAAATGGCAAATTTTGAAACGGTTGTCCTATCCTTACTAAAAGCATTGAGCGCACACACGAAGCACGAAGCAAGTTGAAGACATACTTGAACCATTCTTGCCGACAATCTCACACACATCACACGCACCTAATGATCTGGTTCCTCTTTGTACCACTCTGCTCTCCATAATTCATCTGTCTTTTGATTCCTTCCATCATTCACGGTAGCCATGGTCCACCCCAACAATCAACTTCCTTTTTCGTACTTACAATTTACATCGATCCAGATTATTCTCACTTGTTACTGTTCCATCAAACTGAAGTAAAACCTGCTGCCTTCCCTTTCAGATTCCGGCCAGGCATTCCCGCGGGGGCACCGGGTTTCGGGCTTTGTCAGTGCAGTAGTCGTAAATCATGTGGTTGTACCGGACCCACCGGTATCGGCGAGCCTGCAGCACGTCGAGCTGCTGGTACGACGGCATGTCCCACCAGTTGCTGGCGTTGCCGCAGCAGCTGCTCAGGCCACTGGTGGCGGGGCACGCCTCGATGTCGAACTCTTTGTAGTAGGCGCAGAAGGGTGCCTTGGTCCAGTCTATCTTCTCCAAGCCGCCTCTGGTCGCCCAGTTATCAGCATTCCAGAGGGTGGAGTAGATGCCCATGGGCTGCGCTTTGGGGTAGGGCACCCCTTCGGCTTCATTGTTCTTGAACACCCTTATAGGGGTTTCGTCGACATAAAACCTACACAAGGGACAGAAAATCAAAACGTGCTCTACATTGAACCACTTTCAGCACAATGCCAGAGACATCTGGAGTTTGAGTCTGAAAAAAAAAAAGGGAAGATGAAGTGAAATTGAATTTACTTTTGAGTTCTAGTCAGTAGTTTGGGGTTTGAGTTGCTAGAAGAAGCCATGCACAATTGAATGGGAGGTGCCGCTTGCAAGCGGGGCTTTTATGGCAGATTGGACCATAGACTGGCATGGCCACTGCTGTGGAAGTAAATGAGTTTTAAGTTGAAGTTACTTTGGAAGACAGGGTTGGTAGTTATTTGACCTGACGATTGTTTTGAAGACAAATGATAAAGTGGAAAATAGTACTAAAAAAGAGAACATTGGATTAACTTGATGAAAAAGTAAACCTAACTCATTCCATGAATAAGATTTCTTTTTTGAAAAGTAATTAGTTTGGTGAGCTCTGGCGTACTAACACGATTTGATACTGATTCCAGAAGATGGAATAGGCGTGGAAGTCCCTGGAGGGATCGAACCACAGGTTCACTCTCTGCTCTCTGTCACCCTTGCCATGGGCATACACGTTCGTCTGCAGTGTGTACGGCTGACCGGTTCTGTTCCCCAAGAACTCAAAGTCGAGCTCGTCACGAACCTCGTTGGTATCCGAGTTCAGCTACAGAACAAAACAGATGGTCATCCATTTCAGTAGTACTACTCTCTTCTTCGGAGTCACAACGTAGAAATGTGCATACATAGAATGCGGTGACTGTGCCGGCGGAGTCTCCAGAGATGAGCTTAATCTTGATGCTGACTTTGCCAAACAGGAACTTGTTCTTCGAAGCGAACCCGCATCCTTTTCGGAAGAATTCGTCGGATTCGGTGAGAGCTCAGAAGAAATGTAAGAAGCGAAAGAAGAAGCAAGTTATACCGGAGGTTTGGTCGAGAATGAGCTTGATGGTGGTGCCATTGCCGAGCTGCGTAATGTGGGACTCAGTCCATGTTGGCTGGAAGTCCTGAGTGAAGGTTGCAGGCTTGGAGTTGGAAGATGGAAGGAGAAGCAAGAGTGAGAGTAGAGTGTAGAGAAGATGGAAGGAGCCCGTCATTGGCATCTCCCGCGGACTTCTTTTTCTTGCTGTGGTTCTTGCCTTGTTTGTCTTGGTTTGGACTTATAAGAATGGATGGTTTGGATGATAAGCCTGAATAAGGAGACTTTAATAGTAGCAACAAAGAAAATATTTCAAAATTTTCACATTTATGACTTTCACAAACCAGAGATGGATACTTGGATTTTAATCCTCGATCCACCGCAGACAAAACTGTTTGATATTAATCCAATCAAAAACATCTTTTTAGGCGAGTGATTTGACACGTCAGGGTTTGGCTTTTTTGACGTTAATTAGGGTTTAAGACAGAAGAGGACAAAATAGACCAGCTCATAGTGGGTCCACAGCATGCGGGCCCCAAAACTTTGTAAGGTTCAGGTGTGGGAAACGAATTCCAGGCAGGGAAACGGAAAAGTGAATAGCGAGAACTCTCCGACAGCTGGCAGACCCGCTTAGTATTAATTGGCCTGTATGGGCCGTGTTTGTTTCGATTCCCAAAGCCGGGAATTGGAAGAACAGAGGGAATTGATTCCCTCCATTTCGGTATTTATTTCGATTCTCAGAACCTGTAATCGAGGGATTCGGCTATTTCTTAATTCTCCCGATTCCGGTTTTTAATTTCCGGCCAAAACGAAAGGAAAACACCAATACCCGTGTTTTCCTCTCGTTTTTCACTGTAGCACCCTCGGTTATTTCCCACGAATTCCTCTCCATTCCCGATCTCATCCAGCCTCGTCTTCTTCTTCGACGAGATTCTTCTCCACCGATCTCGTCCAGCCTCGTCTTCTTCTCCGACGAGATCTCGTCCAGCCTCGTCTTCTTCTCCGACGAGATCCTTCTCCACTGATCTCGTCCAGTCTCGTCTTCTTCTCCGACGAGATCTCGTCCAGCCTCGTCTTCTTCTCCGACGAGATCCTTCTCCACCGATCTCGTTCAGCTCGTCCAGCTCGTCTTCTTCTCCGACGAGATCCTTCTCCATCGATCTCGTCCAGCTCGTCCAGCTCCCCATTCCCGATCTCGATTGCCCCGATTGCGGCCCGACCATTGCCCCGACCGCTGCTCCGACCGCGCCCCAACTGCTGCCCTGACCACTGCCTCGATCGCGCCCCGACTGCTGCCCCTGCTCTTTACTATCATCATCAAGTTGTTGAACGGTTTTGCCGTAATTTTCAGAGGACGAAGCTGGAAAGGATGATGGAAGAGTTGATGATCAGTTGCATCAAGTTGCATCCTCCCTTCAAACAGCTGAAAAGAATTTTTGGAAGAAAGCCGTGTATTCAACTTTGATGAAGTTCAAGGGGGAACAATTTAGTAAACCTTTTCTGGAATTTGCATATAAGCGTTTACATGAGAACGAGGTTGATGGCATGACATTTGATGGATGATATAAGTATGTAGTTATATATTTTGTAATAACCTGTTAAGTTAAACTATGTATTTAATCATCTTTTGAGCGGATTTTTGTATTAACCTGTTAAGATGTCTTTTCTAATATATTAAGTTGTTTCTGTAGTAGATACAAATCATCGTAATATTTATTATGATATTTGTACATATAATGAAACTGAAGTCCCTTCATTTTTTGGGTCTTTTTGTAAAATCTTATTAATTTTTAAAATTATTTCAATAATTTTAAAATTAAAATTATTTTATTACTCAAATTATTTAAATATTACTTATTTTCAAAAAAATAAGTATATATTTTCTGTGTTTATTAAAAATTATTTTAGAAGATAATAACAAAATTATATTAAATAAATCTGTAATTGATTATAATAAGTTATTTACATAATTTGTTTTTTTTATTTTTTTAAAATATTTATTATTTTTAATTATTTTTATATATTTCTCAATTTCCTACGGTAAAAACTCATCCAAACACAGGAATTCAACAACTTATGGAATTAATCAATTCCATTTGTCAACCAAACAACGAAAAGAAATTGGCCAATTCCCAATTTCCTACAGTAAATACTTATCCAAATATTGTAATTATTTAATTCTTTCAATTCCTTCAATTCTCCGGAATCACTCAATTTCTACGATTTCAGGATTCCTAAACTCGGAATCGAACCAAACGCGCCCGTGTGGGAAACGAATTCCAGGCAGGGAAACGGAAAAGTGAATGGCGAGAACTCTCCGACAGCTGGCAGACCCGCTTAGTATTAATTGGCCTGTATGGGTTGGTGAGAAGATATTAAGAATCATTAACCTTAAAAACGAGCAATTAATATTTATTCCATTTTACATCCATCAGTTTTAGTAATAACACGAATTTAATAAACTTATTACTAATTGCACAAATTCCGCAATTATATTTTCGGGTAATTAGACACGATAATGAATAATTAGGCAATAAAGCACTCGGGAGCGGGAGCACGTCTCGGGTCCTTGCAGTAGTCGTAGATCATGTAGTTATCCCGCACCCACTTGAGCTTCTGGATTGCAGGCGCGTCGAGTGATTGGTCCCACCACTGGGCTTTGGCGGCGGACGACGAGCACGACGAACGGCTTGCGGACCACGTGCATGCATCGGCTACGAAGCGCCGGTACGAGGCTGTGAAAGGGGCCTTGGACCAGTCGGTCTTGACGAGCCCGCCCCTCGTGGCCCAGTCCTCGGCGTCCCAGAGGCTGGAGTAGAGCCTCATGGGCTGGGCCTTTGGGTAGGCGATCCCGTGCGCCTCGTTGTTCTTAAAAACCCTAATCGGTGTGCCGTCCACGTAGAACCTGCAGCGCAGCAAACTAGAGGTTCAGCATCCTGGCCGATTTCAACAATGTTGCCTCAGCGACAAGACCATGCATGCACTAGAGGCAGATATGTTCGAGGTCATTAATGTCCTATTTATTGTTGTTGGACAAATTAAAAATTCCTAAAGAGGAAAATTCAAACTGGTACAAGTGAAATCAAGACAAGGTCCAAGCAAGAAAAGGCCTTTTTTTTTTTTTCATTTTTCAAACTCATTTATCATGAGATGTCATCATATTGTCTAGCTATCAATACAAAAGATGAGGTCCGTGAAAAGTCTCGATCTTTTTATTGTGGTTGATAAGACTTTGATGATCGTGTTCTTTTAATCTTCTTATAAAACCAAAATTTATAGAATTTTAAACAATTCTAGATTTATCATTATTAGCCCTCAACCGACGCCGACACGACAAATATGATGGATCCTGATACAACCCACATCGTTAGACATCGATAACGATATCAATACCTTGCTGTTAGACCTTGATTAGAACTTAAAAGGCAAAAGTCATGAATATCTAGGAGTCTTGTGAATTAGATACTTAACAGGACTTGTTGGGGATTCCAGAGGATGGTGTAGGTGTGGAAGTCCATTCTGGGATCAAACCAAAGATAGAACTGCTGCTCCCTGTTGCCCTTGCCCTGGCTGAACACATTGGTATGAAGCGTGTAAGGCTCCCCGCTCACATTCCCCAGGAACTCAAAGTCTATCTCGTCATGTGTAGGGCCTAACGAAGATAACTACATCGCATAACAATAACCAAGACCCTAGTTAATCACCACGCCAAACCCTAATCACAAAACAGGCGTCGTTTATATATCTCACTTACATAGTAGGCGGTGACGGTGCCGGCAGAGTTGCCGGCGACAAGCTTGATGTTCATGTCAATCCGACCGAACAAGTACTCGTTCTTCGACTGGAAGCCGGAGCCCGAGGTCCTGTCCAAAGAAAGTGTCAGGAGCTCTCCAGTCTCTGCTATCCTTCCTCGGCCAGTGCCCCAGGTGATATCGATGTCGTTGTTGAAGTTCGCGAAGGCGGCGGGGGAGAAGGCCAGGACAGTGACTAGTGGTAGAAATAGCTTACTCATCTTCGAAAACCTAGCGGTAGTAACACTAATCGCTAATGAGTGAGCGTGCAGAGAAAGAAGAGTTTTAGGGTTTATATAGACAGCTCGATTTGTTGCCAACTCACCACTCGTTTTCTCTCATCAAAGCCTTGCCTCGTGGGAGTTCATGCAATGCACCCTTCATCCTTCTAAAATGGTCTCCATCGAATAAAACAGCGTTGTTTTCCTATTTATTGCATCTGTTTCGCTGTCATGTCACAATAATATTTTCTTTTGAAGTTGATATATTATATCTGCATGCATGATACGTAGTACGTATAATCACTTGTATTAAACCAACCATCTTTAGGGTATTCGGTTGTAATTAACTATCAAAGTGGGACCATAAAGCAAATATGTTTTTTTTTTTTTTTTGTGATCGATGGAGGTCTTATCCTTTTGACAAAGACTAAAAAGTTAGCAAACAAAAACAATATAATTCGTGGTCTATTTTTGGTTAAGTTAAACACAAGGTTATGGATTTGGTGCTATGTCCTAATCGTCGCTGCAAGTTGTCGATGAGATGGCATTTTAACTAAGGGCCATGCTTAATCGTGATTAAGAACTTTATTAGAGGATCGTGTTAAGGTTTGATGGGCTAACTAGTCTTGATCGTGGTTTTTGGTTCTTGTGAGATAAATGCACGTTAACATGGTCTTGGTTGCAAAAAATATTTACTCGAAAAATTTTAAACTGGTTGAGATGTCAATTGATTGGATTGATGGAAAAATTACAAAAAATATTGAGTTCAATGTAGCCTACAAATTGATGTAGGACAAAGTAGAAGATACATAAATTGGTCGACAAGCTTTTCACCAAAGAGCTTTCGTTTGTGCTACATGGAATGTCAAATGTCAACAACCGAAAGATATCCCTTTTATCAAAACATCAGGGACCTTTTTGCATATATACCCACAACAAGATCGACCTTTCCACATAAAAGGAACAAAGCATGGAGTTACAATGACATTTATCAAGGGTCTGCTTGCGATAACGCATCGGTCTTTTTACATGATTTTGATGATTTGTCTGAAAATTTAGAGTTGATTGATACCCATTTTGTAGGTTTCGTGCGAAATTTTATAGCTTTCAAGGGTATTTGTACAAAAAAATTGTTGAACACGACCTCGTTGGTCCAACTCGTCACATCCATGCACTCAAATGCCGTTGCAAGCTCATTGACACGATATGTTAGGCCAGCATTGAACATTAACAAGGATTATGTGGCTCGCTAAGCCCAGTTTTAGTTGTCCGCAGGCCAGCTAAGTCGATGCTACTAATACATTGCATCATCAATCGGCTTCATTCGGAGTTTGCAATTTGACAAGGACTTGGCA
Source organism: Trichopus zeylanicus subsp. travancoricus (assembly GCA_005019695.1). Classification (NCBI taxonomy): domain Eukaryota; kingdom Viridiplantae; phylum Streptophyta; class Magnoliopsida; order Dioscoreales; family Dioscoreaceae; genus Trichopus; species Trichopus zeylanicus. The sequence goes on from RXID01014524.1 coordinate 12,759, forward strand.
ACTAATTGAGCTCTTCAACCATGATACATACCTCTCCTAATTAATGAGTTTAAGCTGTGATTTAAGCTCGACTTGGTTAACTTAATCAAAAGTTGTGTGATTGGGTTTTCGTTTTTGTTGTCAATTCTGCGAGTAGCTTTCATCTCAGAGCAGCCATTCCATGACCATCTCTTCCCCCATCTCAACTCACTACCCATTTCCTCTTTATCTCTTGAACTTTGCCAACTTAATTACCAACAACAAAGTTATTATGTTTTTTATGAGTTAAGTTTACTCTATTTTCATTCACTAATAAAAAGTAATGAAGTATGGTGTGGTGGTGGTTCTTGTAGAAAAAAATGAATTAGGGTCCTTATATGAAACCTAAGCATAGGATTTTTTTTTCTTAATAAAAATAAAAAGATTATTTTTCGTAAATTCATAATAACATAATTGATTTTTTTTTTTTGTTAAAATCTTTAAAAAAATTTTATCTGGTTGGGGCGACGGCCGCGCCAAGTTCCTTGCAAACGGCGAGCTCGTCACCACCCTCTCCCTTGACAATTACTTCTGCTCCGGCTTCCAATCCAAGGACGAATATCTGTTTGGCTGCATCGACATGCAGATAAAGCTCGTCGCCGGGGACTCTGCTGGCACTGCCACCACCTTCTACGTAAGTTCATTCAATCATCCTTCATCAATTTGAGCTAGTACACATATAAATTTAGCTTGTTATTCATGGGTCATTTTGTTAACGCATGCACATTCAATTATCGTCCCAAGGACCGACAACATATTCTTCATCATCAAAATCCATTATCTTTTTGCTATTACATAGCTTACCTTGTTTGCTATGCCTTACGGATTCCTTGTGGATAACATTTCAATAATCTTCTAGAAATGGAGGCCAGAGGAGTCCCCTTCCCCAAGGACCAACCCATCAGGATGTATTCTGTTGGTTTTAGGTGTTTCGAATCCGGATTTTTCGGATAGTTTTAATTATATTAGGAAGTTATTTAGTGGGCTTAATTCTTATCTAGATTTATCTTCTACTAAAAGACTTAAATTAGTAGAAGTCTTATTTGAATCAGTCTTCTATTTTGACTCAAACATCATTAGGTCACATCTATAAATACACCATTAATGTAAGGGTTTCTATATAGAGTGAGAGAGATATATATAGATCAATATTCTCAATACGTCTTCTGACGGTTAGGCTACTTAGTCTTTTGTGAGAGTTGGTGATATTGGAGTTTCGTCTCCATCGTTGTAATCTTCTCTTTTCTCTTCTCAGCAATACAATATTCTCTGAATCATCTTCCCCACATATATCTCTTGTATGCTATCTTTTCTCATTTTCTGTTATTCCTCTATATCGTGAATTATGGTGGATATCGATATTTTCCGCAGCAAGTGGTATCAGAGCTTGGTTCAATATGTCTACTACGAAGTTCGATATAGAGAAATTCAATGAAAAGTAACAATTTTCTATTTGGCAAGCAAGAGTTCGTGCAATTCTTACTCAACAAGAATTGAGAAACACATTGGAGGACGTCAAGGCTGAAGATGTCGCCGAAAGTATCTAGAAAAACCAAAAAGCTAGTCCACATAGCACAATCATCCTTAGTCTCACTGATGAGGTACTTTATCCGTTTCTTGATAAAACATCACCTTCGGAGTTATGGAAAAAGCTGGAGAAACAATATATGAGTAAGTCTATCTCAAATCGAGTTTACTTAAAGCAAAAGCTCTTCAATTTTCGAATGAGAGAAGGTACGAATATAGTTGATCATCTTAATGCTTTTAATAAACTTGTCTGTCAATTGTTAAGCATTGATGTTAAAATTGAAGATGAAAACAAGACAATTATTTTATTATCGTCTTTACCTCCTTCTGTTGAAAATCTTAAAACTACTCTCATATATGGGAAGGATTTGAAATTTGACGATATTTCTATTGCCCTTCTATTTAATGAATATTTGAAAAAGATTGAAGGGGATGTGTCACACTCAGAAGCATTAATTGTCAGAGGTCGTACCAAAGAAAGATCAAGGACAGGTCATTCTAGATCCAAATCCAAAGAAAAAAAACTGCAGGTATTGTAAGAAGATGAGACATGCAATTAAAGATTGTTGGAAGCTCAAAGCAAAGAAAGAAAAAGAATCTCAATCTAAAGAGCAAGCCAAAGAACAAGTGTCAGTTGTTGAAGGGAGTTCTGATGATGATTTGGATAACTTTCTCTCTATTAGTTCTAATTTCAATTGTTATCATGATATTTGGATTCTTGATTCTGGTTGTTCTTACCACATGTGTCCTAATAAGGATTGGTTTGAAGACTACAAGTCTTATGATGATGGTTTAGTTTTGATGGGTAATAATAATCCATGCAAAACTGTTGGAATTGGAACAATCAAAATTAAGATGTTTGATAATATTATTAAAACTTTTACTGATGTTAGACATGTTCCTGATTTGAAAAAGAATTTGATCTCTTTGGATATTTTGGATTCTGCTGGTTATAAGTATTTTGCTGAAAGTGAAGTTCTTAAGGTTGCTAAAGGCTCATTGATAGTGATGAAGGGCCTAAAGTATGGAAATTTGTATGAGTTAGTAGGAAAAATCGTTGCAGGTGGAGCAATAATTTCTCAGGCTTCTTCTTCTGATTTGACCCACTTATGGCATATGCGTCTCGGTCATATGAGTGAGTAAGGTTTAAGTGAGCTCAACAAAGAAAAATTACTGAAAGGCCTCAACTCATGCAAATTGAATTTCTGCAAGCATTATCTCTATGATAAATAGTTCAATGTAAAGTTTAACACCGGTACTCATTGCACTAAAGGCTTAATTGATTATATTCATTCTGATGTGTGGTGCTCTCCTATTTCATCAAAATCTGGTACTCGTTATTTTGTCAGTTTTATTGATGATTTTTTTAGAAACGTGTGGATTTATTTTTTGCATCACAAAGCCGAAGTGTTTTCTGTTTTCAAACGATGGAAAACTTCAGTTGAAAAAAGGACTGACAGAAAAATCAAATACCTCAGAAGTGATAATAGCGGAGAGTACAAATCAACAGAGTTTCTCAAATTCTGTGAAGATGAAGGCATCAAACGCCACTTTACCATCTCAGGAAAACCTTAATAAAATGGTGTGACTGAAAGGATGAATAAAACCTTGTTAGAGAAAGCACGTAGTATGCTCAGTATAGCTAATCTTAATAAAGATTTTTGGGCAGAAGCAGTCAATACAGCATGCTTCATTGTGAATCGCTCTCCTCAAATAACCATTAATTGCAAGACTTCTGAAGAGGTATGGATTGGTCAACCTGCAAATTATTCTTCTTTAAAGATTTTTGGTTTCCCTGTTTATGTGCATGTTGTCAAGGATAAGTTAGATGTACATTCCAAAAAGTGTATTTTCCTGGGTTATGCCAAAGGCGTCAAAGGCTATCGTTTGTGGGATCCTACTATTTCAAATGTAATTATTGAGAGAGACATAGTATTTGATGAAAGTGTTATGCTAAAATCTCTCAAGAAAGGTCCCAATGATATAATACAAGTGAAGATGAAGTATGTAGTTCTTTCAAAAGAAGATATTCAGAGTATGCCCAACTCTCAAGAAAATTCTAAGAATCAAGTTTCTGAAAAGACTCCACTTCGAAAATTTCAAAGAAAAGAAAAGCCACCTGAAAGGTATGATTTTGAAGATATAGTAGCTTTTGCTTTAGTTACTGACAATGGTGATCCTTCTTCCTATAAAGAAGCAGTGCAGGATAAGAATTCTTCTCAGTGGCAAGCTGCTATGAATGAAGAGATGGATTCTGTTCAAAAGAACCATACTTGGGATTTAGTGAAATTACCAGAAGGTAAAAGAGCAATTGGTTGCAAGTGGGTATTTCGAAAGAAAGAGAATTTCTCTGAGATAGATGGTGTTAAATTCAAGACTTGTTTAGTTGCAAAAGGGTATTCATAAAAAGAGGGTGTTGACTTTAATGAAATTTTCTCTCCTGTGGTTAAACACACATCTATTCGTTTTCTACTTGCTTTAGTTGCTTTTCATAATCTTGAGTTAGAATAGTTTGATGTCAAAACTGCATTTCTGTATGGAGAATTAGAAGAACAAATTTTTATGCAACAGCCTGAAGGGTTCATCCAAGAAGGCAAGAAAAATTTTGTCTGCAAGTTGAACAAATCACTTTATGGTTTGAAACAGTCTCCAAGACAATGGTATAAAAGGTTTGACAGTTTTATATTGGGACAAGATTTCATCCATTGCAAACATGATTATTATGTTTATTTTAAGATGCATGCCAATAACTCATTTATTATATTACTTTTTTATGTTGATGATATGCTTATCGCTACTCAAGACATATCTCTACTAAATGATTTAAAGTTTAAAATGAAAAAGAAATTTGAGATGAAAGATTTAGGTGCTGCAAGGAAGATTCTCAGTATGGAGATTGATCGAGATCGAAAGCATGAAAAATTATGGCTCAAATAGAGCAAGCATCTCGAGAAGATTATTTCTCGTTTTCACATGCAGAATTCAAAACCCGTCAGTACTCCTTTGGCATCTCATTTCAAGCTTTCAGCTCAACAATGTCCTTCTACAAATGAAGAGCATGCATACATGGAGAACATCCCATTTTCAAGTGCTGTTGGAAGTCTAATGTATGTTATGGTATGCACAAGACCTGATATTGCACAAGCAGTCAGCGTTGTTAGTCGTTACATGACAAATCCAGGAAAAGAGTATTGACAGACTGTGAAATGGCTATTAAGATATATCAAAGGTACTCTTAATATTAATTTATGTTTCAACAGAAACACAGTGCAAGAGGCCAAAATTATTGCCTATGTCGATTCAGACTATGCTGGAGACCTTGATCGACGTCGATCTCTCACTGGTTATTTTTTCTCTTTGTGGGGGACCTATTAGTTGGAGGTGTACCTTACAGTCAACTGTAGCATTATCTACAACAGAGTCTGAGTATATGGCAGCTATAGAAGCCGTCAAAGAAGCTCTATGGCTAAAAGGTTTAGCAAGTGAAATTGGTTTTTCTCAACATGTTCTTTATATTTTTTTCGACAGTCAAAGCGCCATACACCTTACAAAGAACCAAATGTACTACGCCAGATCAAAGCATATAGGTGTCTGATTTCATTTTATTCGTGATATTATTGAAGACGACGAGATTTTTTACAAAAGAGTCATACTTTAAGAAATTCTGCAGATATGTTGACGAAGGTGATTCCGATTGATAAGTTCAAGTTCTGTTTGGACTTGATCAATATTTAAGGTCGTTGATCCCATCCCAGGAGGTAATGACAAAGACATCTATTGAAGATTCAAATTCAGAGAATAAGATGATTCAAGCCAATGTGAAGATTGTTGGCTTTATAGTGTCTCGAATCCGGATTTTCCGGATAGTCTTAATTATATTAGGAAGTTATTTAGTGAGCCTAATCCTTATCTAGATTTATCTTCTACTAGAAGACTTAAATTAGTAGAAGTCTTATTTGAGTCAGTCTTCTACTTTGACTCAAACATCATTAGGTCACATCTATTAATACACCATTAATGTAAGGGTTCTATATAGAGTAAGAGAGATATATATAGATCAATATTCTCAATACTGTCTTCTGACGGTTAGGCTACTTAGTCTTTTGTGAGAGTTGGTGATATTGAAATTTTGTCTCCATCGTTGTAATCTTCTCTTTCCTCTTCTCATCAATACAATATTCTCTGGATCGTCTTCCCCACATATATCTCTTGTGTGCTATCTTTTCTTTTTTTTTGTTCTTCTTTTATATCGTGAATTGTGATAAATATCGATATTTTTTACAACAGTACTTGTACCTGTAACGCGAGCGATTGGGCCATGATGGGTGGCCGCATCAAGACCAATCGGACTCTAGCGCCCTTCACAGCCTACTGCCAGAATTTCCAAGCCAACGCTTGCGTCATCCCTCCGGGGAACTCCGGCTGCCCACCGAAGCAACCGAACTCTTTTGAGCAATGTGTGGATGAACCAAGAAGTGGACTCGGAGAGCTACACGAGGTTGAGATGTGCGCGGGAGAAGTATATGAGTTACGACCACTGTTCAGATTCGAAGAGGTTTCCGCAGGGTTTTCCTCCGGAATGCGAAGCTCCTTGATTAATTTGGTTTTGTTTCTTAATAGAAATCTTAAGCTATTCATAATTCTTTTTGATACCTGGTATTAAACACATGCAATAGAGAGGCTCGCCGATCGCATTTCAAAATCTAATTTCATGATTTTTAAGGGGGTTATATATGAGATTGCCAAGCCGTGGTCAAATATCACGTGGTCTGCGCGTGATCTAAAGCCGGCGTCCTTGAACCCGAATTTCGGACTCGGTCTTCCATCACCCACTGCAATAGAGTCCATGAGTGACCTTGTCGCCGCCCTTGATGCTTCGCCGGCAGTAGCCGGCGACTCAACGGTGGCCAAGGGCGGAACCGCCATCTCTGTCGCGGCGCGGATCGCCGAAGTGCAGGCGTGGCTTTCGGCGCAGTTCGAAGCGGCGGGCCGCGAGGTCCCTGCCTTCGAGTACACCCCTCGCGGCCTGGCCCATCTCCACGCCGTGGCCTCCCTCTTCGTTGCTCTATCTCGCGCCGCCTCCATCGTTGCTGCTGGTCTTCGCCTCAAGGCCTCCGAGTACCGGGCACAGGCCGTCCGCATCCGGGAAGTACTCGAGGCAGCTGGGCTCTCACACGAGCGGCTCACACCAGTTGCACTCGCCGCCGCGCAGGACCTTGCTCGTGTTGCTAATCTTCTCAATATCCGGGATGCGGAAGCCAGCAGGTGCGAATCTTGTTAGGATCGTTGGAAAGTTTCGAACTTTAGCAATTTCTGCATCAAATTGTTGAAATTAGACGGATAAGGTTTTAATTTTTTTCGAGTTCGGATAAACATTATAGCTTTTGGATTTTTCTTTTTTGAAATCTGAATGGAATGTGTTAAATTTCGATAGAAGTTATTGTTCCGGTCGCACGTGTTTTGAAAATGTCTCCATTTTTGGTTACTGCTGTGAAATATGATGGGAAGTTGTATTCTTGGTGGTTTAGGTCCAGAAAGTTCACGAACTTTGTCTCCTATTTCATTCTGGTTATTTATGTCTTCTTTTCTTTGAGAAGAGGTGGTTGACATCTTGATGCTTGATGAAAATGCATAGTTTTGTTGTAGCAATGGGGGAGCTGTCGCTAAGGAAGGCGGATGTTGAAGAGAAGAGGGCAAAGGTGCAGAATGAGTCCAAGGTTCTTCTCGAGTACACACGAAAGGCCATTGCAAAGCTCAATGATCTAAAGAAGCAAGAAGATCACCTTTTGAATTTAAATTTTAAAACTTGTATCTTGACATAAATGTCAATTTTGAACTTCTCTGCTTACTAAATTGTCCTGTCTTACATACAGGACATATGTGAAGTTTGAGAATGAGGTTCCAATGCATGAGGCTCAGATACATCAGTGGCAGACAAACCTTGCCATCATGGATTCTAAGGAGCGACAATATATGCTCCAACATTCTAATTATAAGGTATTTAAGGTTGCTGTGATGTTGTATGTTGTAAATTTGCATTCATTGTTTCAAATAAGTGACTTCATAAACTAGTATCTAGTGAACCAATTACAGGTCGCTGGAGTGGGTGTGTGCTGTGTGCTGGATATTGGCAATCTGATATGACTTTATTACTTAATCTTATAAACAAGCCAGATTTTGATATATTGACAGTGGCTGGTGGCTTCCTGAACTGATAACTTTAGCTTTCAGAGCTGTTAATGTCTTTATTTTTAGCAATAATTCTCCATTTTCTTGGAATTTTGGATAATTTATATTTTCTAAATAACATTTTGCTTCGCAGGCATTGCTTAGTCGTGTGGGCTACACTCCAGAAATAAATCATGGTGTGCTGATGGAAATGGCTGAGCATCGAAAGGAATTGGAGAAGAAAACTAAGCCCATTTTAGATACATTGAGGAGCTACCAAGATTTGCCTCCTGTATATCCTGCTTTTCGATGAACAATATTTCTGTGCAATTCATATTGTTTTGACTTGGATTTATTTCTTCATAGTTTTTTTTCAGGACAAAGCTCTTGCTGCATTAGCGATTGAAGAAAAGAAAAGACAATATGCGGCTGCAGAGAAGTACCTTGAAGAAGTTCTGCACTCTGCCCTAACCACACCAGAGCTATGATTTGTAAGGGGTGCTTTTCATATAGAGAATGTATTGTTTCCACAGTCATATTTTTCTTATGATATGATTGGGCACTATTTACTGAAAAAGTGCCCCCTTTACTTGATGGCTGATGGAATTAAAGTCACCTGGAAGTCAACATTTCGCTTATGCTCTGGAGCAACACTATTTTTCCAAGTCCATTCTTGTTGGAGGTTGTATTCTTTTCCATAGTATAGGACACAGGAGAACACACGGAAGAATTATGTCACAGCAGCTTTTTCATAGATAGTTGCATTTTTTGCTGCTTTGCATATTACATATCTTAAGTTACAGTTGAATGAAATCTTTTTTACCAGCCAATTATTCATTTCTGTATTTAATTGGTTATTTCATTTGTATACGTCTGCTGACTTTTGGCTCTGAAACTCTGTTCCTTCAGATTTGCAGATTTCAACATTCTGATCTCACACTCGTCCTTATACCGAAGTTTCATCATAGCAGTAAAATTAGAGCAGTGAGGTATGAGCCCGCGGAAGCTGTGCCAAAGAGAACCATTTGACGAGTTTGCACATTGTTTCCATGCTGTGAATTAGCTTTGTATTTCCTGTTGATTGCAATTGGTGTGTAAATGTACTTCATGTGGTAGCTTGGAAATTGGGGTGTATCATCTGTACATTCTTGAATTTTATTATTTTCTTTTGAGTCTATTGTGTATGTGGATATATACACATATTCTCAGTTCTAATCTGTAGATTTGTGCCCTTTCTGAACCTGTGTTTTTCAACCGAAGTAACCTGGATATTTCTTCTAATTCACAAAGTTATTCGCTAATCATTTAATATTGCGACTACCAAATGTAGGGAGTGATGAATTGACCATACAGTCTTCTTCATATTCTGGAATGCAGCAGAGATGGTGTTGTATAATTTTTCTTGGTTAAAGCAACAGCAATTAAGTGGAAATCTTGGAAGATCCTTCTGTAACTATAAGTGACTGTTCACCAGAAAGTTTCTAGATAATTGCTTAGAGAAGTATTTGACTTCTAAGACATCTTTTTATGATTCCATGTAATTTAGAATGGAACAGATGTTTAATGTGGAAGTCTCTATTTTTCTTTTTGCTTCAAAACGCTTTCAGTCTTGCTGATGAAGAATCGTTGGACAAGGATAAGCTTTATACGATTGATATATTTATGTTTCTTTATGATATTATATGAAGGATAGGATTTGATTATACTATTCTTTGTAAGCAGCATGAACAATAGCCTAGGGAAGAATCAACAAAATCAAAGAATAGGTAAGCTGCTCTCCATCTTCAAGCTATGGAGCACTCTCGAGGTAGGCCTTGTGGAAATCGTTTCAGGTCAGTGCAGTAGTTATATATCATGAAATTCTTCTGCACCCATCTCATCCTCTCCTGGCCTGTGGAATCCAGGTCCTGATTCCACCAGGCACTGCTCGGCGATGGTGTCCTCAGGCCACAGCTTGACACACCTGATGACCAAACACAGGCATCAGCTTTGAAGTTTCGATACGAGGCAGTGAAGGGAGCCTTAGTCCAGTCTGTCTTAACACGGCCACCTTGTGTGGCCCAGTCGTCAGCATTCCAAAGACTAGAGTAGATCTTCATCGGCTGGCTCTTTGGAAAAGCAACACCTCTCGACTCCAAGTTCTTGAAATCTCTAATAGGAATTCCATCGACCATAAAGCTGAAAGAAATGAAGAACAATTGTTTCAGTCTCCTGATATCATGAGGAAATTTTCCTTAGAAAGCTGGAGTTCTAATCACTTACATAACATGTCTAGGATTCCAGAGGATGGAATATGTGTGGAAGTCCTTGGTTGGATCAAACCAGAGGTGAAACTGCTGCTCTCTGTTACCCTTCCCCTGGGTGAAAACATTGGTATGGAGCGTGTATGGGTTCCCACTGAGGTTTCCAAGGAACTCTAAGTCAATTTCGTCGTGCATCGGTCCCAGTGATGATAACTGCATACACCAATTACACTTCATCAGTTTTTGCTTCATTACTTAAATACGAGAGACACCAACGGAAGGCTTACATAGTAGGCAGTTACAGTGCCAGCAGAATTCCCTGATACAAGTTTGATCTGCATGTCAATCTTGCCAAAGAGGTACTCATTCTTGGATTCAAATCCAGAGCCTGAAGTCTTGTCCATGGACAGAGTGAGGAGCTGCCCATTGTCGAGGATCTTACCTCTGCCGTTGCCCCACGTAACAGCAAAGTCCTTGAAGAAGCTACCAGCAGTGGCAGTGCCCACCAGCGAGCAAGCAAGCAAAGCAAGCAGCAAAGCCATGGCCAGGTAGTAAGCTAGGTGTTTGTATGGAGATGGATGCATGGAGGTATATGCAGGGTTTTATAGGCAGAGAAGAGGGGATGGTTCCCGGAAGCGAGTGAAGCATGGGAGCTGGGATTGAGCTGGAAACAGATGGAGATAACGCAGGCTATTTAACTTTATTTATTTCATGTGTTTCAGGCCAGCCTTTTGCATGTGAGCCATGGGGCGCAGAGAGGTCCCCTCCACAACTTCACTGACTGGTAACTCCCTTCTCTTTTGGTTCTCGTTGCTGTGAATTTAAATGCTACCTTTGAATCCAGTGGCGCAGGAGCGTGCGTTTTTTTCAATTCGACACTGATTGCAGTTATGAGGATTGCCTGGTTTTTGTTGTGTAATTGGAAACGGAGAGTATTTGATTGATCCACGTGAAGAGTACTACTGCATTGGGAAGGGTTTTGATTGATAGCAGCTGGCAAGTGTACCACTGCAGGAAAATAATTCGATCAAGTTGGTATCAGCAATGCACCAGGTTTGGCACAGAAGATGGATATTGATTAATGAGAAAATTCAAGTGACCGCTCTTCCAGAAATTTAAATATGGAATAGACCTCGTCAAGCCATATCGTGTATTATATGGTGGTCGAGGTGTGGTTTATCAAATCACATGAAGTATATTATATCATTTTGGATTGGATGACATTTCATCTGATTTTGGTCCCTAACAGGACGCAGAAACAATCGAAGGGTAGTGGTCCTTGCAGACGGCTAAACCCGAAATCCGATCTTTGATTGTCTTAACTACTATTACTATTATTATTTGTGAAGTTTCATTTTCCATTCTTCTTTCTTTCGGTGTCCTGCTTGTCTATCATCCACTACTTTCTGACCTAATTCTTCCAAATTGTGGAGATGATACAACTCAATTTGAGATGTAATCACGGGAAAATGATCCCCCTTTAATGCTATCAAATCCATGATAACGAAAGCTTAAGAACAGACTAACTCAAAGGAGGGTTCCAAGCTATAGCCAATGGATTTGCAAATGACTGGACCAAATCAATTAACACAAACGCCAGAAACAACAATAATGATGAACATTACTACAATCATAGTCATTTATTTTGGCCATCAATTCAAATAATTCTTTAATGGCACTTAATACTGATATTAATGACTATTATCTTTTCGACAGCAAATCATGAATGCCTAATTGAGTCCCCACTCGATTGGGAAGCCTTGCCGAAAGCGGTTAGTGTCTTCGCAGTAGTTGTAGACAATGAAGTTCTTCTGCACCCAAGCCATCTTCCCTTTGCCTTGCGCGTCGAGCTCCTGTCTCATCCATGCCTTGGAAGAGAAAGAGGAAGAAGAAGATCCTGCAGGCACAGTGCAGGCTTGTGCATTGTATTCTCTGTAGGATGCCACGAACGGTGCTTTCGACCAATCGGTCTTAACCTGCCCGTCCTGCGTCGCCCAGTCGTCGGCATTCCACAAGCTTGAGTATACCCTCATGGCCTGCTTGTCCGGGTACGCCACGCCATTCGCCTCGTTGTTCTTGAACACTCTTATTGATGTGTCGTCGACAAGGAAGCTGAATAGAACAGATTACACTTGTTAGATTTTATATAATCTTGCAATTGACTCAATCAAATCATTCACAAAATGAAAATCAAATCGCAATCGTAAAAGAGAATGGCATGGATGTGAAGATATATATATGGTTCGAAGAATCAAAGGCTTACATGATGTTCTCTGGGTTCCAAGTGATGGTGCAGGTGTGGAAGTCCGCTGCGGGATCAAACCAGAGAGAGAACTGTTGCTCTTTGTCACCCTTGCCATGGGCGAACACATTGGTGTGGAGAGTATAGGGTTGTCCAATTGCCGAGGAACTCGAAGTCGATCTCGTCATGGTTATTTCCTATCGACGAGAACTGTACCACATTTCACAAAAGATATTTAAACTTCTATCTTCTTCTAAAAGACTAAAACCCTAACCCTAACACGGATGACAGGGAGGGTTTCTTTCGTAGAAGGTAGTGACAATGCCCGCCGAGTTCCCAGGGACAAACTTGAGCTGCATGGAGGCCCGGCTGAAGAGGTACTGGTCCTTGGACTGGAAGCCGGAGCCCGAAGATTGGTCGAGGCTCAGTGTGAGAAGCTGGCCATTCTCGACGATCTGTGCACGTTGTTCGCCCCATGTGACCTCAACAGAGTCTTGGAAGCTAGCAGAGGCAGCAGCAAGCAAAGAAATCACCAAGGTGGAAGGCATAGAGAGAGGAGAGCAAGCCAAGATGCTTGTTATGTGTAACGGTTTGATTGAAAGAAGAAGGTTTGATGAGGTATGTATAGCTTGAGGGCGATGGCAATGGAGATGATGAACAGCTGGTGGAGAAATTCTTATGTGCTTGGTATGATATGTTTTTGATCATTCGATGGTGAATGGCGCAATTGTTTGTTCCTAATGGCACAGATTGGCTTAATCCGGCTGACAATAAAAAAAAGAAATCTTGATTTGTGGATCATAATTCAGAACTCAGCAATAAAAAATAATATTGAGATAAATTTTGAGGTCGGATGGTTTGTGTTTGGATTATTGTGTTGATGAAGTCTTTGTTGCAATTCTCAAATGGGCAAGTCACTGGTCTGCAAGCTGTGCATTAGGCGGGATTTGGCCTTTTGTATTTCTTGACTCTTACAAAGTCAAAAGTATTTGAGAGAATTATTAGCGTTTGGTCATTTTCATAGAAATCTTCTCTGATCGATCTGACGACCTCTTCTTTGCTAAACGCTGTTGGGACTGGCGCAACTGGTCGCATTCGACAATAAATGTTCACATCTCTGCTTAATTTAATCTACTTTAATGAACTAACGATACCTCTTAGAATCTAACAAATTGTCAGAATTCTTCTCTTTTCCCGTAAAAATAAATAAACTTGTCATTTAACATTGGATCTGAAATCTAGAAATATTGGGCGTTTTGCAAATATCAGCGGCAACAACAGGGGGTTGTTTGTTTCCAGACCAAGGTCACGATTATCCTGGATTGACCGATCTACCATTTAAATACTAAAAAATTGACCAAATTAATATTATATAATTAAATTAAATTTTAAGTGAAAAATGACTAAAATGCACTTGGAATCCAGAGGTCGGCGAGCTCCCTGCGCAAGCTTGCAGCCGAGCTGCCCGGGTGAGCTCCCCCCGCAAGCTCACCGTTTGCTGTACTCGCCCCGCGCGCATGAAAATCTTAAAACGCAACAGAAGATAAGGGTAAAATGGTCTAAAAAAAATTTAAATTATTCACTAGTCAGACCAGTAATCAAATACTAAAAATTTGATCACATTATTTTTTATACTTTAGCCCTTCTTTTAATTTTGACCTTAACCTAAATCTGAAGTCGAACCGGCCCTAAGTTCTTCTTCTCTTTGCCTTTTGTTCAAAAATTGGGGGTTTTATGGGAAAATGCCTAACAAGAACAACGGTCATAACCGAATTAATGAGAGTTGGACTTGGTATTGAGCAATTAATTATATTTGAAAAACGATTGATACGGCTGTTTTTCAGGAAACAATAAATATTGGGGATTATTTGCAAATATTGGCAATCATTATTTTCCTACGTTTTGCAATTTTGACAAAGTTGGGGGTTTTATGCGAAAATCTATAACAAGAAAAACAGTAATGAAAGGTCCATTAGGACAATGATTCCTTTCCGTTCATGCAGAACAAAATCCCAAACTCAAAATCCAGTCCGGATCTAACATGCTCGCCAACATCATCCCACGTGTCGGCCCGCCCCCCTGTCTCCTCCATCGCCGCCGGCTTCTTGCCGCCCTCCTCTTCGTCCTCCTTATTTTGGTCCCCTCTCTCCTCCTCCTCCTCCTCCTCTCCAAGCCCCAAATCCCCTCTAATCCGTCGCTCTCCTCCGTTGTCTCCGTCAACTCTTCCCCCCTTGTCTTTCCTTCGCTGCCTCCGGTCGCCGACGAGGAATTTCCACATGTGGTCTCTCCGGTGGGTGCTCCGGCGGTGGAGGAGGAAGGTCTGCCTCGTAGGAGGGAAGAAACTCAAGAAAGGTGCGATCTTTATGATGGGAGGTGGGAGAGGGATGAGGATAAGAGATATCCTCTTTATGAGCCGGGTTCTTGCCCGTATGTGGACGACGGTTTTTCTTGCGTGGAGAATGGGAGGCCCGATCTGGAGTATTTGAGGTGGAGGTGGGTGCCTAATGGCTGCCGGCTCCCAAGGTATCCCCTTTTTCTGCTTTTCTGTTTTCAATTTGTTGTAGCTATGGTTATAAATCTTGATGTTATAGCAGAAATTTGTGATGTTCTGAAATAAATGGGTGAGCTTGATATCAGGTGTGAGCAGAGGATTGCATGTGTTCAGTTAAAATCAGTTTGTGAAAAAGACGACTTTTGACAAACTTGGATTTGATGCTCGCGAATGTGTTATGGGTTTTAGGGTCAGTAAATCCAACTGCAGTAATGAGCTTGAATTCCTTATAGAACTTATTGGTGAGTGTAGACCCCTGTTTGATTGTTTTCACTTTCTTTATCTTCCTATTTTAACATGTAGAGACAGACGCGCATGTGATTCAAACATTTCATTTGAAATGCACAATGCCTGCAAAGAAGGTATAATAGAGTAGTCTTGTGAACTTATTGACAAGTTATGACAGAGCTCTGCATTAAAATCGAGCATCTTACAAAAACAAACTTTTGACTTAAATATTGATCTAACAATGGAGTTTCTTGTATTTTAATAGAATGATCTGACTAGCAGTAGAATATGCCAAAATTTTTCTGTTGGTTTTAGTTGCTTTTGATTACCTATTATGGCCTTACACTGGATTTGTAGGTTTAATGCAACAGACTTATTGGAGAAACTAAGAGGCAGAAGCTTGATGTTTGTGGGGGACTCAATGAATCGGAATCAGTTTGAATCAATGTTGTGCCTTCTACATGAAGCCTTGCCTGATAAGGCCAAAATGTATGAGACACGAGGATATAGAATTAGCAAAGGCCGTGGCTACTTTGTTTTTCAATTTGTGGTGAGCATTATCCCACATGCTTTATTTCCTTCTCCTAGACAAGTTTTGAGACTAGATGACCGATGCATCTGCTGTATGTTTTTAACTGCCCAAATTGACTGTTTTTTGAGCAATCCTTTACTTTGTCAAAGCAAATGTACAAAAAAATCTGTTGGCAATGATTAACCTGTTCATAAACACATTCTGACTACTTCCTCTTTGTGGATCCATGACATAAAGTATCTTGATAGCTTTGTCCTCTGGGCAGGACTACAACTGCACAGTTGAGTTTGTTCGCTCTCACTTTCTTGTCAAAGAAGGAAAACGTGTAAATGCTCGGGGTGGTTCAAAACCTATTCTCCATATTGACCGCATTGATAAATCATCTGGTCGATGGAAGAAGGCTGATATCCTTGTATTCAACACTGGTCATTGGTGGACTCATGGAAAGACTGCTAAAGGGTACATATGATTTTATATGTATGCTTGTTCCCATGGGCCATGATAATCTATATGCTGATTTACTGTTGAATAAATAGTTCAAATTGACTAACTAATTTGTTGCCCTAAATTGATCAGGAAGGACTACTATCAAGACGGTGATGTTTTATATCCCAAATTTGATGTAACCGAAGCATTTACCAGAGCAATGAGAACTTGGGGAAAATGGATTGACAAAAACATGAACCCAGCTAAGAATTTGATCTTTTACCGTGGGTATTCTAGTGCTCATTTCAGGTATAGAAATAACTTTTTTCTCTTAGGATATTTTTTTTCTTGATCTGGCTCTTTGCTCCTCAATTAGAATCTTTCCGATAATTTTGACTGACAAGCATATATATGCTATCCTGCCTCAGCTTGAACTGCTTAGCACACATCCTTCTTTTCCATCATAAGTTAAGTTATTTTGAGTGTATGTTTGAAGTCTGTGTTTCACATCGCCATTAGCAGGATCCAAGATCCAGTCATAGGGTATTAAATCAAGCTTGATAGGTATTTGTAGAAAACTTTAATTCTTCCTTTCAAGCTTGTAGATTCATTGCTTATTTATACGCCTTCCATTTTGCTCCAAATGGAGAAAAGGTGTTTGCATGTAACTGATGATAGCTTTCAAAGAAGTATGATAAAATTCAAAATTTTCAATCACTTGATGATTTAAGTAATGCTCTTGGAAAGCAGTTATGCTGAACCATTCACAGAACCAGCAGGTGCTACCCATATAGTGCACATTCTATTCTGTCCTAGTTTATTTCTATTGGTTCCACTTGATCTTCATATGTTACTGGGGGCTTCAGTATTGAATCTGTGCAAAGCAAGTCAATAACAAGAAGTCATCTGCATATACCCAATTACATGAAGGATAATGCGGAATTGATTTCTAACCCTTCTACCTAATCAGAGGTGGAGACTGGGACTCTGGTGGCACATGCAAAGGCGAGACAGATCCTGTATCAAGTGGTCCCTTGCTCGATAGCTATCATCCAAGAATGAAGATCATAGAGGAGGTCATTCAAGGGATGCAGTTCCCAGTCATCCTCTTGAACGTGACGAAGCTGACCAACTTCCGTAAGGATGGGCACCCATCCACCTATCGGAACTACCCAAGGAAAGGGGTGACTATTGCTTCCAGGCGGCAAGATTGCAGCCATTGGTGCTTACCTGGGGTACCAGATGCATGGAACGAGTTGATTTATGCAAGCCTTGTGTTTGATCAACTGCGTCCAAAGATCTGAAGAATTGCTTCATGCTTGCAATCACAGAGCATGATCAAGTTATTCTTGATCTCCAAACACTATAAATTGCTGACTGAGATTCAGAAGGCCTTGGAATTTTTGCTGGTTGCATTATATTGCAAGGCATGCAGATGCTATTATGTCCGAGATGCATTTTGATATATAGAATTTTGGGTTCAAGGGCTCCACAATTTCTATGTAAAGGATGCCATTTTGTCTGGAATATATTGGCTACTAAGTTTTCTGTGGACTTTAACTTGAGAGCTGGGCATCATGCTTGTGGTCACTCTGTCGCCCCCTTTCGCACTTCATTGTCTCACTTCTCACATAATGGATGGCTAGCCCAGCTTGATATGATCACTCTTGTTGCAGTTTCAAGAAAATATGTTCTATCTGCGAATTGGCTTGCTAGACAAACGGCAGAGTCTAGCACTGATGCTTTCTGGACTGATCAATTCCCATTGAAGTTACTCTTCTTCTTGCTGATGTTTTATTACCCTTACTGCACCCTTTTGATCCTATCTATATATGTATTCTGCTCTAAAATAAATAATAATAACAACAATAATAATAATAATAACTGGAGAACTGTTGTAATGGTTGAAATTGGACAAATGAATGTCTATGATTGCTCAATTTGGTGGAAATCACATTGCTTGAAACAGGATGCTTAGGCTGCAAGAAATGGAATTTCTGTGGTTAATGATTGGAACTGTGACTGAAGAGAACACAAATTCTTTGATCTGATCGTCATCGAATATGTCAGCAATTGAACTTTTGAAGGTCTGGCGATGAGAAAATAATTGAATCGCAAAACCAATGAAGACCTACATTCCTTTGGCTAGTTCACAGAAACACCCAAAAAGCTGAGATAAGCTATAGCTACTATCTTCCAATATAGTATGTTTTCTAAACGTTAGCTGGTGCAATAGTTACAATGCTGATATAGCTCTCTACACATCAGCAGCTATAGATTCTTGACTTCTCTGAAATCGAATCCAAAGACCTCGGGCTCTTGTCCTCCCGATCTGCCTCGCCGTGGTGGCACGAAGGACACATGGCATGCTTCCTTTGTTTTTGGAGATGGATGTGAAATGGCGATGCAGACTTCACCATCCCGAGCTCTTGCAGTTCCTTCTTCAGCCTCCGGTTCTCATCGCTTAGGCTCTGGCAATATCTTCTTAAAAGCTCGCATTCCATTTCTGTCTTCTTCAACTTAGTCCTGAAAAATTCACAGAACAAAATTGTACTCTCTGTGATCAAATCCAACAAAATCCATTCTCAAATCATACCTTGCGCGTCTGTTTTGGAACCAGACCTCGACTTGCCGCACCTGCAAGTTCAACCTACTCGCCATCTCTTGCTTCTGATTCTGCAAACGTCAAGCCCTTCATTCATATCATTAAGCATTAAAGCTATAACACATGCAAGAATACAAAGCAAATGAGAGTTTTTCATACTGCATTAAGAATGCTATGTTCTTCGAAGCTGTCTTTTAGCAGCGCTAACTGCTCCTCCGACAGCCGGAGTTTCTTCCTTGCTACGCTTCCATTCGAGTCCCTAATGATCATGTCTTCCTCTTCCCCGTGGCTTCTCTCTCTTGAGCTCTCGTCTTCCTTCTCGTCTTCCAACCCAGTCGGGAACAAAACATGGAACTGCACCGGATTCCTATCCTCAAGGCCATGCTTCTCCTCAAACTCTTCGACTCTTCCTAAAAAGCTGAGACTGAGGCTAGTGTTGCACTGCTCCTCTTCTTCCATGGTGGATGGATTGAGATGAGACTGAGAAGGAGGAAGAGGTGATGTCATATATAGAAGAGGAGGAATCGAGTATGCGGGAGTTTCTAATGTGTTGTTATGGGTAATAAGGAGGATGCGTTGGAATGTGTTATTGAGAGAATTAAGAAGGAATTAGGAAAATCTCATGAGCTGGACAGTGTTTTTTTCCTGGGCAATGGACAAACACAGTCTATGGTTTAAGTCAGATAATTAATTTCCTGGGGGTTTCTTCTTTGGACCCTCATCTAGGAATTCTAAGTAACAAGTCTTTAACCCTTTTTTGTATGCAAATAACATAACTAGAACTTAGAAATTTAGACTAAATGCGATAAAAAAAAATAACCCTAATTTCTCACGTATTTGTTTATAGCTCCTTGTTTTTATACAGTCGTGTTTGCATGCAACTCCCCGCCTTTTTATATATATCGTCTGTTTAGGATGCCCCTGGAACACCGAAAGAGGCCTATTATTAACAGCCACATGGAAATTTATAACGCCAGAATGACTTAATGGACACTTGGCATTTTGTAATAGGTGAGCTTTGGATTTCCTTTTTCTCGGAATAGGTGATCAGAGACTCCGAGCTGGCAGATACATTACAAGTGTACATGCACCGTAGCGGTTGACAAGACCCGCTTCTGCGGGACCGAAACCCGGCAGGCTGGTTCCACTATGACACGTGTCACGTTCCGAGTGGTCACATAAGATGGCGTGGCTGACAATTCGTAATCCCAAGCGGGTGGGTTTAATTGTGGATTAAATGGCAATTAAGAGCGTGAATTAGCTCTTAACTGCATGCGAGACGACAAAAAAGGGACGGAGGATTAGGATGATGAGTTATGATTTTTTGGATGGATTGGAGAGGGGGATTAGGTTTTGGGGTTGTGGAAAAGAAGAGGACAGTGCGCGTTTGACCATGCGGATTTGACCGTGACTGTCAAAGTTGACTCGGTCGGCTTTGCAACTTTGAAGATGACAGTCTTCAAATAACCTTTTCGAATCAAATTGTGTTTATTTTTGCTACGAAAAGGTCCATCAGAGCTAAAAGAATGAATAGTCTGGTGGGAGTTTCAAAATTCAAACATGTCCGAGTCACAGGTCAGCAAAGGAAACTTTTACAAGGACTTAACTGTGTATTGCAAATTTAAATTTCTACGAGGACTCATCTGTAATAATACAACTCTTAATGGGTTTGGATTCCCGTTCGCCCTTTCCAGGTATTCGGGTCCTCCAAGATCCGACCCGCCACGACTCTCGTCTTGCTCTCCCGCTCCGATGGTTTCCATTTTCCGTTTCTCATTTCCCATCTCTCTCTTTCTCGATTTCTGGAATATTTCTAGGCTTTCGATCTTCGCCACAGCTTCGGAGCCCTCGAAGAAGACGATCCAAAGCGATTTTGGTAAGATTTTCGACCCCAATCCCTTTTTTCTCTCTGAAATCATCGCCTCTTTGAGATCGAAACCGTGCATCTTCTTGATATCTTTCGGGTTTGATCTCTTATGGTTTATTATTTTTTGAATCTTGTTGCATTTCGTCGATTTGGTAATGCTCGCAGTGTTTTTGCCTATTTCTATTGACGACCTGTTCTTGATTGGTGCTAGATCGATTCTTCTCCTGCTGATTTGTACAGCATGATCTTTGTGTAGTTTGTGAGAGGATCGCTGTGATGTCAGATGGATTGAGGGAGCAGGACATTTAGATCTATTTTTCGGTTGGTCCCCTATGGTGGAATTCGTCGATTTTGGTAAGAATTTCCGATCCCGAACTCTTTTTCCCTTCTTCTTTCCTTGTAGTTTCTTGAAATCTTTCTCTCTCTCTCTTTTTTTTTTTAACGTTTATGGTTCATTATTATTGAATGAATCTTTTTTTGTTTCATTGATTTGGTATTGCAAGCCGTGTTATTCCCTATTTCTCTCAACGATGGATTGTTTTTGATAGGTGGATTCTTCTCCTGCTAATTTGTAGAAGTTTATCTTCCTTTAGTTTGTGAGAAGATCGTTGTGGTCTCATATGGCTTGGGGGATTCTCATTTTTTCTGTAGTCATTCAACTAGGGTTTTGGTTGGTCCCAAGATGGAATTCAATGAAGACTGTGTTTCATTGTATTTTGATTCATATTTTCTTTGATCAGGGTTTTGTATTGTTCTTTGCATGATATTTTTCATGTTGGCTTTCTCAAATCTCATGTCGCTGTAATTGTACAATTTTTTATTATGTTTGTTCTTTCCCCTTTGAGTTTAGCCTTCCCTTTTGGATATTATTTTATCAAAGCTTGACATCCAGAGGGACAACAATCTAGACATATGTTTATAATTGAATAAGAAAGTCATTCTGTTTCAGCATTGGTGAATGAAACAAGAGTTTTGGAGTATGAAACAACAAGACTTTTAATTAATAAAATATCATGTTCCTTTTGGAGATGGTAGTTGTTTTTTTATCTTTCAACTATAAACAACAAAATTTTGAAAGGAGCCAAAATTGATGCATTCTAGTGGTTCAGAAAATGCCTTGGAATTCATGTTATCCAAAGATATTTTGAATTACCAATTAACCTAGTTGCTATGTTAACCTCTTGAAGGCTTTTTATCCTTCTGTTTAGCCTAAGTGGTTGATGACAGATTTTGAATTTGTGATATCTATTTGTTGGTTTCACTGCTTAATTTCAGGCATTTTGATCTATTACATCATTATAACAATGGAAAGATACTGTTAGTTGTTGGTTTTGATCCTAAATAGGAACAACTATAATTATTAATTTATTATGAGATTTAGAAAATTTTTTAACATGATTCAGCTGTTAAAGGCAACTATCACCTGATGAAATTTATTTTGATTTTGGAATGGTTAGATACTTTAATTTGGAGTAAGTCTCCACCCAGTTGGGTTCTTGTATAATTAATTCTCTGTGCAGGCTAACCTGCTTTCAAACCTGCAGGTTCAGATAGATTAGGATTGAGATGCTCAGATTGCATTACAATTTGACCATGTCAAACATGTAATCCCTTGTCTGATTGTGTGTGCAAATTGGAAGACATGTTGATGTGTGGTGGGATGATGGCTATTGAGGAGTAGTAATTGGAGCAGGCAAATCCTGTATATTATGGTTTGCAGGTACTTAACATTCTTTTATCCCAATGATGCAATTTTTTTTGTTCCATTCATTTTTTGCCACTCCTTTTGTTTATGCAGAATGTGTTTCTTCCATTATCATATGACACTAAGTTTAATATTCCAAATTGTGCATTACACTAAGTTGATCATTTTAAACTTGAATGGGCACATTAGTCTTTGGGATCTTCACTAAATGGGCTAACACACTGAGATGATATTGAAAAACTGGGGAACAACTGTTATTGTTGAAGGATCATGTAGCTCCATTGGAGAGAACTTATGAAATAACTAAGATCTACACAGAGTAAACTGAAATGAGACCTCATGGATATGTTGGCTTCACTGAGTTTGTTCGCCAATAATATAAAAATAAGACATCATTTTTATTTGTTTCGAGACATAGTTTCCACAATTTTGAGATAAAATAATATCAAAGTCTTCACTTCTTACTTGGATGAGTAAGATTCACAGGCAAATTTTTACTTAATAAGCAATAGTTAATAAATCTAGTAGCGAATTCTGGGAGATTTATAAGTCATTAAAAAGAATTTAGTTTTAGCTTGTAAAAGATAAAATATGGACATATTTGACCAATTTGATACCCTTTATGTTTTGAAAAAGAAACCCCATGTATTTGCATGTTGCCCGTCATGTTGCCTTTATTTTGTCTAAGCATTCCTGATAAACTTTATGTTGTTCAACAGATTATGTGATTTCAATTCTTAAAAATTACTTTCAAGTTTTGAGTGGTTTTCTTACCTGTGATATCTGCTGAAGATGTTTTTTAGAGGAGGTTTTTAAAAGGCATCTTCTTATGTTTTTTCCTAGTTAAATAGTAAATGAATGGTATTTTACATTTTCTTAGTCTAATGAAACATGTTTGTCTTTGGTCAGCAATGATTACTTAGGTTTCTCAAGTGTTGAAAAAAAATAAATCAAAAATCAACCGCTCACTTATTGTGGAATGGAGTTTCTCATTCTGTGATGTCCTTGTTTCACAAATTTTGAGCACAATGTTGATGATTGAAACACAAATCATAAAAATATATATTGAACTAAATTGCGGCAAAATGAAGAAGAGAGAAAAAATCTTAAGGGTGCATTTGGTAATGGGTTGAGCCTAAAGCTAAGGTTAAGACTAGTGTTTTTTAAACAAAATTAACTCTACAATATTCTGAAGTCCGAAAAGCTAATTAATTTTTTATAATAATTTAATTTAATAGTAATGTAAAATAATTAATATTAATTTTTTTAGTTAAAAAAAAACTTAGTGGAATTATCTTTTTCTTAGCCCGTTACCAAACAAGGCCTAAATTACTTTCAAGTGCTTTCCTTGGATTTTATGGTTTACTAGATTTATCTGAAATATCAATATCTAGATCACTCAAATATCATCAAATACGTCATTCTAAACAATAAAAAAAATGATGCTCTCAAATAAGTCCCAAGATCTATTCTCAAAAGATGTTTCCTTGGTTTCACAAGATACAGTAGACAAGGAAACATGTTCCAAACAGTGATAAAGACATGGTATGAGATACAAAAAACACTGGATATTTTACACCTGAACAAGGGATATACAATCAATATAGTGAAAAATGCATAGGCATTTATGAGGACAGAATATTGTTATTACGCATATGAAGTTTTTTCTTTTTGGAATTTAACTATGACATAATATTTTTGAGTTCATATTGTTATTTTCAAATCAAAATCAACTCTTACAAACATGATGTAACATTTCTTTAGTGTTGCTATAAAATATAATATTCAATATAAATGCAAGGGGCACTTAAGTAGAAATTGATGGTCTTCTGTTTGTTTTATGTTCTAATCTTTGTTTTATTGCCCATTTATAGCAGGCAAAATAACATTTAAAATATATATAATGCGATCAAGAGAGAGATCTGATGGGTTGCAAAGGGTTTGCCAAATTAAAAGATAATTGTTGCAATCAAAGGGTTAGATTAGCTATCAAAGGTATGTCTATTACGATACCAACATGATGGATTTGTTTCATGATTTGGAATTTATGTATCTTGTCATGTGCAGTTGGATGATATCATACTTTTTTTTGAGCAACTAGAATTTGCCATTAAAGTTTTGCTTTAAGCAAGGTTAGAACCCATAACCTCACATATGAGAGACTGGTATAACTACAAAGCTAATGTTTGAGGTGTTATTTGAGAGATGTGAGGATCGAAAGTGGCTAAGATAATAATATTCCTCCTAACTATGCCAGAATTCTCACTATTAAGTAGGTCTCTAATAATAAACTTGAGGTCACATTCTGTCACCACCGGTCTACTGAGAAAATTGATCATTGTAAGTCCAGTAACCTAGCTCGGCTCTAGTAATTCAATTTGAAGAACAAACTTGTCTGCTATTGCTTGAGCATTGGCAGCTAACGAGCAACCCATGCCATCGCAGATCCTAATGCCAGCAAGTTCTTGGTATCATGTACGAATGGGTAGTTGTCAGCTGCTATCATTGAGAGATCCTTAACTTAGTAGTTCTAGAAGGTCATCTACTTCACATCACCTTTTTTGAGGGTATTTGTAGTTTAGATTCAGTTGCATAGTATGCAACAAAATCTGGTCACATGTTACCTAATACTATGCTTCATTGCATGATCTTGGAGGTTACACATAAATCTGTATCATTTTAAGATGGTAAATGTTATATAACATGGCTTTTGGCAAGGGCTCCTTTCAGTAGTCTTGCATTGTGTTCAACCCATAGCATATAGATGTAACAAATGAATGGATTGCAACACGAGAAATGATTGTATCCAGCAAGGGCAGGTTTGATCAATGAAATATGTTGCAACACAATATAATGGACTATTTTACCAAATAATTGATTGCTTGTAATTGGATTGTTCTGTGGCCATCAAGATTGTTTCAATCAAATTATTTGAGGTTACAATCTATTATTTTGTTGCAGCCAATTAGGTGGTAACACAGTTAGTTCATTTTGAACCTTTTTATCTTCACTGCCAATCATTGTTTGTGCAGTAAGAACTCCCTTTTCTCTATAACAAGTGCAAGCCAAAATCCAGAAGATTGAAACCTAGTAGAGTTGGATGCTCGGAGCTGGTCTGCTTCATTTAGATCTCTAAAGAGAGTGAATCACTGTCTTTCTTAGAAACCTTCAATGAAGAAGAGAAACAAGTCACATAAAAGGTGTGTTAGGGATGGCCTTGGACCAAAATAAGATTGTAACAACTTTCCTAGTTCAGGATAAGTATGTTAGTGTGCATCTCTGGTTACAAATTTATGGTTGATATTTTCCTTACAGCCGAAAGAGCCACATGTATGGGACTAGTGCTTTTGCTAATACAACCTTTACATTTCTGTGCTTCAATCCTGTGATGGTAATTGTTTCAGTGTCCTAGTCTCATGAAGTTTTTCTCGGTCTTTTTTGGGTATAGGAGTCATTTATGACATGAACCCTTGAATTTTGGTTAAAAGTTTTTAACAAAAGATACATAGTAGTGAAATCTCTTATGCTGCTAAATTTAATATGTATCAGTAGGAGATAGCATATAGTTGCTGCTCAAAGCATTTATCACTACTTACAACCGTTTTATGCTGCTAAATAATATCAGTTGCAGGGAAACAGAGGAGGTGCACAAGAGTCATTTTGCAACAGCATTGCTTATATTTCTCATAGAAGATACTGTTGATTGTTTGGTTCCCACTCTTCTTAGAAGTAATCTGCAATTTTTCTTAGATGATTACTATTATTCTTTGTAAAGAATGTAAATGCAATTTTTTTGTTTATGTTGTGTTTCTTTCAAAATTTTTGGTGCAGAAAATAAAATAAAGATGATGCATGACAAACCATGTGGTTTATGAGCATGCTGAAGAGGTAGGTAGCCACCAGGGCATGATCCTCGAGACCATTTGCAGGCACTCATATGCCATTAACCATTTCAATTGAATGCTATGCAGGCCATTTTTATAGGGCTCCATCCATCCCTTCACTGCCTGAGGTTATAGATCTTTGTTATTTTGTTTTTCGATTTTTATTTGGTGGTGGTTGGTGGGTGGGTGCTGTATATGTGTAGGTATGCATGTGCATATGCATGGGGTGGCCATGTTTGTCTGCTTGGGCATGTGCATGGGATGGCCATGTTTGTGTGCATGTGCATTTTCATGTGCATGGGGTGGCTATGTATGTCTGCTTGGGCTTGCGCCTAGTGTGGCTTGTGTGTGTGGGCATGTGCAGTGTGGCTTGTGTGATTTGCGTGTGCTTGTGTAGGCGCACTTGCATGCATGGAATGGCCATGTTCATTTGCTAGGATGTGTGCATCGGGTGGCTTGTGTATGGCTCATGCATGCGCATGGTGTAGCTATGTGCATAAGGTGGCTTGTGCACAGGCTGTCTGGTGCATGACTTATCCCAAGTTTGTGTGGCTTGTGTTTGTGTGTGCATGCAGGGGTTGTGTTGTATCTTATTCTATGTTGTGGGTGATTCATGATTATAAGTGGCTGTTTGTCTGCTTGGGTGTGCACACACACTGGCTTGCGCTTGCGCACCTAGGGATGTGTGCTTTTATGACTTATTTTCTTGATTTCAAGCGGTGTAAATGGTGTCTTGGAATTTTTTCCCAAATGATTGTTATTAGTTTTCATTAGGACCATTAAGGGTGTGTTTAATGATGGAATAAGAATAAGGTTAGTGAATCATTTTGTATATTAATATTTTTAAATAAAATTGATCTAATTAATTTTTCATAATAATTTAATTTAATAGTAATATAAAATAATTAATCTTATTTTTTCTAATAAGAAAATTTTGATTAGGCTAATTTTTTATTAGTCTGCCTTTTATAGTAAGGCAGCCCGCTCAGACCCAATAAAGACAGACCCATTTATGGTCTGGTTCCATTATATGCTCCATTGCAAGCTCAGGCCTTACGACCCGTTAGTGGCCCGTTTGCGACTCAATTCATTAAAAAGACACTTTGCGGCCCACTTACGACCCATCAAAGCCCATTTGTGGCCCAACTCGAAAACCCATTCCAGCCCACTTTCAACCTATTAAAAGCCCATTTGATCAACGAAAGGCCCATTTTCACGTCCAATCAATTAAAAGCTCATTTGCAGCCAATTCAGGACAATTAGAGGCCCATTAACACCCATATCCAACGCGGTTAGCCCATTTGCAGTTAGTACATCCTGGCAAAGGGCCTTAGCCGATTAATGTTCACTTAGCCCATTTATGATTTCCATGAAAAGCCCACTTATGGCCAATTAGAGCTCACTCACGGCCCATTCGTTACAAGTAGATGTTCTTCCCCTTTCTCTTTCCTGTAAGGCTTAGGTGCATAACCAAATAGTTGGGGGAAAACCTTAAAACTCAAATCAGCTATTTTCTGCATGGCTGCTTGTGTTCAACAACAATTAGAATCTAATCAAGTTATTGGACTGAACAAACTCAAGGTTGTTGTATCTATTAAATATAAACCAACTACATTCCTCTTATCATTATGATCTACAAACTATTTCATCATATACAGGAAGACGGGTACTATTATTGATATAGGGGCATTGTTGCA
Source organism: Trichopus zeylanicus subsp. travancoricus (assembly GCA_005019695.1). Lineage (NCBI taxonomy): Eukaryota > Viridiplantae > Streptophyta > Magnoliopsida > Dioscoreales > Dioscoreaceae > Trichopus > Trichopus zeylanicus. Next base: position 40,452 of record RXID01014524.1, read on the forward strand.
AAGCCTTAGATATGGGCTACAAGTTCATTTGGTTATTTAATAATTACGTGGAAGAGACTTTTGCAAAAGCCTAAATTTGTCTCGTGGAGAAGTAGCACTCAGCCTACGACCAAATCCAGCAGATACCTCACAGTACACAATTCACAAGCACACACCACAACACCTACACATGCACCCGCGTAACATTCACAACAAATAAACATGTGCACGCACCAACACGCACTGACGCAACACCATCCACACAGCGTACACAGACCAAACATGCACAACCCCAGTGTAAGCAACTTTCACTCACACAAGCACATACCGCCCATGTGTCCACCAGCCAAACCACAACCCACCCACAATCCACTAAGAGCCATATTGTACAGTGATCTGGCAAGCGAAATCCAGACAACTAAAACCCTGCTCCAACTGCCACCCACCACCCCCTCGCTACTATCTTGTTCCATGTTTCTCGTTTACCCATATAAGGATAGTGATCTAACAGCCTGGCGTTACATAACTACAGATTTCTGCTCCCCTAGACAAAGTGGAACATGGCAATAACTTTGTTCCAGCTGAACGCAGATTCGACAGATAAAACATCCCGCTTGCATCATTGTCAACCAATTAGCACCAGAAATCCTTGAGCTTTGTTGACATGTCAAAATCAAATCTTCACCTGATATCACTCGAAACTTTGAAAATCATATTGAAACATTGAAATCATCTAATCTGCTAAACAACATAAAGTTTATCAATACTAAAACAGAAAAAATAAAGACAACATAACACATGACAAGCAACACAGTCAATTTGGTATCCTTTTTGTCTGGAAAATGAAAGCAAACATATCCACAAGTATGTCTACATTTTATTTTTGACAAGCTAAAATTTAAGTTCTTGTTAAATGACTTCTAAATCTACCAGAATTTGGCACTATATAATCTGCTAATTAGTGCTTATTAAGTAACAAATTGCTTGTAAAACTAGGCTATTCAGGGAATAAGTGGAGGCTTAGAGACTAACTTATTTGAAGGTGGTAGTAATTATGTGGCAAAGCAAAAAAAAAAAAAAATCCCATTTTTTGATTACCAACTACAAAACTCAGTGAAAGCCATCATATCCATGAGATTCAATGTCAGTTTACCTTTCATGTAGATCTTAAGTTATTTCATAAGTCTGCTCCAATGAAGCTATATGATGCTTCAAAACTAGCAGTTGTTCCCCAGTTTTTTCAAAGATCATAGTTTTTAATACCATCTTAGTGGGTCAGCCAACTTAGCGAAGATCCCAAAAAATAATCATGCCCATTCCAATTTATTTAAAGATTTACCATGATCTGCCAAGTGTAATGCACAACTTGGAACATTAAATTATCTACTATCTTTAACCACCCTTTTCCCTTTGGAAATTATTTAATGATTTACCATGATCAGTGAGGTTTAATGCTCAATTCAGAATATTAAATTATCTTCTATTTTTAATCACCCTTTTCCCTCTGGAAATTCAATGTCATATACAGGATATTTAGCTAACCTAACAGTACATGATGGAACAAACATGTTCTACACAATGGCAAAAAACGAATCGGAAATGAAAAGAATTGAATCATTGGCAAGAATGTAAGTACTTTAAAAAAAAAGACTTGCAGACTGTCATATACAGGGTGTGTCCACTCTAATTACCACTCCTTCATGCCAAGCATCATTCAAACTATACATCATGTATTCGAATTTGTGCAACATCATCAAGACCTGTGCATCTTCAAATTCATCAGAACCTGAAGATTTGAAAGCAGGTACCCCTGCATATAGAAATAAGTATGCAAGAACCCAACTGGTTCAAATTAAGGTCTCAAATCATTTCAAAATTAGAATAAGTTTCAGTAGGCAATAGTTGCCTTTTCCTTGCTGTTTCATGCTAAAATATTTATTTTAGTTCAAAATAAAATAACAATTACAGTTCTTGTTTAGGATCTGAAATTAACAAATAACAGTAACTTCCTGTTATCACAACGATTTGCTAAATAAAATGGTAAGTAAACAATGAAAGCAACAAATACATATCACAAACTCAAAAACTGTCACAGTGATATAAAATCGCATGAATATACCGCTATGTAATATTAAAATGATTAAGTCCTTAGTTGGTAAAATAATTATTTAAATCTTAACTAGGATAAAAAAAAAACTATAAGAGGTCTTAGTGTAGCAACTAAGATTAATTGATAAGTCAAGTGTTTTTGGCTATCTTTAATTCAAATACATTTTCCGAACTACTTGAATGCACTGATTTAAAAAAAATCCTGTTGTTTATATTTGACGAGATCAAACAACTACCAGACTATCATTCCCAAAAGGATCCTGATCTTTAGTTTATCGTTTGTCAATTAAATTCTTCTTGCATTCACTGATGCTAAAACATAATGTCTTTTCTTATTGCATTATAAACATTTGTCCAGATTATTGTCTCTCTAGATGCAAAGCTTTGATAAAATCACGTCAAAGAACTCAGGCTAAACTCGACAGGAAAACAACAGACTCTAACAAATTTCAAAAAAATCATGCATAGAACATAATACCCCAATCAAATAATTAAGTAACCAAGATGAATAATCAGGAAAAAATGATGAAAAGGAACCACACAAAGCTTAATCAAAGAATGAAACACAGATCACTGCAATAGCAATCAAGAGAGAAAGGAAGCCAGCCATTCAATGAATTCCATATTTGGAACAACTGAGACATATATTGAATAGATCCAAAAACGAGAATCCCAAACAAGTCAAGTGGTAAGTAAAGTGTTTTTGGTTAACATGAATTTCAAGACATTTTCTGAACCACTAGAATGAATTGATTTTGGCTCCTTTCACAACCTTGTTGTTTATAGTTGAAAGACCAAAGAACTACTACCATCTCCAAAAGGAACTTGATATTTTATTAATTAAAATTATTGTTATTTCATACTAGAAAATTCTTGCTCCATTCATCAATGCCGAAACACAATGGTTTTTGTTATTGAATCATAAACATTTGTCCAGATTGTTGTCCCTTTATATGTCAAGCTTTGATAAAATCAAGTCCAAGAACTAAGGCCAAACTCAAAGGGGAAAAGGCAGACCATAGTCAAAATTTGTAAAATTAGCCACGAGAGATTTGAGAAAGCCAACTTCAAAAATATCATGTAAAAGAACAACAACAATCCCTAATAAAAAAAATATGAATTGAAAAATCAATGAAACACAATTTTCATTGAATTCCACCTTGGAACCAACCAAAACCTAGTTGAATGGCTCCAGAAATAAAATAAAAAAAGAGAGAGAGAATCCTCGAGGCCATCTAAGACCACAATGATCCTCTTACAAACAATAGAAAGATAAAGTTCTACAAGTTATCAAGAATGATCTATGCTGAGAGAAATAGGCAATAACAGGTAAAGTTCTACAATGAATGATCCATCGCTGAGAGAAATAGGCTGCTTGCAGTACCAAATCGATTAAATCAAAGAAGATTCATCCAAATAGTAATTAACTATAATAGATAAAACAGAAAGAGAGATTTCAAGAAACTACAATGGAAGAACAGGGGAAACAGAGATTGGGATCCGAAATTCTTACCAAAATCGATGAACACCATCGGGTACCAACCGAGACCCTAGTTGAGCAAACCCAATTGTATTGTTCCCGCAATCCATCTGAGATCACAGCGGTCCTGTCTAAACAAAGACCAGGCTTTACAAATCAGTAGGAGTAGAACCGATCTACCACTAACCAAGAACTCGTCATCGATATAAATGAGAAAAAAAAACATTGCTTGAATTACCATATCGACAAAATCGAACAAGATTCGAGGGATAATAAACCATAATAGTTTAAAACCCCGAAATATTTCAAGAAGATGAACCGTCTCGATCTCGGTGAGGCGATGATTTCACAGAGAAAACAGAAATTAAAATGTGAAATCTTACCAAAATCGTTTCGCATCGTCTTCTTCGAGGGCTCCGAAACTGCGGCGAAGATCGAAACACTAGAAATATTCGAGAAATCCAGAAAGAGAGAGACCGGAAATGGAAAACTTGGAAGCGGCGGGATAGAAGAGAGTCGTTACGGCGGGTCGGATCTTGGAGAGCCCGAATACATACAAAAAGGGTGTTGGAGAATCCGAACCCATTAAGAATTGTATTATTACATATAAGCCCTTGGCCCTTGTTAACATTCTTACTCAAAGAAAGCCGTTGTTATCATGCAACTTGTATACAGCTCATCAATACATGAACCGTTCATTTACTGAAAAACCGTGGGCGTATTAATCTTTACTTTTATTTAAATTTATATTATATTGTCAGGTGATGAGAAAAACTGAAAAAGCACTTGAAATCAATTTAAAAACTTAAAAGAATAAAAACAAAACTATATTTTGTTTCTGCGAAGAAATTATAAAAATGAAGTTGCAAATAATTAAGAAAATCCGACCAAATCAACCAAAAACGCAAAAATGAACAGAAAAATCTAACATAAAAAAATGAACAGCACTTTCAGAAGCATCGAAGTAGTACTAGTTCTACATTGTGACAAAGCATTTCAAACTTCTGACAGGTGCTTCCTTGAGAACTGGCACACAGAAAGAGCAGCCCGGTTCTTGCACATTGTTACAAGCCTGCAACTCTGCCTTCAAATAACACAGGAAGATTAACCTAGACTTGGGAGAAGGAAAATAGATTCGACTTCGACAAAACGTTCCACGACTGATCTTTAATTAAATCCAGCCACTCTTTGTCGAGGCGGCACTGATTCTCTTGAGGGAATGAGAGTGTTCTCTTGCTTTGCATTGTGCATCTGAGACATATCGTGCAGGGTATTGCTGCTTTTGCTGGCCAGAAAACGCACAACCAAGCAAGTGATATTGTCTGAGCTTCCTCTCTGATAGGCTTCCTGCATCAGCAATCTCGCCGCTTGTTCAGAGTCCTCGATGGGCTTCACCATGCCCACAGCTTCCTGAATTACATGGTTAAAACCATGCTTAAATACTGAATCTTAACACCAAAAAGCATATTATGGAGATGAATTTTGAATAGTAGGTACATAGTTCGTCACCACATCCCACAAGCCATCACTTGCCATAACCAGGAACTCCAGAGAGCCATCGATCACTTCTTCCTGGAAATACTTACAGATTGCAGAACATGCCGTGTTGATTGCTGAAGAATCTATGCATTCCTAATCAAAGCAAATGACAATAGAAACTATTTGAAGTAAAGGCTCAAATCATAAATCCAAACCTGAATGTCTGGGTGAGCAACCACAAATTGTTTCAAAAGTCTATCGCCAAATGCACGGGAAACAGCAAGTACACCACCAACCCTCCAAGTTCCTGCAGAAACCCGCTCATCAGCTTTCCATACTTAGAAGCTTGTACAAGAGGAAGATAATGAAAAAAGGCTACAAAAATACCAGCCCACATGACAAATCCCCCTGCATCTTCAATCCGCTGTCGCTCGTCTGTTTGGTCAGGCTTGTGATCTCGTGAAACAGCTATGGCTGCAACAGTCAAATGACTTCTGATGTAAAATGGCTGACCAACAGCTGATTTTGGACTAAGAAATATTTCTAACTTGATCACTCGTATATAGCTTTAAATGACTAGAGCATGTACTGAATATAGCGAATGAGCGGTGGGAACTTCTTGTATAATTGAAGAATGAATAATCGTCGATGTTCAATTTAAAGTAAATATGATATAACAGAATCTTAATAGAAATCAACACATACCCTCAGTTAAAGCTCATTCTATTGACCATGTTACAGCAACAAAAACAAAACATGAAACTCTATTGTCTTTTAAAATGTAACAACCGTCATTGAATAAGTGGATAGGGAATGAAGTAAATGGATTCCGAAAAAATAGCATCCTAGATCACAAATTTATATGTGAAAAATAATAAAAAAGGTAGCTAGGATGGTAAATTCTCCAAAAGGGCAGTACCAAATTGAATAGTTAGAAACCAAATATGTAAGGGATTATACATTCATCATTACGTTGCTAGATAGTAAGCTCTTATAAGGGAGCATTTTTCTCCTACCAAAAACAAAAGAAATTATGTTTCTAGATAACATAAGCATCCGTATACTATTTCAGTTATAGAATATGCTCCCAGCATGCCTATGTCTATGTATACAAACAAAAGAACATGGTACTAGAGGCCATTTACCATTCCCTCCTCTACAGATTATAGCCCTTGAGTCCCCAACATTAGCAACTAGCAGCCTGTCACCAACAAGAATAGCAGTAGAAGCAGTAGAGCCAGAATCTCGATTCTGAGTATTCTCGGATTTCAAGAACTCTGAGTCTGTATGGTTATATGCATCAGCTGCAGAAGCCCAAAGGTTGTTCGTAAACGCAATTCCTTTTTTTTTTTTGCGAACTAAGCTAGGCAAGCGTCTCTGTGAAATAATCTGATTAAAGCCTCTGGCCAAATTACAGAACAACCATACCTATAGCTGATTTGATGTCGCTTATAAATTTTGGATGATTGATCAGATTACTGAATAGGTTCTGCTTGACATATTCAGCTGCTCGAGCACCCCCATGTCCTGAACACAAGATACAAATAGATAGTCATCAGATCCATCATAACTTCACAGAAATGAGTTTGTTTTCTCTCGACATTTCATTAGTATTTTTCTTGCCAAATTTGCAACTAAAATAGTACATTTATCGCTCAGAAACTACAAGCTCTCACCATCAAAAACTCCAAACAAGCCAACCAGTTCCCCATCAACACCATCAATTCTGGTTTCATAGAAATCTTCCATTGTAGACCTCTTTCCAGCAGCACTTGCATACCCATAGCTGAACTTCCCGTTCGAGCTGTACAAGGGCCATAGAATGACACACAAACAGAGATGCATCAACATAGACGACTCATAAATCACAAACAATCTAGGTAAAAATAATATCATGCTTTGCATGAAATAACGCCACAAAAAAAAAACTAGCAAAGCTGTCTACGTGTCTTCTTTCGTCCTCCTGGTTACCATACTAAAAAAGCACAGTATCAATCATACTATTGCAAAAAATCATTTATAACCATCTGAAAACATCCTAATCATGTATCTGCCTTCATAAATGCCTAAGGACAAGGTACACATCGTTATCGGTAGTCAGCATGATTCATCATTAGTTACTCTAAGCTGACCGTGCCACAAGAAAAAAAAGACATATTATCACCTCAAAAAATCAGAATTTTCTTTCCTTGTGCAAAAGACAATCGAAAGTTAGCATATTTAATGAAGCATTCAAGCATCCGGAGGAACAGAATCCACAGTTCGGAGAACAAAGATCTATTGAGCCAGTTACTGATATTTAAAGGTAACATCCGGAAAATTGAAAACACGCAAATCATACGGAAAACGCCACATTTCTCTGAAAGTTCAAAACTTTGCTCGTGGAAGACAAAACCATCTACCAATCCGACTACCATCTATGCAAAGAATCAACAGATGCGCAAAATGAAACATCATTGACCTGATGCCGCCACCGCTGACCGGGGAGCCGTTGACCCGAGTCGCGCTCGTCGTGGGCGCCACCGAATTCAAAAACCCCATCTTTGCTCCCGCATAAAACCTCTTGTTAGCGAGAACTAGGAGGAAGGGAAGAAGAAGACGACGGTTTGAAAATCCAAGAAAAAGAGCAGTTTTCGCGGGCGCGGCGTGTGGCTCTGTATTGAGAGCTCTTTTCGAGAGGTCAAAAATATTTGGGGGACAAGGAAGGTTATATCTAGGAAATACCAAAAAAAAAAAAAAAAAACCCGCTATTTTTTCTCTAAATATTTCTTTTGGAAAATAGATTATGTTGTTGTGGGTGGCTGGTCAAACTTAGATTAATCATCCAGTTTACTTTTAATAATTGGATTATCACGTCTTTATATATGGCAATATTAGATTTGACATGTAATTAAACATGCTGTTGACTTGTATTATGGTTCTATCGCTTGTTGTCCATCGGCGATCTAATATTGTGTTACGTAGAATTCATACGAGTATTTCCAAATAGGTTTTGACTATTAAACCTAACAAATAAAGGGTGTTATATGCTAATATGCCGTTCTATTGCTGTCGGTCTAAGGCACGGGCACCAGGAGAAAGCTACAGGCGTGAATTTCTTGGGCCGTAGCCCGGCCCACATAATCGCAGAGATGCATGCCATCCATGCCATCCCTTCTTTTCGTGGGCCATGACATGGAGGGATGCCGCACACACATCCTTGATGCGGTTTTTGTCTTTTTGCAACAACATCCTCGTGCTTACTCAAAATTGTAAATCTCCACGGTGTGATATTTTGTACTCGTCGCAATTGCATCAAGACAGTAGAGGAGACTTAAGGAATGTTTGGTTGACATAAAGTAAGAGTAAAAGGTGATATAAAATAATTTAAAAAAATAAACCTCAGTCATGATACTGTATTGAACATAAAAATCATTAATTGGTTGACCTTAAAATACATAAAAATTAAGAATCTCAATAAAATGACAAATATAGTTATTATTTTTGATGATTTTTGACTCAAAAGACGTTATGACAGTTAACATTTACGCGAATAATTAATCGAGTGTATTTTTCGAATTAACATCAAAATTTTTAAAAATTGAAAAGTCCCAACGAAAGCATATACAATTTTATAAATATATTAAGTAATAATTTTGTCTTTAGAAGATAAAAAAAGTAAAAAATGAAAAACTCAAAATACTCCTAATGAGGATATATTATTCTAATAGCATTATGGATTTATGGATACGAGAGAAATACAGTCGTATTTGAGGTCAAAAGATCTAAAAGGAAAATGCTCAATGTCGAAAAGTTGAATTTACGCGAAAGGACTTTATTTGATTTCGGATTAGAATCAGAATCATCTTGTCTCGATCGACCTATTATCCAATCACCAAAAAAATATCAGATTAACTTTATTTTACTTTAAAAACCTAAATTATAATATTATTTTTATTTTTATTCATTTAAATCTTAATAAATAATATATCTAAGAACATAATAGTCTAAAATTTAAATCATTCAAGAGACTAGCATTCAAATATTAAAATATAAATTAAATTATTTTTTTATATTTTAATTTTGATTTAAAATTTAACTTTAATTCTCAAGCAAAAAGCGTCTGGATATCCCGGGAGATGTTTTGGTTTTAGTTTGACCGAAGTATTTAAATTAAAAATTCTATTATTCCCAATACTCTTTGTACTAGGAGATCAGAAGGAAGTGACTGCAAGGTACCCTGCTATATAATCCAAAAACAACTGCGAGCCCAGGACTGTTTTAGAACAGTTAGGTTGCTGTCCATGGCATTGGATCCGCATCCACGAGAGGGATCTTTGTGGAAGAGCGCTGGTTTGGCAATTAACTCTGCAAGGCATATTCTCTTGGGAATTTTCCTGCAATCTCTTGTTCGGATGTAATCCCGCTGCTATTCTTGTTTCCTCTGGATTTTATTCGAGTGGCTTCTGTATTTGGAAATAAATAGGACTCTGGCTATTTTAAATTAATTAATTAAATAAACATTTTAAATTACTTTTAAATTATTTCCATGCATCAAACACTACCCTCTACATGGTTTCATGTCAAGCGCGAGCCAAACAAACTCCTTTTAACATTTAGTTAAGAGCAGATGGTGGCTGTTTTTGGGAGTGGACATGCAGGACATGTAGAGGGGGGTATGCCAGATAGATGGAGAGATGCAAGCGAGCTACACAAAATGCCGCTGCATGTGATCAGCCTTCCGGAAACAGAGCCAATAGCTGCAATGGTAGGGTACTAGTGTGGGTTACCTGCTCTCAATTTCACAAATATGTCTCAACACATTGATCGCGCTCGATCTCACGACCAAGTCAATTAAATGTCTTGGATCTCTTCGCATTAAACACTACTTCACACCCGAACATGCATTTTGCTCTGCCTGTGCCAACGCCTTGTAATCATAATAATAATTAAAAGATTCGTTATGATAATAATAAGGTCGAGAAAAAAAAAAAAAAACATTCATAGTGATTAATTATCAAACTAAACAGCTTTAATTAAGCATGCGAACATACTTTAACAAACTCATTTTTATTATATAGAATCCGCCTAGATTTATGTGTATTTTATGCATATTTCCATCATATATATCCGATTGAGTCCAATACCAAATTATTTCAAAATCTAAATTTATGTTATGTAAATTCTTTTATTATATATATTAGAAATCATTAATTTTATTATTCCACGTGCACTAATTCATGAGAGGCGACATCAAATTGAAAATTTCAAAATTTGATCTCATACAGTTTCTAATTCTTTTCTTGAGAAGGATTATGCATAGACCTCAATCAAAAAAATCTGAATTTTTGTATCATACAGATTGCAAGAATTGGATCGAAGAAATCTCATTTTGAGAGAATAAGAATTAGCAGTCTGTGCTCACTACTTTTTAACTCTTCTTCTTCCGTTGAATTACAAACAAAAAAAATTAAATAGCTCACGAAATCAAAGAGCAGCAAGAGAGATCATATTTAAAGAGAAGTAGCTTCTGCTGAATTATCAATTGATATATACACATTCCAACACGCAATTCGTGTTGTATCAAAGTCTAAAAAAAAGAAAACAAAAAACACTATATTTCACCATGCACGTGAAAAAAAAAAAGGAACAAAGGAAAAAAAAAAAAAAGACCAACGACCAAAATTGAGATCAACCTGCTCGGATCCTCTTGCTCGGACGACACCGGAGAGGAAGGAACACCGCCTCGAGATCCTCCGGCACCACCACAAAGAATTCCCGTGGCGTCGGTGCTGCCGCCTTTCTCTTTGCCGGCCCTCGTTTCCTAGGGGCTGGCGGGCAAACCAACGGTGTCTTCAGCCTAAACTCCGTTGCCTTCGGGGTCACACATTCCTGTTCTCCATCGTTGCTGTCAGCTTTCGACACCCGAATCGGTGCGATACTTGGCAATTCTCCGGCGACAACTTCTGAAGCCATGGAAGGCAATGCAAGCAAGGAAAGAGCTGTGGAACGAACACACGCGAAAAAGATGGAGGAGAATTGGAAGTGGAAGGTCTTAAGGAGTGAGTGGAAGGCAAGCGTGGAGACACATGAGATGGAGGTAATGATGAGGCTTTGCAGGAGGAGGAGGGAAAAAGAGAAGAACAGAATTATATGGAGAGGGATGGAACTCAAATGATTGCGAGAAAAAGACTCAAAAAGTGTGTGTGTGTGTGTGTGTGAGAGAGAGAGAGAGAGAGAAGGAATTAAGGAGCTGATGCAATGGAGTTAAGGATGGTTGATCAACAAATTAATAGCTCCCGATGCTGAGCTGGTCATGGGGTGCATCGTGGTCCAGTGCAATGTGGTCCAGTTTAACTCTAGGGTCAAGTTAGGGCTTAACGTATTGGTCCATACGTATCGGTATCAGTAATAACCAATGATATCTAGATTCCAATCAAGTTAATAATGTTTAGGTAATTTATATGATGTGTCAATTCGTCAATGGAGAGTGTTTGGTCAGATTTGCATGCTGGATACTTGCATTCAGGTAATTTGCCAAGTGAGGAAAACAGGAGGAAGTTTCCTTCGGAATGGAGTGGTTTTATGGCTAGCTGTGCCTTTTGTACTGAAATTTATCCAGGAAAGTTTGGGTAAAATTCCATGACAACGCATTGAATGTTGATGTGATACTGGCGTTTATATCGCATGCACATGTTTCTTACTCAAACCCTCACATTAAAAAGGATAAAATTCTGAAGAATTAGACTTATTAACCCATGCTTGTCAGTAATCAAATCCATTCAGCTCACACTGTTTTGGAGGAAAACAAGTAGCACACGAGAGTTACGGCCAGTTTTTGAGAATGTCTGGAGAGAGATTTGAAGAAGGTTGGGTATATTAACTCTCTTCCAAACCTTCTGCAGAAACACTAGGTCTCATGATCCAAAGCCAGATCTCTTGGCACTTGCGAATAAGAAAAAGCTGCTGTAATCACATGAAATTTGTTAGTTTAAGCTGTGTTTAGCTTTTCTTTTAAGCTTAAGAAATGGATTAAACCCTAACTTTATCCGCAAAAGCTGAGGAAATAGCTCTTAAAAAACTCAAGCAAGCATATGGGTGCATCATCATATGACTGCCATGTGATGATGAACAGTGTGCCATATGTCTTCTCCATCAAGGATCAGATCCAAGAGCTTCCTGGAGGGTTTTCAGATTTTACTGCAGGCTTCAACTGATCCGAATTAGCGACCGAGGAACGCATTGGGCTAGCAATAAAGGGTTGTCTTGTTTCAGTTGGCAACATGCTACAAATGGGCATGATTAGATTTGGAAGGAGAACTGATGAAAAACCATGCAACGGCTAGTCACATGGATCGGTGGAATTGGCTGAATTCATTTTGTTTTGTGATGTGAAGAAGGATGCCCACTTTGACATGGGAACATGTCGAGTCCTTGGTGCAAATACAGAGGCTTTTAGTTATCATTTTTGGAAGGAAATCATAAATGAATATTGAGCAGGAAAAAATCCTCACTGGAGAAGGAATCATATAATACAGAGGAGTGCAAGGCAAGTAAAGAACCGATATAAAAGGACGAATGGAGTTAATTGAGAGCAAAAGGTTTGCTGTACACAAGAATGTTAAGCAGCGTCAGATCCGTAACAAACATAGTTTAAAAACTGTTTGAATTGGGATTAGCAAATGCGACTAAGTCTGATTGACACACTCTGCAGTATGGAACGAAGAACACGGAAAATGCATGGAACATGTTTGCATGTATCGCTATCTTAAGCTTGTTTTTAGCCCGTTCATTGTCTAATTCAACCTTCTTGGATGTTTACCCTTATTGCCGTGCGTACCGGCGGTGGCCAGCATAATACTTGGAATATATAATATTTTTCAGAGTATTTGAGCATATTATTTCTAATGGCAAGTTGTTTAGGGTTACATTTGGAGTTAATTATGCCAAAGGGAGCGTGCTTGGGTGAAGAAAGCGCATCATGTGCAACTGGAGTGAGATCCCAGAAGCCATTGGTGTTGAAGGGATGGATTTCTTTCCCAGGTTTCTTCTCCGTGTCGGGTATTCCCGAACCCCCAAACAAAAGGCAGCAGTAAGCTTTCCCAGTTTCCAAAGGGTACGATAATTCGTATAAAAATAGACTCATGTATCTCGTTGCTAGATAAATATTAGTCGATCCAAAGACAGGTTGTATTAGATAATGACCTTTCGGTCTACACCAACTTTGTATGTATGGTCTAAACTAAATAGTCAGGAGGGCTCGTTTGAATTGTCCTCGGCACATGATCATCGTATTGCTAATTATGAATTAATCTAAATATTACTCGCCAATGTTTATTGATCTCCATATCTACAGCAAGAAATCCACAGTCTATTCCATAATCACATGGTTAAACCTAGACACTAGTACAATTAGGGTTAAAATATGGTTGGCGTCCAGCCAATTTATGCTAAGCTCGGCCCATGAGCTTTAGGATTGGGCCTGTTATCGCTCATCTTTGTCAATTGGATGGGCCGAGAACAAAATGGGCTCCGGTCATTCTTCGCAAATTGAAGGGGCTATTATGCAAATGTCAGTCGCACAGAGAAGGGTTTATGTGCAAAATTCCTAAGAATCACTCATTTTCGAGCCCAAATCCAGTCAAAATCAAAGTCAAATTTAAGATTAAGATTAAAATATAAACAAGTAATCTTCTCAAAATTTTTGGTGTCTTGTCAAAAAAATAATCTAGCTAATGAATGGTTTAAATTTTTTGAAATCTTTATATCCTTAAATATATTATTTATTGAAATTTAAACGAATAAATATAAAAATAGTATGATAATTTACTTTTTAAAAATAAAATAAAGTTAATGGATTAAACTTTTTTTTAATCTTTATACTATTAGGTATATTATTTATTGAAACTTGAACGAATAAAGGTAATGACAGTATGGTAATTTATTTTTTAAAAGTAAAATAAAAATAGTCTGTCTATTTTTTAATATTTCAATGGTAGATCAATAAGAACAGAATGATCTTAATCTTAATCTTGAACCAAACACACCTAGAGTTTTTGGCAAATAGCAGCATGTATTATAGTAATTTTATAAAAAATTGCATATTTTATCGCTATTAACAAAAAAAAACTTATTTTGTACTATAAATTTACAAAAAATTAAATCAATTAAAATATTTAAACAATATTATACTTTAGAATTTTTTATGTATAATTTTTTAAAAATAGTTAAATTATGCATAATCCCCCGGCTATTTCATAATTACATATAATTTTTTATTTCATTTTAAACGAGCTTTCAGGTTTTTGGATTAAAAAATCTATTTTTTACAATAAATATATTGAGTATATTTTCCAATAGGTGTAACCAAATGACCAAATATACTCATATTATAGTTATCAAAAAATTTTCTATAAATACAATAAAATCAAGTAATGATATGACAAAATCTAAGAAAATATTTTCAATAACAATTATAGGGGAAATAAAAAAGTTCAAAATTTTAATTTCAAACAAGAAATTTATTTTTTCCTACACAAAATATCACTTTCGATGCTAATAGTTAAATTTAAAAATAAAATAAATATTTTACCTTTTAGTTTAACCATAGTTATTTTTTTTAGACTAATTGGGTCTAAAGGGCCTCAAATCCCGTAAAAAATCAGACAAAATTATATATAATTATGAAAAGTTTAGGGTTATATGTACTTTAGATATTTTTAAGATACTGTGCATAAAAACTCTATATTTTATTCAATTTTATTAATTAAATTAATATAAAAAATTAAATTACTTTTATTTAGTTTTATTTGAATAGCTCTTAAATTAATATAAAAAAGACTTATCTCATCTCAATTTTTATGAAATATTGTTTACTGTGAAATTAAAATTTTAAAATCTGATTTTGTTTGACTGATTTTTTAGTAATTATAGATAGAATTTTCGATCAGAAACTAAATAAAAATAATTTTATTTTTATATTAATTTCATCTATAAATAAATTTAACTAAAAATATTGTTAAATATTTTAATTGAGTTAATTTTTTATAAATTTATAATATAAAATAACTAATTTTTATTATTAATAATAAGATAACTATTTTTTTAATAAATATTATAAAATAGATGATTTCTTATTAAAAATTCAAACAAATATAATCATTCAATTCAAATATCAAAGCTTTTGGATAATAAAATCAAATTTAATCACAAAAGGAAATTGACTCGACATTGGGTCTACTCATACACGTTCTCAACAAGAAAAGAGATGTTTATATTTGCACCCTCTTAATTTTTATAATTGCAAATTCTCTATTCAAGAGTTCTACATTACCCCTTCAAACAACACAAATACCATCGACGCCCCAACAAATGTGAAGAAGTAGTGTTCTGTAATTTGTAGCTTGTAGGAGGGTATATAGGGAAACAACGAAGCCGGCTCGCACAGTAGCAGTAGTGCTGTAACTGCTGTTTCATCGTTGACGTTTTCTAGCATTTAAGATAAATCGCCAGAACTTTGGTAACCGTTAGCGCAGGCCACGTGTCAAGAGACAACACCATCAATTGACTTCATGGTCCACAGTTAGAGGCGACAAATTTGGCGGACTTATCTGTTGGTCAACTTTCTGCTTTTCTTATGGGCTGTTCGATTTACTTTAAGCTTTGATCCGGCGGCTGTAATCGTCCCACTGGCTTGCAGCTGTTCGGTCAACTGCTTTGATAGAAAAAGGAATGCCTTTGTGGGCCCCAAGGCGCTTCTGCCTTTTATCGCGCGATATATCGCGGGACGATTTTTGGTTTTTCTAGAAGGCTGCCACCTTGTGAGTCCTCTACATGGATATTTGGCGTATGTGCCCTTTCAGCTCTATCGGTCTAGTCCGAACAAAGATATTAATTCTGTAAATAATCACCTAACCTATATCAATTTTAAAAAAATATAATTTATCTTATTATTATTAAATAAGAAATTACTTATCTTATATTATAAATTTATAAAAAAATATTTCAATTAATATATTTTTTAAGAAATTTAATTTTATCAATTAAATTAAAATAAAAGAACGAATTATTTTTATTCGATTTTATTTCGAACAATCGATTTATAATCATTAGATAATTAATTTAATAAAATTATTTTAAAATTGCATAATTTAATAAAATCAGACAATTAATTTCTCATAAAAATTAAAATAAGATAAGTTATTTTTATATTAAATTAATATTTGTTTGAACTAAAATAAAAAATAGAATAATTTAGATATTTATGTTATTTTTAATTAATAAAATAAAACTAAAATAAAAAAATATTTTAAATAGTTTAATTAAGATAATTTTTGTAAATTTATAATATATTTTTCATAAATCACAATAAAGAATGTTGTTAATTACTAAAAAATAATTAAAACTGATGAATGGTATAGCAGCCAGAGGAGAGTTGCAATGTCAAATGAACTTCTTTAGTTGCAAAACTCAATGGAATCTTTATTTTTTATGGAGCAAGTCCTATGCGAATCTTTGGAAGCTTCGCAAAAAACATATTAAAGACTATAAATGCTACTCAAATATGACAAGTTGAGATATTATATGATGCATTTACCTCGAAATACTTAGCATGTGTTCGCAGACTATTAGGAGGAATTGTCAACTAAACTGTTAATTAATCATGTAGACTTAGCTCTAGATTATCTACAATGAAGGACAACAATGTGATTAGTTGCGTTGCTTAACCCACTTCCATCTACATTGGAATCTTTATTTTCTTTATTTGTTTCTTTTTTTACCAGAAAACATGTATCTAAAATGTTTTTTTTTTTTTTTGAATAATTTAGATAACAATATGAAGATTCAGATATTTATTTCTTTATCACCATTGATCTCGTCAACTCCGCGACGGCGAAGATCCCAAGAGAAAAGTTCAAAACAGGAAACTCGTTTTCCCACAACTACATTGACTTTCAGCATTGACTTGTGCATCAAAGCTTTTCCAAAATTCCAACCCCGCTAGTTTAAATTTTATTCCCCTCCAAACATCTCCATCATTGACTTTGATTCCCAATTCAATCCGTCCACTTCCCTCGCGCTCATCGAATCCGACGGTAGAGATGCATCCGATCCATCACAAATTATCGCCAAAATATCGTCGTTTCACTTGCAGCCAAAAGTCCACTCCCCCTGTCCACCAACTCTGCGGACCAAATCATTCAATTCATTATCACGAGAAAAACCGATCGGAAAAATCAAAGCATCCTCAGCCGTCCGATCAAAACCACCCTTTGACTCGCAGTTTCCTTTTTATTTTATTAATTAATCATCGACCTGGTTTCTCCTCATTTTTCACGATATAAATCGGGCGCTTCCCCTTTCATTTCAAATTCCAATCCGCTCTTCTTTTTCATCTCACTGCTCAGATCTGTACACTTTTCGGCGATCTCCAAGGAAGACGATGGCCCTGGACCATATCGCCGTCCAGGAGACGGTGGCCGCCGGGATGCGGAGCATGGAGCTCCTTATCTCGCGGCTCTCCCACCAGAATTCTCCCTTCGACTGCGGTGAGATCACTGATCAGACAGTCAGTAGATTCCGCAAGGCGATCTCGATCATGGACCGCACTGGCCACGCCCGATTCCGGCGAGCTCCGATCATCGTCCCGATCCAGCATCCCACGCCAACCTCGCCGCAGCCTGCCCCGCCCCCTAAGAGTGTCACACTGGACTTCACGAAGCCGGTGGTCAAAGGTGCCGAGATCCAGAAGGAGAATTTCAGCATCTCGCCGCTGATGTCGAATGCCACGTCGTCGTTCCTTTCCTCCGTCACCGCCGATGGCAGCGTCTCCAACGGCCGGATCGGCTCATCTCTCGTCGGCGGCGTAGCGACCACCTTCTCCGCCGGCAAGCCACCTCTGGCGTCGAAGAAGCGGTGCCACGGCCACGATGGAGCCCACTCAGAGGCGGCCATCGGAGGGCGGTGCCATTGCTCCAAGAAACGGTGAGCATCGGCGCACTTACACAGCACGCTTTTGCTCTTCTCCATTCTCAGTACTAAATTGAATTTTTTTTTTAAAGGAAAAATAAGTCAAAGAAGGTCGTGAGATTACCGGCGATAAGCTGGAAGGTGGCGGACATCCCCGCCGACGAGTACTCGTGGCGCAAGTACGGGCAGAAGCCGATCAAAGGGTCGCCGTATCCCAGGTAAGCATGCTTAACGGATCTCCACCGTCCGATCTCAATCTAATGGTTGCGCTTTAATATAAGTTTTCTTATTTTTATTTGCAGGGGATATTACAAGTGCAGTAGCGTGAGGGGGTGCCCGGCGAAGAAGCACGTGGAGAGGGCGCCGGACGATCCGGCGATGCTGATAGTGACCTACGAGAGCGAGCATCGCCACCCGCCGTCGGATGGTGCGGTTGCCGGAATACTGCCGTCCGATCACTAGACTACGCCTTGTAATTTTTTGATTTTTTTTTTATTGACAAGTTTTTTGTAATATACAAATTTTTCAAAGAAAAAGAAGGTAAGTTGGAAATTTTGGAGTCGGTTGACCGCTGAGCAGTGGAGACGACCGCGGGGTTTTGTCCTGGAGTAGTTCGGAATTTGTCGGTTTCTAGTTCGAATCCGGCACCGGGAGGCATGCGCGGTCAAAAGTTAATTTTGTGTGGGCCCCACGAATGACGGTTCAAAGACGGATGTTGTCGTGGGGCCCACTTGTGAACCCAAAACATTTTCAAAATGGACAGGGAGTTGAATTCGACGGATTTCAAATCTGGGGTTACAAATCCAGGGTGGTCATCTCGTTCTCGGGACTAATTAATCGTATTTTTAAACTAAAATAAATTTATAATAATATTATAAATTGTGATTATTACGCAAAATGTCAATGAAATTAACAAAAAGGGCCTAAATTTTTTGTGAAAGAAAAAGGAGTTTTTGAGTTTAAAATCACGATTAATATTTTGGTGAATGGTAACATTCGAATTACGAAATAATTAATTCGCTTCCAAGGCTAAACCATAAAGTGAGGTAAGTGGTGACGCTTTCGGAAAATTATTATTCTAATCTATTACGATTCGGAGTCTTTAATCAAGTTGGCACGAGGATTAAACCTTTATTAAGGATCTCGTTCGGTGGTCGTCGCACTTAATCTGATATTATTAAGTGATGGAACATAAACTCAAACCAGATCCTCGCTCCATTTACACTTTTAATTCGGGAAAGCTTTGTTTGACGGATTCCGAGTTCAAAATTTTTTCCATACGACTTGACTAACCAGCCATGCCCACCGTTTGGACTCGATTTTCTCATCGCGATCTCAGCCCGATGTTTGACTTTAATGCCTAATAGAATATTATTTTTCGTCCCATTATGTGGAAGCTTGAATTTCTTGTTTTTTGTTATTGATTTTAATCTTCTCGGCCCATAAATGGCCCAATACAGTTCGAGCTCTCCATGGGAGTAGGGCCCATGGATTCAATATATTTACAGAACCCCCTTGCATTTTTACTATTTGCAACGAACCCCCTATGTTTGCAGAAATTGACGTGCAAGCAGTAGACAAGGACCTGCATATCTGCCGACTGTCTCGGGGGCACGTGTTCACGTGTCCATGTAGCATTCAACTTCGCCATGTGAATCGATGCTGCGTGACGCGATAGCCATCACAAATTTTTCAAGTCCAGAAAAAAATATGTGGACTCCATCATCTGACCCCGACTCCATCCGATTTGATCCATTGGATTCGATTGCGACTCATTCAAACACAAGCTACTCCAAAATGATAAAAATTATTAAGTTTCAAACGCATAATATATTTTTTATTAAATTAATAATTAAGATATTTTGTTAATTATTAAATTAATTTTATAAAAAATTAAGGGATATTTATCTACGCTTCCGATATTTCCTTTATTTATCAAAATCCCCCCGAAATTTCAATAATTACCTATACCCTCTTCTTTTTTAAATTTATTATTTACAACTCCTGATTTTTATTTAATCAAATTTTTTAAAAAAATTTCACTTTTACCCTTCACAATTTTACAACTAAACCCCTAAATAATTTATTATTTATTTTGTATATAATTTTTGAATATTTACCTATAACACTTTGAAATTAGTGATATTTACAAAAAATCTCCCGAGATTTTAATAACTACTACTCTCTAACTTTCAATCAAATTCATTTTTATCTTACTTTTTCTCTTCTCACTGATGTTTTACCCAACCATGCATCGTTGCTCTGCCACTCCCCTGCGTCGTCCCATTGTTGCTCCCCACTCCCTCGCTCACTCCCTCACGCTCTTGCGCCCCCGCTCTCCCGTGAGGGTGAGGATGCCAGAAGCTAGCGCAAGCTCGTGCGCCAAGCCAGGGAGAGTGTCGTTGTTCCCCTGCGCCCTCGCACCCTAGTGCCTGGCCCGCAACCAGCAAATCTACGTTGGCACCCCTTAACAAGCTGATCCGCGTCCGCCTCTCCCACCGCGAGTAGTTTCCTTTCTCGCGTCCCCCTTGGTGAGTAGCTCCCTCCCCCCTCCCTCTTGCGAGCGCAGATGGGGGTGTCATGTCGGCGAGGGCGCACGAGCACACGAGTGAGGACACCAGAGGCTAGCGCAGGCCCCAGGTTGATAAGGTCGTGTGAGCGTGCGAGTAAGGACATCAAAGGCCGCCGCTAGCTCGAGCACCAAGGCGGCAAGGGTGCGAGCGGGGGGTCTAGGGCCCGCACTAGTGTCGGCCTTTGGCATTTGCACCCGCGCGCTACTGCATCCTTGGCGAGATGGCGCCTGCACCCGCGCTCGCGGGAAGGAGTATGAGGGGGGGAGGGGGAGGAGGAGGAAGCTGCTCATCGAGGTGGAGGGCGATCTGCTCATGGCAGGGGATGTGGATGCGGATCAACTTACGGGAGGGTGCGAACGCGGATTTGCTTGCGGTGGGGCTGGCGGAGGCCGATTTGCTTGTGGAGTGAGGGGGTGCAGATCAGCTCGTGGCAAGGGAGGGGGTGGCAGATCTGCTCGCAATTAACTGGTCGGAGCGGATGCAGGTGTCGGTCGAAGGCACGATGGTGATGAGGAGGGGTAGCGCGGGGTTGGGTAGCGGCGGTGCGAAGGAGGAGCTGGGAGCGATGATGTGATGACGCAGGAGAGCGACAAAGCAACGGCATGGGATGAGGTGGAGCAGCAGCGAGAGAAGAAAAGTAAAAGTAAAAATAGATTTGGTTAAAAATTGGAGGATAGTAATTATTAAAATTTCGGAGAATTTTTTGTAAATATAACTAATTTCAAGATATTATAGGTAAATATCTAAAAATTATATACAAAATAAATAATAAATTTTTTAGAGGTTCAGTTGTAAAATTACTGAGGGTAAAAGTAAAATTTTTTTAAAAAATTTAATTAAATAATAATTAGGAAGTATAGATAATAATTTTGAAAAGAAGGAGGTTGTAAGTAATTATCGAAATTTGGAGATTTTTGGTAAATAAAAAAAATCTGTAGGTAAATATCTCAAAAATTAATCTAATTACTTATTTAATTTTTATGCATCAAAGATTTTTTGTATTTTGATCTAATTATGATCTATTAAATAACCCAAAGTCAAACCGGTTTAACCAACTCAAATGCTAGCGGTAATTTCATAAACTGGCAAAAGTTGTAAATAAATACGAAAAATCTAAAAGTTGTAGGTAATAATCCCTTTGGAAACTTGGATTATCTTCTCCAACTATCATTTTAACCTATTGATATCGAGTTATTTTTATTTATTTGTCCATCAAAATAGATAAGAAAAAAGATACAAATTGGAGTGTATTCATGCTTGGATGAGCCACGAGGACCTTAGGGGTCAGAACGTTGGAAGTTGGAAAGAGGCTCTATACGGTTTTCGCATAGCAAGGCGCCGCATTTATTGACGAAGTAATTGCGTTCACAGAGGGCAGAGCTCATCGCTTTGTACCGCATAGAAATGAGTCTTAGGTTCTTCTTCTTCTTCCTCCTCCTTCACGACCCGGCCCTACGAGTGCAAGTACTACGTCTTGTCTCTCTCTTCACGTTCTCTACGTGTCCTTCTTGCCTGCTTTCAGCCATGCATCTTTTCTCTCTTTCCCTGTCTTCTCAGGACACTTCCTCCCAATGCTTCATGCATACCTAGCCGATGTCACATGCCTCTTCATCACCACCATTTATCATTCACTTTTGATTGCCATTTGTTTTCCGTTTGAAGCTAAACATTTCAGTTTCAATCGATGCCAAGCGAATTAGAGTTAAATTTTAGCCTTGTTTGTCTACCACACTTCCATAATCAAAACCAGCTGAAATGACATCAAAATCAAAATCAGGATTTCAAGCAACAAGACGAGACTCGAAAAGATTCATTCAGGTGAATCCTTATCAACACTAGTTATTTAATAGGATCATGTGGAGCCAGTGTGCCTCGAATAATACAATCAAGGGTCCTTGGATTTTTCACCAGAGCTGAAAGATACTTTTTCAGCGTAGCCTTTGCTCACATGCACATCCATCAAGAGATAAAAACAAAACACGTAACTCCAGCTCTTGATGTTTCTGTCTCACCACTAAGAAAACAAAGCCCAGGGAAGAAGAGTACAGTCAATTGAAGCAATCAATTAATCAATCCCTTTTAGTGTCCACATCCGGCTTCCACTAATCCAACAAAGTCACATGCAAAACCATTAAACAACAAGAGTGGAACCCAATCCTAAGTGGATCTAGAGGTTAATTTGTAGACAATCACATGGATTTGGAGTAAGAGGGGGCAAAACACAAGAAAGACATTAAAATAAAAAATTGAAGAGAATACCATGTTCCATGCAACCACATCTTCACTAGAGTAATCACTGGCACATTTCACTAAGCAGAGAATAATCAAAGTGCTTAAATTTCTATTGAGATGATTAGGAAGAAAGTCCTACATAGGGTGGACAATACCACATCCCAACTAATAAACAAAAGCAATCTAAATTTTTTTTTTTCCAAGTTTCCAAGCCCCAACAATCACATGCTTGATCACATGTTAGCCTCTACCTTGTACACTGACTCTAATGGCATTAATTCTCAAAACCATGCCTCCATGAATCGTCTAAACACCAAGAAGAACATAGTAGAGGATGGTGATTGGCAAAGCAATCAGCATCCCGAATATCACCCTGCAAAGAGATTCAGAAAAAAAGAACAATAAAATTATTACAAATGTAAAAAAAAAAATGTGTTGAAGTTTAGAATTTTATCTTTCTACTCTACATACGCAGTGCTGAGGATGTCAGGGTGGCAATTGTACTCCTTGGCGAAGACGAAAGGGACAATGCCTTGAGGAAGTGCAGCCTGCAAGATAACGTTTTTGGAAAGTAAAATCTTATCTGATTTTGATTGTCTCTGTTTAATCTCAGTTTTTGGAATTAGGGTTCCACCTGCACAATAGCGACATGCAAGAGAACTCCACGCACACCTATGGCAATTGAAGCGGCAGCGATCACAGCAGGGCCAGTTAGAAACCTTACGGCCATGGAGAATGCTGCCACTCTCTTGCCACATGCAATGATCTTTGGTTGCAATGCCATAAAAAGCCCTAATTGATCCACAATTTTAACACAATAAGGTCATTAACGAGAATTAACCTAAGTCAAGGAGCTCAAGAAGTACCTAAGCTGAACATAGCCATTCCTAATCCTGCATCAGAAAGTATTGATATTGATCCTTTTATGATCTTTGGCATCTCAATGTTCCACCTGCAAAGACGCATGAAACCTACTCAAATTATTGAAATGAACAAAAAGAAAAAAAAATAATGGCATGTGATTGATATACACTGCATGATGCTGCAATTAAACCTAATCTCCGACCAACAAATTAAATGATGTGGGAGCTTCATCACCTGAATGAGACCAGGGACCATACGAGGCCGATGAGGCTGGAATACGTGTTGGGGTTTCTAATGAGCTTTCTCCAAACCATGATGAGTATGAGCCTGGTCATCACGCTAGCCGGAGGCATCCGGGGGTTGCTCTCTACTAGTCCTCCTGCTCCTCCTTCCACGTCCCCGGCTTTCTTCTGTGCCGAGAACGGTGATGCCGCCGGGATCGGGCTCTTGCCGGTGTCCTCTATTTCTGGCTCGCCGTTCACTCCTGCTTTCTTGATCGGACTAGCATCTGTATTAGGTTGTACAAATGAATTACATAAAGATTAAATCATAAAACAAGTTAGAAGACATAAGGTCATTTTGATTGACCCAAAATTCGGATTGAAATGATGTTGCACATATATTTGTCTAGATGCTGTGTATTTTGGATACATAGATCAATCAAATCACTTAAATGAACAGCATTGGCTGTCTCAAAATAATGGAAGAAACAAGAAAAAAAATTTTCTTTTCTTATGATATGAGAGAGAAGTAGAGAGAATTGAGAGAGACATACCTTTTGGGGTTCCAATGTCTTGTTGGAGAGAAGGCTTTGTTGCGTCCATGGCTCCAAACTCGCCGGAGACTGCTCTATTCATCGCATTCCTTAGATTTGCCTCCGATCCCGGCGAGGCGCTTGAGCTCCAGACATACATATGGAGTTCTTTGTTCGAGTTTGAATTCCCTGAAGCGTTTGCGCCTTCCTTTCTCTTGATAGCAGCGGCCAAACCAGAGAGTGATGGACTAGGAGCAGGATATGAAGAGCCAGTATACACTCCATTCATGAACTCACTGCTCTTGCTTCCTGCTCCCCTGTGCTTACCGAACTTGGTCGCCGGCTCCTCCTCGAAGCCGCCATTGAGCCCGGTTCTCGGGCTCGTAACCTTGCTCGAGAACATAGCGTAGAAGTCTGTCTGATTGAAGCTTGACGCTCTTGGAGTGGCTTCTCTTGATGATTGGACAGAGTAAATCTCTACTCCGGTGAGATTGGACGCTCTCGGAGTCATTGAAGTCAGCGAGTTCAAACCATGAGACTTGTTGTATGACGATATCATCGACCTCGCCGAAGCAGAGGACTTCCTTACAATCACATGAAGCTTCCCGTCCTGCCCGATCTCCGCATCGGCTTGTAATGGCTCCCTTCCGTTGAGCGAGATGACATCAGATTCCACCCGGAATGAGGTAATCGATCCGGCAATGTCGGCGGGAAATTGCTCGGCGATCAACGCCTTGGCTCCCCGGTACTCAAACAAGAAGAGCATTAGTGTGTACCAAATGACACTCTGTAGAACAACGATTTGTACCATGAGGCTTCCGGAGAAGTTGCCATACATGGCCTTGAGAAGGGGAATCCCCATGACAAGCGTGTTTGGGAGCGTCGAGAGTGAGAACAGCGTGATCATCCAATCAAGATTGCCGCGCCGGCTGATGTTGTTCCAAACAACCAGGGCTCCAAGGATCACCAGCTTCTGAAGCGAGTCGGCGGCGATGAAGTGGTAGTTCATGGCGTAGGGGTTGTTCGACGAAATGAAGTGGAAGGAGAGCAAGGGGACGGCGAAGACGGCGACAAAGCGGTTGATGCCGGAGCACTGATCTGGCGTGAAGATCTTCCACCACCTCACCGAGCCGTAGGCCAGAATCATCGCCACGTAGAGCGGCACAATCGCCGCCAACACCTCGTAGATGTCCCTACCATTGATCATGGTGCTAGTAGCTACCTTTCACTTAATACAAAGAGAAAGAGAAAGAGAAAGAGAAAGAGAAAGAGATCTAGTCTGATGGTTCTTGTGGGAATCTCTTACAAGAAGCAAGTGTGAGAAAATTATACGAGAAGGTATGCAAATAAAGTGAATTGTTTAGTGAGTTTGGAGAGAGAAAATCCAATGGCGGAGAGAGAGAGAGAGAGATAGAGGGAGAGAGAGAGGAGTTTAGGGTTGGAGTTTGAGTTGTAGCCTGTCTGGGGTTATATTGAGAGGAGAGTTAGGTGAGCCGAGTCGTCTGAAGAGTTAGGACGGTACGTGCATGGGTTGTCGCTCGGCGGTCGTTAAAATCGTCAGCATCTCCAACGTGTCTTTCCACTTCTGGCGTCATCGGGATGCGAACTCGCGGTTGACTCGCCCCAGCTTCATCTGAAGCACTCAGGCACCGGAAGCCATGGAGCCTTTACCGACGTTGAAGATGATGCAAAGTTGCAACAGAAGGTACGTCTCTTTTAAAAATCTACCACGAGAAATCTTGTACGTATATACATGTATATATTCTCGACAGTTCATGCGTGGTCTTATACTTCGAACCCTCTGATTTTTTTCAGATATATCCATGAACCTAACAGCTACTTTGGATCTCCAAAATACATTAATTAGTCTAATTTGTATGCTAACGGAAAGGTTCATCGTATATTATTAGGAAAATGAGTTTTTGTGAAAATTTTCTCTTTGCGCTTGATGACAATCTTGTCATCATCTTTGAACCGGGCCCAATTCCCTTCCAATCTCTCTTTTCCTTTTCCTTTTTATGAATTAGTATTAACAGTAAGCATGTTGCTAACTTTTCGATGATTGATTAATAATCGTGCTTAGGTGAAGATGAAACAGAACAACGAGGATTTAGCGATCGTCTGGGACTTGAAACCGCACTCTGATGTGCGAGAATAGACGTGTAATCGAAAGTTAGGCATGTT
Organism: Trichopus zeylanicus subsp. travancoricus; assembly: GCA_005019695.1. Classification (NCBI taxonomy): domain Eukaryota; kingdom Viridiplantae; phylum Streptophyta; class Magnoliopsida; order Dioscoreales; family Dioscoreaceae; genus Trichopus; species Trichopus zeylanicus. Next base: position 67,054 of record RXID01014524.1, read on the forward strand.
TCGTTTAAAATTGTAAGTTGATCTAATAGCGTACATTTCAGGAAAGAAGCTGAGAAAGCAGATCTTGGGTTGTGTAACTTAGATTGTTCAGAGTTGACACTGTTGATAGTATCACAAGAAACAATGCCAAACGTACCGTATGAGATACGGCCATTATGAAGAGCAACATTGTGTCTGAACGTGGATCACACTAAGATTTCTTTGACTTTGTTCTTGGTTTTTTGTTAGTTGTTTCAAAGCCTAATTAAGATTCATGAGGCTATCAACTATGAAGATTAGATCCAAAAAATAAAGGATTAGAAAGATTACTTAGAGCTATACGGCCCCCATGGTATGGTATTTATATTATTTAGAGCTATATGCCCCCCATGGTATGGCATCTATACATTTTATCTCAAGAATATATATTCAGATGGTCTTCCATTCACCAAACAAAATTACACATTCCCATATGTTCTTCCTAACACTTCTACCTTATATGTCACAGATGTCTACATTTCAGGAAAAAAAAAACAGAATCATACCAAGGAAGACAGAAAAAGTGGAAGAAGAACAAAAGAAAGAAATCCGACTTCAAAGCAATACAAGAAATTGTTAAAGAAAAAGAGCTCTCAAAGGAGCATGTTCAGCATTTTAGAGTAAGAAAACTTGGCTATGCTGAAAATGTCAGTATCTGATGCCTCAAGCGAAAAAATTCATCACCAAACACTTCAATACTTCATCCCAAATACTTGAGAGTTTAAAACTGTAAAATATGACAAAAGCATCAAATTCCTTAACAACATGTCCCCATAATCTTTAAATTTCAGGAGGAGCTACTGCAAAGCAATCAGTACAAGTCCGTGGATTTCAGGGAGAAAGGGAGTATTACACCACAGACATTGACATAATTTGGCGTGCAAGACCAGGATCTTGCTGCAGTAATTCTTTCAGGTTATTCTCTACATCTGTCATTTGCTTATCCAGGTATTCTTTAGAGGTCTGCTAAATTCCAACAGATAAGAATTCATGGATGCAATTTTCTTCTGAATATGAAACTAAGATGAATCAATGGGACAAACCTGCAATGAGGAAATAGCACTCTCACTGTCCTTCAGCTTCTGCTCTTGTTCATTCATCAGATTGGATTTAGGCTCCAAAACAAACCTAGACACCATTAGAAGACAGATAAAACACTGAGCACTAACAACACTAAGTCATGAGTATCGGCAAAAACTGGGATATATAAAATATCTTCCACCTCAGGAACTCACATTTTGCCTGCAAGTAAAGGAAAAATGAAAGAGAAGTTAATCATCAAAGCTTATAAATGGTAGAGCAGATTTAAAAAATATATTTTTCTTGTGTCCTAATGTCATGTCAAAATCAGACCTTGATTATAAGAGGATGTCAATTGAATAGCATACATGAGTGCAGAACAAAAGGTAGTCTAGCAACACAATAAGGCTCCAATTAGCAACATAATAGAAACAAAAACTAACCTAGATTAAAATAAATAGGAAAAATCCTGTGTGCACCAATGATTCATATGATAATATTTTTCATATAGCACAAAATGCAGGTTTCTTATTTAAGCTATAAAGGAACTCAACAAGTATGCAAAGAAAGTTGTGATGCCAGATAAACCTTTGAAGCATAACTTTTTGAGGAACAACAACTGTTAGGAATAACAACAGAATTGTTGTGGCCACAAGTCCTATCTTTACCAATGCACATACTAGAAAATGGAACCAGCAAGCCCCTTGTGTATAATTCAAGGTAGTCAAAGGCAGCCATCTAATTATTGAAACAAATATTTTATATCCAATATTTTAGTTTTATAAAACTAAATATAAAATTTATAATTGAAAAAAAAAATAAATCACAGAGGCCTTTGCCTAGAATCGCCTAGGCATTTTGACAACCTTGGTATAATTAATGCGATAGTCTTGACTTTTGGTTTTCCATGACATTACTTGCTCATGGAATATACTTGACAACATCGAGGGTATGGAATCGCCAAGAGCAATTTCACATGTTGACTATGTGAAGCACAAATAGTAGGTGCCAATCAATGATTCCCACACACACAAATACCGTTATAGAAGTAATTAAAAATATCGGATACCATTAAATTTGTGAATAAATAACTATTGGATTCATAACATCCAGAGTGAGAAGCCAAAGGCATAAAAATTGAGTTCATGCCTTGTATATCATGTTAAATAATCACTAGAAGGTGTATTTAGTCTATCGACATAGAGATGCAAAAAATGATATGATTATCAGAGATCAGGAGATCTCTCCATACCAATAGATTTATATGTATTTGTATCATCTGGAAGCTGCCGAAGTTCCTCCAGTGTTAAGTATGCACGTTTCTTCTCACCTTCCTTACCTCGCATCTGGTTTTGCACCTAAAAAACCAAAAGTGGCCATTATCGAGTGAATCAATCACATATAAACCAACATAAACCAACCAAACTCTCATACATTTAAAGCCATATTAGATTAGAAGAAAATTCATCGTGTGAGAATGCAATTATACAAAGCATTCACAAAAATATTTTGATAACCCTCACTGAACTTTCTCTGCTTCCATAATTTTCTGCAATTTGTATTAGGCATGTTTCACACAAAGATGACACGAGAGAGACAGCCTAAACAGTAATCATAGATTCACAACAACAACTAATCACAACCTAAGCAAAAAATCAATCTTGATCACAATATCTGCAGCCAAATTTGACCCAGCAGTACCATCTCATAGAAGTCAAAATCCAATCCACTTCAAGAACTGGACTCTACTAACAGAATTCTCAAAATCAGTTCAACCGAGCAAAAATTTCGTCAGAATTACCAAGTAGAAAAAAGACGACAGCTTTCAGCATAGGGCACCTAAAAAGTAGAATTTGCAGCGAAAAATAAAAAAGGATTTTGCACCTGCTTAAGCTTTGCGGTGCTCTCAATCATGCGGCCCTGGAGCTCGACGAAGGCCTACGACACGAGAAAGGTTGAATTGTGAGATCAAAAGTGCGAGGCGAAGAGAAAGAAAGTGAGAGGCAATCGAAGCACACCGTTCTGCTGGCTTCCTCCGCCATTGCTGGAGATCGAGCTCCCTCGAGAAAACCCTAACCCTCGAATGGAAGTCTTCTTCGCGGGGAACAGGATGAATTTTCTGGTCGATTTGATCCGGATGATTTCGGATGATTAAGATCGACGGCTATTATGTATTTTAACAGGCAGAACATCGTCGATTTCTTTTCTCATTTTCTTTTGGCAGTTTTACATATAACATCCGCAAGTTACATAAATTACATGAAAATTTAGAGATTTTTCCACATGACCCCTCTCGAAATCCGAAACCAAAAACTTGATTTGAACTATTAACCAATAATGTAAGTGATAATTTAACCTTATATCGAGTTTTAACTCAACCTATTGAGAGTTTCTCCATCTTGTTGCCAGTGAAGTAACAATAATCAACAGCATCCACAGCAAAATGTTCCATTAAAATTTTCTTCAAGGTTTATGAGAATTGGGGCAAATTGCAATAGAAATATGACACGATATTTTAAGAACAAATATCTTTAATAACTTTCTAATCATCGATTTGTGCAATTACAAAATTATGCTTGTGATGTACAATCAACGGTTATAAAAAATAGTATATCTTTTATTTTTTTGGAGTATTTTGCAGATATACCTATCTAAAACAATTAGAGAGTTTAGGAGCTTACAAACTAATTCTGTGTTTTGAAGGACATAAACACAAAAATCCCTATATTTTATTAAATGTTCAATCTCTAATCCAACTCCATTATTTTGCTCAAAAAACTCACTTTTTTGAGTTGTCTCCTTGATTGCAAATGAAGCAAGAAGATACATGCTAAGTCTTGCTTTTAGGCATAAGAGAGCTGTCAGAGACAATGCATCATATTTTAAGGAATCACGCAAACCAAATCGCCAAAAATTTTCTGCCCAACAATTTCTTGGTGGTCCTGTCATAAAAAAATACAAAATTGGCAACCAGCCATGACAACAGTGATGTGAATCAGATTTGATGTTTCCCCTCCAATCTGAATAAGAATCTAAATCAAGAAAATGAAGGGATGTCACGCCCACCATTTTGGTGCATCCACCTCACATCGCATGAATGCTGCTCCAATTTGATGCCCAAAACCAAACATTTCCTCAACAGAAAAGATACAAAAAACCAGATGCTAAGCAATGTGGAGCTGTTTCTCAAAAATGCCCAACAAAAATAGAGAACGGCCTCCTGCTTGTGGTCCCCATTCCAGTATAATTTGGATAGAAGCAATAGTACAGAAGAATGGGATGCCACCAATAAAGAAGACGATGCTGTGCTAGACTAATTACCTGGCTTGATGGTGGTGGTGATGCTTGTGTTCTCAGATACACTCAACCAGTTAGATCCAGAAGGCTTAAATGAGTGAATTCAAAGAAAAGTAGCGACAGAGACAGAGAAAGTGACACCATAAAAGAATACATGTGAAGTAGTTGGAAAATGTAGACTAATATTAGATTGGGAGGGGGCACCAGGACAAGGACAATGATGAGAGCATCAAGTACAAAAATTCACACCTTGTTGCATGACAATGGCATTGCTTTGGACAAGGATTTAAATAGACAACATATTGGGACAAATTTTAAGTATGAGCTGCAGTAAAAAAGAAAGGCATAATGATCACAAGATAAAGAATCCATTGTTTGGGATTGTATTGGCGTGATCTGTTGCTCTTATCATAAATAGTTCTCACTTGCCCAAAGATGTCACACTACTTGAATAACACAGTGTAGATATTTATTACTACCAATGTTGAGGTTAATAATAAATAGTACAATGCAAAGCTTGTCACAAATCATCTCATCCTACGAACCTTCACAAAGCATCATAGTATGTTTGAGAGAGTAAAAACCAAAACAAAATAAATGAAGACTGTTGCCATACTTTTAACAGATATTCATTTAGAGAATGTTGACAATTATGAACACATCGAAGAGTCCATGGATTATAACATAATTCTATAGCAACAGAGGATGTAGATCAGATTAAACTATGGGCTTGCCTTCTTGATAACATTTTAAAATTATAGAATGCAGCTGAGAGCAGAAAAAAAACAAAATCCTTTGGTTAGCACTTGGTCGTGTGACTTACACTTTCATTAGAAGCCAACATGTGGCAGCCTTGGAGAATCCACAGTTCAATTGCAGTCCTTTCTTCTCAAACAGGTTCAGCAGTGCAACCTCCATTACGGGTTTCACTACCCTCTTTGCTTAGTTTGGTTTTTGGTAACATAAACGATGGCTGGCGATTTGCAGGCTTTGTTGCTTGTTTATGAGAATCCTGTAAATTTAGGTAAGTGTACCAAGACATACCAGCAAGAGCAGTAATAGCGCCACAGATACTTGTCATGCCTGGGACTGAATCAAACAGAAGGAATCCGCCAAGAAGGATAACACATGTTTTAAACTGACCAAGAACAACATGAGAGACTGCTGATGTTGCCCTGCGACATATAATCCAAAGTATATGCAAATAAGAAGACAATTTAATCTTAACAGAGGACTAGGAATGACTTCATTTAAGACTTTCGAGCATATTCACAATTTATAAAATGATGTACTCACCCAAGAGCCAATGCACCAGACCACTGAAGCAGAAATCCAAGGGCTGCAGACAAAAGAATAGCCGATGTATTGCGGACGTTCCAATTGAAGGACAGAGCACCTGGAGGATCAAGCCACGGCATCATAGCAACCAAGAAGAAAACAGTAATTGGTGTTGTCTTCCACATCAGACTGTTTCACAATCAACATGGAGTTTATACATATGGGACTCGTGCATCCATTCTTTGCAACAAAGAGTTAATATATCAAATCAGTGGAATGCATACGCTAAGGCAGTCCAGTTCTCTTGCTGTTGAAGATTCGACCACAAGATCTTATTGACTGCACTAGGAATTACCCATGCTAATGCAATGCCCGCACCAAACAAGTGAAACTCGAGGTCCGTAACAGTTGCAACAGCAACTCCAACAGACACTACAGTCAGTGATACGACCTGCAGGATTAAGGTAAAAAGATTCAGCGCACAAATTAAATTCAACTCAATCTCAATTCATTAAATGCTAGATTAAAAGACCATTGTCACTACCTTCGTACAAGAAACCATCTTTCTGAAAAACACGAATTCAGCCAGAACGATGGTAGGTGTGACAGCAATCTTAGCCATTTGATAGAAACCCACACTAGTAACATGGTCATACCCAAAAATCATGTAACTGAACATATCATTTGGCTCTTACTGAAGGAAAAGAAAAGCTTGTTAATTACCTATTATACTTCAAACTAACATTAGCAAGGCCAGTTGAAACAGACATAACAAGACCGAGAATTAACAGTGAAGAAAATGAAGTAGTCTTGGACGGAGGTGATGCAGGAAGGAGGGACAAGGCATTCAATATTGCCATCAGAAACCAGCTCACAATGTAGTGAATGAATGTGAGGAAAATTGGGTAATTAAATCCAACTTTCCCAAGAACCTAGTAAATCAGAAAACCAAACAAATCAATCAGCAGAATACAACACATAACACATTAAGATGACCAAAAAAAATCAGAACACGGCATAAACCAGCTTATTCATCAGGATTATGCCAACGGAAACCAAGAAATTAAAGGTCAGCGACACCGTAGGACCACAGATTCGTTGCTGCAAACGCTTGGCACCCTCCGAAGTCCGCAACTCACTGAAGAGCGAAGCACGAAAATCTTCTATCACTTTTCCTGATCAATGTTTAAAAAAAATCAAGATCATTGCTTTTGTAGCAGAAGATTAAAAGCATTCTGCTTCCAACTACCAAAAATACAAACTAGAAGTAATCAATGACAGGCCTTGTAACCCGTCAAAAGCGAATCTTTCTTCAATCTTTCAAATTCCCTACTAAAAAATGCACGAAATCCAGAATGCCGGATCAGCAAAAAGAGAACGCACAACAGAATTCGTCGAAATTGCGCAGGAAGCACGAGAAATGAGAGGGAAAAAAAGGAAAAGGGGGAAGACCTCGGTCTCCAGCATCGCTGTCCTTGCGCTTCAAGAGCTTCCTGACGTCCTTGCGCACGAAAAAGCTCATCACTTTCCGGCTGCAGAGCATCCTCCGGAGCGAGCGAGAGAAAAGGAGAGACAGAGAGAGGGGTAGAAAAGGAGTCGAGAGTGAGAACAGAGAGCAGGGTCACGTGACGAGGAGGAGGGTGGTAGCCGGGGCGGTGAGAGTTGATGGCGGTGACGGGATTCAGTTACCGGCCGGGTGGCGTGGGGTTTCGCGTCCGGGGCACAAGAGTCGAGGGAGGGAGAGGCAGATGCTTTACATAGCGACGCAAACGCGGGCCGTGGGCATCGGATGCCGACAAGTAGCCCGGGGTTTGGGCCCGTGATTTGTCGGGCCCACTTGCACGTGAGAGCGGACAATTTTTTTAATATTTTTTGATTTACCCTGAAGAAGAAGTGTAACCCGGTATAATCCGGAGTAGGTTAATGGTTCGCGAACTCGGTCCGACGGCATTTGGCAACTTAATTAAAAATTAATTAATTAATAGACGATGAAATCATCAACTAATAATTAATTATAATTTTAAGAAATTAAGAATAAATTGGGGCGAAACTTGTTTCCATTTCACTTATAATCTTTATGATGATCGAATCGAGACCTATGGCTTTGAAATTAAGGGATATTTTAGCTTTTGATGGAAAATGATTATTTCTCTATATACGGATCCATCACGGCATCTACTTAATTATTTCTTTCTATTTTACTTCAATTTGAAGCCTTCTTCGTATGCGGCCATCAACTCTAATTATCTAACAAAACACTCTTCGACTGCATGAGAGTTGGTTACGATCCTCAGCTTAAATCATTTTCTTTTCTTTTTTTAGCAAGTTGAGATTTATCATTAATAAGTCTTGTCGTCAAGATTAAAAAAAAAAAAAAAAATGGCTTGGTTGGATACTTAATCAAAACGAGGATTAAATCTGAACCGCAGCTTAGATCATCTTGACCATGTCATTTTGAGGTTTTTTCATTAATTTTCCTTAATGAAGGGTAATTATTGTATAGTGCAGTAATGGTCACATGTTGCTAGTGGATGTTATTATACATGCTTAGTGTGAAAAACAAGTTGCTTATTATTGTTTTATTTTTTGAACTTTAATCGCTTTTCTTTCTTTCTTTCTTTTTTTTTCAAATTTTTATGCGTATCCTTTGAATGGTTAGTATGCAATGCCTCTTCTATATGACTTCCCTTTCTCTTTTTAATTTTTGTCCTTTCTTTTTTTTATTAAATAATTTATGCAAATATATGAGAGACTGGTCCGTTCTATCCTCACGAGATGCTGCTGTATATATATAAAAATTACAAAAAAAAAAAATAAAGAAAAAAAAGCCACGGCTAATTCCAACAACAGGAACTTAAATATGAGGTGTTTCATGCAAAATGTGACAACGAGTTTTTTTTGTAAATTTCAAAACTATAGGCTTCGTTTTGAAATATCGGAAATCTGGGGTGTTATCTGCAAAGTAAGTAAAAAGTAGCTCCAAAACTTTCCTAGCCGTAGATCACTCCCCTCGGGGAAAGACCATGTTCTCTCTCCTCCCCACACGCTTCCCAGTAACGGTATCCTCCTCCGCCACACGTGCCGCCGTCCGCCACTTCTTCCTCGCCCCCCGATCCCAGCTCACGGCTTCTAGCCTTCCGCTCGCCAGAGCCATGGCCACCAGCCCATATCCACCGTCGTCGTCGGAAAAGCCCACAGCCTCAGAACCAGGCGGAAATGCCGGAGCCGGAGACGAAGATGCTAAAGAGGTTGTCGTGCAGTACGTGGTGCTCCGGCGTGACCTGATCGACACGTGGCCTCTCGGCAGCGTGGTCTCCCAGGGCTGCCACGCCGCCGTGGCCGCCGTCTGGGCCCACCGTCACCACCCCAACACCGCCGACTACTGCTCCGACGCCAACCTCGACTCCATGCACAAGGTGCGTTCGACGAAATGCCTCGATGAAAATAACAACTGGGAATGCGGAAGAGCGGTGTTTGATCTTGGGTTTGTTAGGTGACTCTGGAGGTGAAGGGCGAGGCCCAGATGCGGAACCTGTCAGAGAAGCTGACAGCGAAGGGCATTGATCACAAGCTATGGATCGAGCAGCCGGAGAACATACCGACGTGCATTGCCACAAGACCATACCCGAAATCTCAAGTGGCATCATTCTTCAAGAAACTCAAGCTTTGCAAGTGAAGTGATCCTTGGAGCACATTCATGTTTTGGACATTTCATCCTGGAACACATTAGAGTTGTGGACATTTCTGACATGAAAAGTCGGATCTTTTATTACAGCAATCTCTTCCTGTATTCGCTCCAGTTTTTGAATAAAAAGAGAAATCTATCAAAACAATCAAATTCTATGAACACTAAGCCTTTTTGCTGATACATTGCGCGCGCGCTCGTGAGAAACAAAAAAAAAAAAAAACAGCATTCAAATTCTAAGAACAGATTATTTCACACAAATCTGAGCAAAATATACTCGAACACAAGAGCTCACCCCAAATCCGGAGGGCTTCTTCAATAGCAAAACTGGTTGACCTCTCTAGCTTCTTCCCGAGTATCTCCTCGGAAGACAAGGGAGACAAGAGACGACGGGGAGAGAAGGAGAAAGTTCCCACGTACCTCGGCGACGCAACACTCTCGATCATGCGGTGATGCGCTGGCAAGAACCCGTTGTTCTCCTCCCCGCCATTGGATGTCGTCCGGCTGCCACTGAAAGTCCCGCACTTCACTAGCTTCTTGAACCAAGCTTTCTTCTTCGTTGGTAGCTCATCAGCATCCGAGCCGTTCATCCTGGCAGTGAGGTACTCACGCAGTGCGTCAATGCTGTGCTCGACAACGTCCACTGGGGGGCTGACAAGGGGGTTGCCCGCGGCCTGCAGGGAGCGGAGCTTCACGAGGCAGCTCATGGAGTTTGAGAGGATGGAGATGTTGTTGTAGCTGATATCAGGGTCGTGGAGCGAGATGAGTGGGCCGACTGAGTAGGGGATGGAATGGAGGTAGTGGAGTTCTGGCTGACGTTGAGGACCTCGAGGCGAATGAGGTTCTCAAGCTCGTCGGAGAGGGCCCGGAGGCAGTCGAGGCGGGCATCGAGGACTCGGAGGTAAGTCATGTGGGAGATGGAGTGTGGGAGGAAGGCCAGCTTGTTTGAGTTCACGGCAAGCTTCTTCAGTTTCGTGAGCTCGAAACCCATCGTCTCCCGTAGCTTGGTTAGCTGGTTGAAATTGGCTATCAGCTCCTCCAGACACAACGGACAGTAACGCCAAGCATGGAATGTAACAGTGAAAACATAGCACAACGATAACAAATTTAACCAGGTGTGAATGTGAGTTAACAATAGCAGTACTTCTCTTGATTACTGTTAATTATTAATGCCTTCAACCAACTAGCACAAACATGTGAAATTTAATCAGTCAGAGGCATCCACCTCAACTCTTTGTATAAAAATATATCAGTAATGCGCTCGATGTTGTTCGATTTTAGTTGCGCCACAAATGAATGTAGCCAGAACTACATGATATACATTCTATATTGATTTCCCAGTTGTTAATTTCTGCAGAAACATTGCATCTAATATACCATACAAGCTATTTGAAGACAAGGCAATGAAGTAACAGAGGCTAACGGAAGGAGAATGTGAGAGAGGATTACTGGCAGTCTCCGATCGTCTTGGGGAGGGAGTCGAGCAGATTTCCAGAGACACTGAGGATCTTGAGCTTGTGGAGGCATCCAATGGAGTTCGGCAGCGTCCGTAGCTAGTTTGAGTGCAGGTCAAGCACTACAACGTTCAGCAGCCTTGCCATCAGCGACTCCGGCATGCTCTGTTAATTTCATCCCAACAAAACTCAGATTAACATAATTGCATACCATTCATTCTAATGCAAAAATTTGCTTTTCTTAGTCAATTTCCAGCAAATTAAATCCAATTTTCTCAACCAAATGGAATTTAAATGGTTAAATGAAAACAAAAAACTGTTTCTAGATCTTGCTTTCTACTGCTTGATGAACAATAGAAACCAAAGATAATTCCACGACAACACAACTGAACAAACCCAATCCAAGCGAATCCTTTTGCCCTCTTCCTCTGTTTTGAGATGAATGCAAGACAACAAACAGATACAAAAAGTGAAAAAGAAAGAGTCGTTCTCAAAATGTTCATTAAATTACCTAAGCATATGATAGAATACCACGATTAAGCTCATCAAAGAGAACAGCTTCGAATGGATAAAGATCAGCCCAAATAACTCTTGTTTTTATGAAGAATCAAGAGAATTCACTGATTTAATCTTTGACATAAAGAACAACAACAGAACAGCAATGATTTCTCCGGACTCCCTTAATGAAGGCCATGGTTTCCATTTCATATTCAGCGCATCAACTAAAGGCCTCAAATTTCATCCATTTCTTTCCTCACAAAGAATCCAAGAACCATCTCTAATCCATCCACGAAAACCAACCCACAATCCACAAAATCACGATCTTTTTCATTGAAAGAGGAATCGTACATCAAGATTGGTGTTGGAAAGGTCGAGCTTTGTGATCGCAGCGAGATTGAGAGAAGGATTCGCAAGCGCATCCAAACAAAGCCTAGCCACCTCCCCCTTCTCAGCCTCCTCTTCTTCCTTCTTCGTCCCATCCATCCCCATCCCTCCTCCTAATCCACCAAACCAAAACATTACAACCAAACAAATTTAACAAAATGCAAAAGATTGGATCGCTTTTAATCATCTCTTACTTTTTTCTAACGAGAATCAAATGGAAAAATGAGAAAATGGAGGAAAATTGACAGCTTTCTGGGCTGAAAAGAAGCGGAAAATGCAACGCAGGGGAGATGCGAATAAATAGAATAGAACGCGTGGGTGCAAATGCGGTACGCACGGTTGTACTCAGAGGCAGCTAGAACGACATACGTGCGGCTTGTGGCTGGGCACGTGTGTTGATGGGAAAAGTCAGTACCGCGCACCCGGCGAGTTGGCAGAACGGCCGCGCCGTCCAGAACTGAACGGGTTTTGAGCCTTTCCTGTTTAGGGTGGGTTTGGTTCGCTGTAGGTAGGAAAAGCGAGAAAAGTGAGGATTTCTGAAATTCGAAAAAATAAAAATTTTTTGCAGTTCCCCGAATTCTGTGGAGTGCCAAGTTCATCCAGTTCAGGTGTTTCGTTTGGTTAAAATTTTTGAAAAATTTGTATAATTTTACGAGTTCCAATATTTATTTCAATTCGATTTTTTTTAAAAATGAGTATAGTACATATAGGTGAAATTATCCCTGAATTATAATTTGTAAATAAAATTTTTTAATTTAATCTATAAATCTATCAAAGATAATATAATAATTTTGCATGTCAATTTATAATTTATAATTTAAAAACAATAAGTTAAAATTTTTAATTTAATAATTAAATTAAATTTTATGTGAATTAGCCACTTAAATATATTATTTAAATGGTATGCATATTTATAAAAAAATGGTGTGATTTATCCTAAAAAATATAAGAGACATGCATACTTACAACAGTATATGTTTAAATCATAATAAATACAAGTAGTATTAAATTACAAATATATACCCCTAATATGGTGAAATAAAATAAATGAATATTGTACAAACACATAATCAACTATTTACAACCATTATAGTTATCATGATACATTAAAAGCTAACTTCATACAAACACATAATACAGTAACTCACAATAAATAAATCACTACATATTATTCTCAACTTCTCATACATATGTAAGGGTTCGTTGATGTAATACTCAAATTCAATCTTTTCCTAGTGATAAAAATATATTAAAATAAGGTAATAAACATAATGAATCATGTACAATACAACAAACCAATTATATACCTTCAAGTAGGCCAATACAGTCTTTAGCTTCATTCTATGGTCTTCTTTATGTCACTCAACTAATAACACTAGCATCCTTAGCTTTTTTAATAATAGCATACCTTTTTTATCAGAGTGTAATAGTGATTTTGACTTGTTTCATAACGTAATTCTCATTGAATTGATTGTTTACATGAGTAGCACATAAATCAAAAGCAACCCACTTGAAGGATTTCTCAACTTGAAATCCTACATTCGCTTATTCTATAAGAAAGTTAATCATATACTCGGTGTATATTAAAAACTACTTTTTCATTAGTGTCTTCTTCTTTTTTGCTTTACCCGAGGTCCTTGCAGGTATGTCTCGGGTGAATTCAGCTATTGATACACCCCTGAAAATCAAAAAACTTAGTATCCTTCATTAGAAAAAAATAATAATACATCATAAATATTAAAATAATAAAGATAAAAAGGACTGGGGGTGTTAAAATAATCAATAATAATAATAATAAAATGGGAAAAAAATAGAGCTCAAATTACCAATGTGGATTTCAAATAAATCTCAAATATGATTACATAGAAATATCTTTCAAGTACTTGAGTAAATATCAAGTATGAATGCACAAAAGTACCTTCCAAGTAGTTGAGTAAATCTCAAATATGATTTTCAAGTATAGTTGCACAAAAGTACCTATTGTTGAAGTAAATCTCAAGTATAATTGTATAAAAATACTTTCTAAATATTTGAGTAAATCTCAAATATGGGTGTAGAAAAGTATCTTCTAAGTACTTAAGTATATCTAAAAATCATCACAACCCATTAAAACCAATCAAAAATTAGGTTAGAAAGCAACAATCAATATGGACTAAAAAAAAGTCTAAGTAGGAGTTAAGTTGAAAGAAAACTCCAACTTATACAAACACTGAGATACTATGGTTTCAAAAGTGCCTACTGTTTGAAGTAAATCTCAAATATGATTGCATAAAAATACCTTCCAAATATTTAAGTAAATTCAAGAATCATCACAATTCATTAAAACTAATCCAAAACCAACCCACCAAAGAATCCAATTGTTTCTATTTTTTCCATCTTTTTTTTGAAGATTTCATTGCCATCTAGAATAAAATCAACATTGCCTTCATCCAATAATAGAAGAGCAGTTGTATTTGAAGTCAGGAAAAACTAAAAGAAGATGATAGCAAAAAAAAAATTGTTGTAACAATCCTAAAAAAGTGCAGACTATAGGAGGATGATAAGCATTAACACCACTAAAAACTACAAAAAAAAAAAAAGTATGCCCAGTCCCTTACATTAACAGGACATTGCTTACATTAATAGGACAAGCAATGTCCTTCGTAAATGTAGGAAATATACTAGATAATACTAAAGCCAATGTAAAAAGAAGTAGAGCAACGATCGATTAAATAATTAATCCTTTGTCTCCTACTAAATATTAGCTTGGTGGAAAAACAAATGATATAACAAGGGTATGAGTTCTAGATTTCCAACAGAACATGAAAAAGAATAACTTGGAGCTAGTCTTAATCAATGGAAGCTTATTGATATGCAATTGACAGAAATGTGTAACAAACAAATTTGAACCACTCTTTAATGAAAGCTTGTTGCTTTACAATTAGTGAAAATGTATAAGACAGTAAATTTGCACTAGTCTTCAAGGAAGCTTGATAATATCCAAATAGCAAAAATGATTGCTGCAAATATAGTTTGTGACTATTGCAAATTTTTTTTCTTTATGTTTTCAAAGAGTTTGTTAAGAGAAGGAATAATTCTTGCACTGGCCACTAGTTATTTATATTGAAAGATATTCCTAACTACAGATATTGAATAACCAGATAAAATGGCTACATAATAACTCAATTATGGAGAATTGGAGATTTTTGTCTGTATTAAATCAACTATTCAAATAGCCTAAAGGAAACTTGTAGGAAATTTGATTGATTTCATTAAGTTAGAACTTGTTGTGCTTCTAAATGTCAAGGTGTACAATATAAAAAAGATGTTTTGAACTTGCAAAAATATGATAAAGCAAATAATAATTGAACTTCACCTAACATACTCTTGAATATCTATTACAGTTTACCATGGTTTTTAGTGCCATTATTGAGTAACAATAACAACCAACAACTTATACAACTACTCAACTCAAATAAATTTTCAACTAATAGATATTAACACACACAACACTATAAATGTAAACAACCCTATTCGACTTGCTTTTGAGATATAACAGGGGATTGTGCATTTCATTGACCATGCAAAACACAATCAAATTAGAATCTAGCATCACACTAGAAAAATCCACAAAAGTGCCGAACAATATTTTTGACATTTAAAATACATGAATTCTTTGAAGTAACAATTCACAATCAAATGGTCTAACCCTGATTGTGATTTTTAGGCCTGATTTGAATCAGTAAACATCTGCTTTGTCTTGTAGCTTGCAAGACAATAGCAACCATAGTTTGGTGCCTTCCACTACAAAGTAGTTGGGATCTAAAAATCCCAAATTAACTCAAACAAGACATTAGATCTGTCGATCCAACGGCAAAAATCAAGACAAAATACAATTTTACACACAATCCATCAGAGTCAAAAGTTCAGTAACTCTAAATCGAAAATAAAAAAATCAAGCCCTCCAGATCTAATCATCGGTGATCAAATAAAAATAAAACATCAATATAGATCATAAAACGAGTAAAAATCGCACCTTTATTAAAATTTGAACCCCAACTGAGTGAATTTTTAGAGCTTCAGCTTTGTCCTCTAAAAATTACATGCAAAATCGTTCAATAGCATCATGATGATGAGTATGAGCAGGAATACATCAATTTTATTTATAATCTTCAATCTCATGGCAATGGCTCAAAAAGCGGAGGTAAAGAATGAAATTAATCTACTGAAGAGATCAAACAATACATATCAAAGAAAGATTCAAAGCAGAGGAGGAGAAAGATGAGCATCAACAAAAAAGCCAGAGAAGTAATATCGAAACTGATACTCTTCAGTGAAGAAGCAAGAAGAGAGGTTATTTACCTCTACACAGGATGTCTTGAGCACAATGGTGGGAGCGCATGAAAGTGGTCGACAGTTGGAGTGCACAGAGATGGAGATCAAAGATGGGAGCGCACAGATCCGTTTCTTCTCTCAAACCCTAGTATAATTTCTAATATTAGGATGAATGAAACTACAAATGAACTGTAGAAATACATAGTTCGGATGGGACCCACTCTATCGTGAGTTTAGGCGAAACTTGCAACTTTGTCGCTTTATTATTGGAACTGTCTTCCACAAAATTGACTTATGGAAAAACTTCCTCGAGTTTTGAGTTCAGTGTCTAACTAACACTTGGGTCCCGTTTGGTTCCAGCTGAAGCCTAGGATCAGCTTGGACTGATCGGGCTATTTTTCAAACAACAAAAATTTGATTAGATTAATATTATTTAATTTAATTTAATTATAAATAAGAAATGATTAAAATGCCATTATCTCCTCGGTGAGCTCTCCGCGCGAGTTCGCCCGAAGAGCTCCCCACGAGAGTTCGCTTGGCCAGCTCCCCGCGCGAGCTTCTCGCCCGAGCTGCCGGGCGAGCTCGCCGGCGCGTCGGATCTTGTCGAAGAAGACGAAGTTGACGGTGAGGATAACTACTGAGAGCAAATTTGTCCACAAAAAATTTAAACCATCCGCTAGCCAGATCAATAACCAAACAAGATTTACTTGACCGCATTATCGTTTTACACTTTATCTCTCCTTTTGACCTTGACCTTGACCCGGAACCAAACGGGCCCTTGAATTGGAGGAACCGAATGAGTTCCAACCAAACACACCCTTAAGAGTCATATCACATTTTACATTTTTACCCTTCTCTGAAGCATTTTTGATTGTGAGTTTACCTGGGGTCAATAAGAGATTCAAAACAAGACTTTGGGGGGTCGTTTGTTTTCAGATCAAGCTCAGGATCATCCCGAACTGACCGATCTACTGTCCAAACACCAAAAATTTGACTAGATTAATATTATCTAATTTAATTAAATTATAAATAAAAAATGATTAAAATACCCTCGGTGCATCCCAGGCTATGCGAGCTTACCGCCCGAGCTGCCTGCACGAGCTCGCCCGGAGCGCCATATCTCGCCAGAGACGA
The DNA here is from genome assembly GCA_005019695.1 of Trichopus zeylanicus subsp. travancoricus. Classification (NCBI taxonomy): domain Eukaryota; kingdom Viridiplantae; phylum Streptophyta; class Magnoliopsida; order Dioscoreales; family Dioscoreaceae; genus Trichopus; species Trichopus zeylanicus. Next base: position 84,139 of record RXID01014524.1, read on the forward strand.
CAAAATCGACGGCGATAACAGAGACCTATTTAAAGGAAAAACTGAGGGTAAAATGATCCAGAAAAAATTTGAATCACTCGATAGTTAGATCAGTAACCAAACACGATTATCTTAACCGCATTACCTTTATATACTTTAATCCTTCTTTTAACCTTGATCTTGGAATCAAACACCCCTGAAATTGTAGAAAATATGGCAAGCAGAAGCCACATTTGGTTAAAAAAAAAAAAAAAAAAAAAAGAGGATAAACCACCTGAACGCATTGAATGCAAAAAAATATGCGCGGAGTGCGGAACTACTACTGAATTTCAATAGCTCGACATCAAAAGATTGGCACCAGTTCCATTTCATTTGTTTTATAATGAACTTAGCAAAAGTGAAATTTCAGAAGCAGAAAAAAGGCAGTGAAGCAACAGCCGAGCAGTTCCTGAGCATATCAAATGTCTCCAACTAAATCCACAAACAGCTTTCGACAATTTCATTTCTATAGATGCAAAGCATAAAATGCAGACTCTGTCCCTGGGACAATTACATTACAAAATACAAACCAATTCCATTCCTAAGTATTCCCAGCATAACAGCTTTCTGCAAGAGTTTAGACAGAAAACATACTTTAGAACCAGGATATACAATTACGTTAAGAGTACACAATTCTTGTCATTCGAAAGCTGCCAAAATATGTACAGGCTAACTACGCCTGCCCATTTGAGTTCCCATGCCCATCCTCGTCTGCAGAGGTGAAATAATAAAGCTAAATCAGTTGAACTATCAGGTTTCAGGCTGAAAATGACTGTGTAACAAGAAAGAGCAGTAGAACTGAACCTTGATGCTTTCTCCACCAGCACATCCTGTGAAGATATTCACCAAGTGCAATCTTCGGAACTGGAATGAGCTTTCCAAGGAGAGCCAGAGGCCAGCTGAAGAACCAGGAAAACCATTAGTAGATTAGTTAGTGACTGCAAAAATTCTAAAGCTGCTGATGGAGATGCCTAATCATTGGTCTAAATTGGTGTCCATGCACTTAAAGAAAGGCTCATCTCAAATTAGTGAAGCATTAACTGTAGGAATATCAGGAGATTAAAATTCCAAGTTAATTGCCAACTGATTAGAGTAGTTGGTGCTTGCTGTAAGTACAAGCCGCAGAACAAAACTAGCTACAGAGCTAGGCTATAATCTCCATGAAGGCCTGGTGAGTTCACTGGTGATTTTTTTCTGGTAACAATAGTTCATGGTAACTTGTTTATACCTTATAAAACTGATGCCAATTGAAACAAGCCAAAGCTTCCAATCAAGCCTTACTGTAGAGGTGAACTTCCCAAGAAACTCGATGATTATAACCTACGCAGGTAAAACCAACTGGTTAGAATGACTGACAAATGCACAAAAACAAGAAAAATTTTTATTTTCATTCTCACCTGTAGGACTATGGTAATACCAACAATTCCTACAAAGAGGGGGTTTCTAGTGATTCCGTTGAAGATATTGAACTGATCCGGTTTCCGAGAATTGAACTCATTGAATACCTGTGAAATAAGGAATACATCCCTTGTTTATTGCATGATCATACCATTACTTGTGAACATCAACAAGCAGTAGAATGGTCTCTTGAAGGAGGGAGAAGCAATTTATCCTGGCCAGCTGGAGTAGATGCCATAGCAAATGTCATATTCTAAAAGAAATTAATTTAGCATGTGGAGAAATTTTCTTACCTGACAAAGGACGAACGAATTAAATATGAATGTATTTTTCACTTTATCAGCATGTTCTTTTGTTTCATTCTGCAAATGCAGGATAATCCTACCACCAAAGTTAAGCACAAGTAGGACCACTACTTGATATAAAGCCTGTAAAGAAAACACAAGAAAAAAAAGGAAAGCCAATAGGACATCATTATCAAGGAAAGGAGAAATCTAAAGAAAAGCATATCAACAAACATTTATGATCACAAAAACAAACACAAGTATCAACAAACATGCATACCTGTACAATTAAATTTCTCCACATCACATTTGTTATAAGTGGTTCCCTGGGGACGTTAGACAAGTAATCAGCAACCATTGTTAGTGTTAAAGAGTCCCAAAGACGAGATAACAAGACACCAGATATCTTCAGAATTTTTGCCAAAGAAACTAGAGAAATCGACACACACAATGAAGAATTATGAATATTATTCAGATGGTATAGTAGATTGACAAATATCTTGACTTGCAATCAATAATGAAAACTCCCTTCAAGTCAAACTTCAAGTAAAAGAAATCTGACTTTCTACAAAGAAATTAATAAGAAAAAAAAGTAAAGGAACTCTGGCTAACCTTCGACCAACAGGAGGTCTTTCCATCAGATGGTCTGTTGGTGGCTCTGTTGCCAGTGCTAAGGCACCTAGAGTGTCCATAATGAGGTTAACCCACAGCAGCTGTTCAAACAAAAAAAATATGTAGAGGCACTCCGTAAAGAAGATAAAAACACAGAACAAAAGTAAGCCACTACAGAACAAATAGAGGGACATAAGCTATAGAATTATGCAGACTCTCTTCTTGCAACAAAAAAAAGAACACCCTTGCTCTGGCATGCAACAGAAACCATGTGATTCCAAAATAGAGAACAAGCCTAGCTTGAGGTTCATGTAACTCCTATTAACACACAAGGAACATCACTACTGCGCCATGTGAAAGCCAGACTGCTAGTCTGCTGGCCAACCAGATTGTGATATCAGGCAGATTACAAGACAAACAACACTCACAAGAAATACAATAACTAAATCACATCTAACTTGCATGCCATGATTATTAACTTTATGTACATTTTGGAGATAGCTAATATTATAAAATGATGGACTAAATATCCCTTGCAGAACACGATTCAAAACAGTCGCTATTTTATTTAGTTTTCCCAATTAAGCTTTATTGAAAGGCTAATCAAATGGCTAAAATATAGTTGCACTTTCACCACGGTTGCAACATGAAATGGGTGGTCTTGACTCCTTTTAGTTCGACCAAACAAAGAGAGCAAATTAGCCTCCAACCTGAACAGCATTTAGAGGAACATTCCCAGAAGAAACGGCCGCAACCACATTAATAATCAGAGCTGCGACATTGACAGTGAGCTGGAACTGGATAAATTTTTGAATGTTTGCATACACAGAACGACCCCAGCGAACAACCTAGAATGAAGATAAGACATAACACTCTCATGCAATGTAAAATTTTTGGAAAAAAATGTAACAGTCTTAAGCATATAGAAGCCAAACCTTTACAACTGATGCAAAATTATCATCGAGGATAATTATGTCTGAGCTTTCTTTTGCAACTTCAGTTCCCTGAATTCCCATTGCAAGACCAATATCTGCCTAAAATCAAGATAAAGAAGAACAAGATATCATATGATAGTTACAGGGCAGTAGTTAATGTTGTCTAGAATCAAGAAAAACCTCGTGCAATGCAGGAGCATCATTAGTTCCATCTCCAGTGACAGCAACAACATGGCCCTTCTTTCTTAATGCTTGGACGAGGAGGAGCTTGTCATTAGGAGAAGATCTTCCCATTACCTATGGTTAATTTGCAATTAATTCCTTGTTAGAGAATCATCCACAATGCAACCCATTTTTCTAGAAGTATTGGTTAACTTGATCACATCTAAACCAACTATTTAAAGTCTTGTGATGAAAAATGGAGGATGGCAATCTTAGACTTACTGATATTTTCTCAGCAATTGCTTCTCTTCCCTTTTCAGACAATGCACGGAATGCTCTCCCTTCTATAAGATTGGGCTCTGTGGCACTGGCTTCAGAATCAAGTATCCCACATTCCAAGGCTATGGCTTTAGCTGTATGGAGATTATCCCCAGTAACCATCCGCACCTAATAATCCATAATTAGCACCAGTTTGGAACTTACTAGCAAGCATCAAAACCAAAAGCATAATTCAGGTAAAAGAAACAATAACAAAACATAGAGCATGCCATAAAAAATCAACCAAACAAAGATAAAAACCATAGAAGAGAAGGAAAAAGGCTCTCCATATGAAATGTTGTGAAAAATCCAGCAAATGGGATGAGGTCTATGCTGAGATAGCAGTGCTGTGAAAAGAAGAACCAAATAGCCCCAGATTAGAATATCATATGTATACTTCTAGATAATGTGAAAGATAAAAAATATCAGAAGCTATAATATTAGCAATCCTCTTGGATCAAGAAACAACTGGTTTGTACATTGTAGTACCGGAGAGAAATCAACCAAAATACAGGGTGCTGCAAGGAATTCCAATTTAAGAACTAGGAAACATCAAAATTAAGGCACTTCCTGGGAAGGAATCCAACTAGATCATTTAGTATTTTCTTGCAATAAAACATAAGGATATTCTGGAGTAAACAACCAAATTTATCATCCAAACATGAACCATAGATAGGACCCTCCTAAAAGATTTTAAGAGTTCATATAATCCACCTACATGTACATCCAAACTGAAGCCATTTGAGTCCCAAACACTAATGATAATCACATGAAGTCCCCAAAATAGCAGCAAGAGACAAGCAAAATAAGCAAACATCTAATAATCATAAAATCATTCTGCACTACATTTTTAAATCTCTGCCAAAACTGGGTGCCAAACCAGCATGGGACCTGGTTCTGATCCCTGCCATCTCCACCTTCTCCAGGTTGTTCCCACTTTGTCGGCCACCAAAGAGACCAAAATACCGAAACCAGAGCAGGATTTTCAACTATGCATGAAATAATTAGTCTACTGTATCTCATGGGGAAGTGTCAAAGCTTACCTTAACACCTGCTTTGGTACATAGTTGTACAGCATCTCTAACACCTGGGCGACAAGGATCCTGTAAGCCATCAAATTATGAGCACAAATAGAGTGAATATATTAAACTAGCAAATAATAGAAGATATCCCAGGCACAAAATGCTTTAGCATAATAAATTGGCTGGTAATGCAAAAGGGGACCATTAACACTGCTCAGCCCTGATCCAAGATTTGAAATTAACAGAAAAATTCCACATTGGAGCATGATTGTGTGGCCAACACACATTCTGGATTCAATTTCTCATTAACACACCAACATGATTCTGAAGTCCTCACACATGCAAGTACTTTGATTTTGCAATCCTCATGTATGCACATAATTCACTGCATTTGCAATTTTACGAAAAAAGTATTGGCAACTAACCCCAAAACTCACTTTTTCATGCATCTACATTGTCTCTAGCATCAAAAAATAACACTTTATATTTACCTCTTCCTAGAAACCAAAACTTCACCCCAATCATAAATATTGCTCTTAAAGCTAACTTAACCTTTCATAAACCACTTAATAGAGCCTGACAATACGTAGTTCTTCCAGTTTTATCTAGCAAGTAGAAGCTAGAGTATTTAGCTATGATCCAGTTATGTTTCTTCAATGACAATGAGGTTTACACATTGTTTCATGCATTCTGTTTGTTTTACATCCATCATACCACTGCCACCATAAACCACACCAAACCTTCAGTAGTTTCCACAAAAGCTGAAAATATGTTCCTTATGTCAGCAATTTAAGATGAAGGGATATAGCATGTATCATGTCAAGAAGGGAACATGAAGAAATAAAAAAATATATATGTGCACAATAAGAACAAATGGGAATATTGACCAAAGCAAATTCCACAGCCAACTAGGTTAGTGGAAGCCAAATTTTATCTGTATGCACCTTTATTCCAACAATACCAATCAAGACCAAATTATCCTCAGGTAGTGCCCATGTGTCTCTATCTTCCTCATTTGGAACCTTTTCCAATTCATACAATCTATAAGCAAAGGCAACACAGCGGAGGCTCTTAGCTGCCATGTCTTCGATAAATTCTTTGAATGTGTTCACCTGCAACAGCAAGGTAGCTTTCATGGGTATAAAAAATAAAAAGTTTTAGTGATGGAGTAAATGAGATTACCTTATCTTTCATCGGCTGAATTGAACCATCACCATCAAGCCAGCCTGTACATGAAGCCACGACAATTTCAGCAGCCCCTTTCCAGTGGATATGTACATCAGTTTCTGCCTGAAATTATAAGCATGATAACCAAAGTCAATATAAAAAAAAAGTAGGAAAGAATTGAGTTTCCACCCAGAGAGACTTTCTATTGCTAGGATATAGAAACCAGATAAGGACTGTTGTACATTTGATCATTGTGCTCTCCAATACTAAAGAGTAATAAGCATGACTTTAAATCAATGAACAAGCTCCCAAATGAAAGCAAGCAGCAATCATAGGCTTATTAATTGGAAGAACATAAATTTTCTGACAAGATGAAAGTATGTTCCGATCAATATCAGATAGAGAACCAATAAGGTTCACTTTAACAAATCGGGTAGTAATATACCACATGGACTGCAACACCACCACGTTTCTTCTCTGAATTGAAAGGAAAGACATGTAGAATTGAGGATTTTGATCTTGCATCATTGAACTCCATGCCAAGCTACCACAAAACCAAGGTCAATCATTTGATGAGGTCAAGCAAAAGAAGGAATCTCTTGAACAAAATGGTGTACCTTGATCCCCCAGGAAAGGATAGCTTTCTCGGTAGGTGAGCCTGTAACTTCAATAGCTCCTCCATCCTGCGAATATTGGAAATCCAATTACAAAAGCTGTAAATTTATTTTTAAAAAAAGCATTTGCTTTTTAGATCACAAAAAGTTAAAATGAAAGAACAAAGTAAATTTTTTTTGAGAAACAGAAGGTCTCAGTCAATCTGGGAATTGAACTGATGGTCTTAACACGAAGATATGGTGGACTTGTGAACAGGAAGATACTATCCACAGTAAAGCAAGGAATAATTCTTTTCCCATTTTATTGTATCAGAAGAATTGAAAAAAAACAAAACCATTTGAGCCTTCAACATAAAATCTTGGTTGAGAAGATTCAGAAAGTGGAGAAGTTTCATAATCTGAATGCCCCACTAATATCAATCCACAATCTATGACGGGTTACCTCTGGCACAAAGACACTGCCTGTTGTATTCTGCGCAATCCCCTCCATCAATAGAGAGGATGCATCAGAAGACAACAATCCAACATCATCTGGAGGATCAATCTTCTTTCCACCAACGTATGCTGCCACCACATTCATCTGGAACACAACTGAACTTTTTAAAAGGGAAGGATTTCAGGTCCAAGGTATGTAATGCACTATAACTCAGAAGACAGACTTAAACCCACACATATAATCTATCTATTTTCCACAATACTATACTTGTTAAGTTCACAGGTTATAGAACCTACACTAAACCAACATGTACAATAGGATGAACTTACATAATACTGCAAACTTTCTCACCTCATTCAAGGTCAAAGTCCCAGTTTTATCACTACATATTGTGGTAGCAGATCCCATAGTTTCACAAGCTGAAAGCCTCCGTACCTGTACAATACAAAACACTTGGAAAAAACAAAAAGAGCATGCATCATGATATCAAAGTTCAGAAAGGGTACTTGCCAGAGCCTTGTCTGCCATCATCTTACGCATCGAGTATGCAAGTCTGACAGAAAAATTAGGTATCATAAGCTTTCTAAAAGCAAAGAAAAATCCTCACAAAAAGAAATTATCTGGAGAAAAACAAGTACTTACGTCAAAGTGACGGCCAGTGGAAGGCCCTCAGGCACTGCAACCACTACAATAGTCACCTATGGGAACAAACTGGTGGTTAGCCATTTAGACAACAGAAGTATAAAATAAGGACTAAAATAAAAAATGCGCACCGCTACTGTCAATATCTTGACAGCTCCATTTATAGCTGCCTTTACACTAGTCCGGCCCTTGATAAACTGAACAGAACCATCAGGGTTCCTGGTTTGTCCAGCAAAGTACCTGAACTTATCCAAGAAAGGATAGTTTGAATAATGCCTATATGTATAGTTTACAATCCATGAGGAAATATGAGCTACCTTGCAAAAAGGACGATAAGAACCACAACAGCAACAGTGAGCCCTACTATGCCAATAAGTGTAGCCACACCATTCAGGCGTACCTTGTACAACAAAATAACACATGGAAAATCATACTGAATACATTTGTCAAAGCATTTAAAGGACTGATAATAAAATGGAAGACAAGAAAAGAAACCTGCAGAGGAGTTTCTTCACCACTGTCCTCTGATATACTTGCCATCAATAAGCCCCATTCCGTATTGATTCCAACACCAGTCACCTATATATTAAATGAATGGAGCCACATTATATCAGTGCTTAGATGGCTCCTTAGAGAAACATCAACTGCCTAGCATCAGAAGATAAAAACTACATAATCCATGCAGAAATGCAAAATTAGGAACATATTTTCTGGAACACATTGGCAAGGATATGTTCCACATCAACTAATTAATCAATGCTACATATTGGCAAAATTACAATGATGGATTTGATTGTCTTTTATCATATTTCTCTTGGATGCTGAGCATTCTCCTACATATCAAGACATGTATAAGTAGAAGGGTGCCCCTTTCATGAACTCTCTCTTAAGAGTCCTAAAGAATTGTGGACAGTAGAGGCAAACATGATGACCTGTTGCAAGATTGTTATGCATTGTAACTGAAATACAAGTGCCATCCATCACAATCTTAAAAGAATGCTTCCCAGTATAATTCTGTGAAAAGAATTGTCCCTTGCAGTAGAAACTGGATTGATTAGGATGCCCAGTGAGTAATTTCTAGGTTTGCCAGTGTGTTGGCCCCCACAGAAGCCTGGACCGGACAGGAGAAATTGCAAGATCAGACACAATGTTTCTGACTTCAGCCTGGACCAAAATATCAATGTAAATTCAGGCTTATGCAACCATTTGCAGCCCTAGTCACCTCAGTATATTTGTATTTGCACAGTGGACTTGCTACCGCATGCTTAGTGCATTTTCCTGGATTGTTATGGCAGAAAATATCTGTGATCTGTTGATAATTAGTTACTTCAGGGAAGAGTGGTTCTCACTACAGTGATACTGCTTCCATAGTAATTATTATCATAACCTTAAATTGCCAACCATAGCCTCTAAAAGATTAAAGTTATTCAAGGATCAGAACTGTCCTAAATAACCTGTGCAAATCAAGAGAAACATGATTATATAACAAGAACTCACCAGCATAGTACCATATCCATCAGCAACCTTGCATCCTGACATCAGAAAAGGTGCCTTTTGATCCTTGTGGACCTGGAGGGGAAAGCAAAAAATAATTGCTGTTTAAAAAATTTACAGAATGATGACCAAACATAGAAGACACCTACAATTTTGCTCTCCCCAGTCATACTAGATTCGTCAATCGCAAGAGAATGACCAGAAATTAGAACTCCGTCTGCAGGTACCTAAAAGGCAATTTCAATGATTCAAATTACTTCAGGATCATGGAATAAAAGAACTTGGGTAAGAAACTGATATTGGATGGTTACCTGACCGCCTATTTTAAGAGGAACAACATCACCAACAACAAGATCAAATATTGAAACCTCAATTCTTCTTCCACCTCTAATTACCTGTATCACATATTTTGTCCAGTTCAACTCAATAGATACCATAAATATTAACCACACAATTCATATAACATGCGCAATTTATCATATAGAACACACACCTCCAAGTGTATATTTTGCTTCTCCTCATTCAGATTTTGGAATTGAAGTGATTGCCTGTAGTCACTGACCGCTGACAGGAAAAGAAGAAACCATCAAAATAAAAAAGACTTGTATATTGACAATTAGAATGTTTATTAGAAATGCATATCAGATTTAAAGAAATTTTGGACACAGTTGATGTGCCATGGCACATTAAACACACAACACATAACGTTTTATTGGTTTCCTCTCCTACTTAAATGAAGTTATCAAAGGCAAGTAGTCTATCAATAATAAATTTATCATTATGCTTCTAATGTATCAAGCAGCTATCCATGCAATTCCTCATGTATGACCTACTTTCTTGCTTGACCTTTTGCACCTCAAACTAACAGGTGATATGGCATTTGAATATATGTCAAGCCTTCTGATTTTTCAAGTATTTCTCTGGCACTAGATATTTCAATGGGTTAAAACGGACTCAAGCTTTAAAAGGCTGATGTCTTAAGCAGCAATCCACTGTCATTGATGGAAGAACAGCATTCCAGACTAGTATCAAAGATATTTCAGATCACATATTCAATTAACAAATACCAAACTTCAAATTTTGAATCAATTAGCAGCAGAAAGCAATGTATACTGCTCCCCAATTTTAACAGCAATTAATGAGAGGCGGAGAAATACATAGGAGAAAATGCACACTTCACAGAATACATATATACATAAAAGATAGTGTACCTGTCACAACTATAACAAGGATAACAGCAAAGGCAATGCTTGCACCGTCATACCATCCTTCTTTAATGCCCTAGTCAAAATAGAAAAGTAAATGAAATTGATGAAATATTGAAACCAAAAATAGGACGACCATTGTAGACTAAGATATATTTGGAATAAAAAACAAGATAAGCAACATAAAAAGAAAGGAAAGAACTGGATTACAGAAAGGAAACACTGATGGTTCCATACCTACTTCAATTTGTCTCATTCCCATAAACTGAAGGGCATGCCAAAATACTTGCATTATACACTTATACTAACAAGTAACAAATTCTATTCTTGCTGGTGTTTGAAAATTTTCCAGCTGGCTTTTAAGAAGATAGAACACTAGCGGTTTAAAAAAGAACTGTTTGCCAAAAAATTTCACACGATAAACTATCACAAAGGGTAGCCCATCCAAAAGAGAAATAAAAACAACTGACACAAAGACCAGACATACTATACATTCTCAAGTCAGTGCAGATATTGATTATTATGTCACAGAAAACATACTGTGAAACTTAAATAATTAGAACACAACAGAATTTTCTGTATAAAACCTATGTAGTTAAGCTCACCTCTGTTTTGATGCCCAAAACTAAAGATATAACTGCAGCTACCATAAGAATGACAAGTGTCAGGTCTTGCCAAGCTTCCCAGAGGAAAACCTACACGTGGCAAAGGAGTAAATGCTTCAAGAAATTAAGAATTCCAAGGAGCAGAAACCAGAGATTTTGATAAAAGATGTGACATATATACCCAAAAACTTCTTCCTTTCTTCTGAGGATATGTATTAGCCCCAAAAGCATTCCTCCTACTTAATAAGTCAGCATCATCTCCATTAATTCCCCTATCTGAATTTGTTTTCAACAAATTTGAGAGGCCTTTAACCTGCAGAATTAAGGGAACTATAGTTCAGCATCTTCTCCATCAATCCTCTTCTAACTTTGTGGTCAAGAAATTTAAAAGGACTTCAACATTCAGAATTCAAATAACTATAAGTGATAAGTCAGAGCATTATCTAAAAATGTTTGGAAGCCACTCATCAACTCCATAAATTTCCCTTGAACCTAAAGATTCTAGATAATATATGATCCATGGCAAGTAAAATATGTACAATCTTTCACGAGTAGTTACCCCGCCATACTCTTGCAGTCTAGGAAGATCATGGTCCCTAGTCACTGAAGTAAGCTGCTCCATTCCGATTTCATAACCACCTGTAGGAAGTAACAGTGTTACTCCAGAAGTATCAACTAGTAAGATCCAACAAGTGAGTTAAACAATAGATAGAACTTAACTTTTGCAAGAGGAAAACTGAAATTTTATGGCTTAAAAGCATTCACGAGGTACATTAACATGACTAGCATTCAGTCCTGAAAAGGCTAGTCCAAAAATGGAAGCAATAAAAATCAGAACATTAATACTACACCAAAGGCAACTCTATCAAAGCAAATCGAAGAAAGACATCACATGCAGCAAAAACGAGTTTAATTGGTAAAACAAGCTTTGAGAGGTGGAAAGCAAACAAATTAAATCAATTTGTTTCTTTAGCTTCAAAAAACTGAGACATATAATATGTCTAAGACCAATGGTTCAATAAAGAAAAGAATATGCGAATTAAAACCATATATTTTAGGACAAGATGACATTTATTCATTGAAAAGTTATCCATAGCAGAACAATCTTTCAAACTATGCTTTACAGGAAAACATAGATTAAGTGACACTATCAAAAAGATTGGACACAGACTAAGAATACAAAAACTAGATCTCCATAAAAAATTGAGGCACACACAAATGATTTCTCAGATGAATAGAAGAAATCCAATGTACTAAAAAGAATTACCTGGTTTTCCCCTCTCTCCAGCCTCCTTGAAAAGAATTGCTGCCTGGAAAAATCCAGATGATCAAGCAAGCAACCTAGGAGAAGCAGCAGTGTAATCTACAAGATAAACCAATACCCGAATGACTTGAGCATGGGCCCGTATCTTCCTCCTTATTTGCTCTTTCTCTTCCTCCTTCCTCAAATCCAGAGTATATCGGAAACGGCGGGCTGCATTAAGCACAAGTGCTGCTTGCTGCTCAAATTTAGATAATAAATAAATAAGTTTCTCTCCTCTGAGTCAGAACAAATCATACTCTCTTCCTGGCAACTGTATCTTCGGTATAACAGTGAAAAATAGTTCAATGGAATAAATCCTAAACCAACTTAAGCTACCGTACAAAGCAAAAGCCTACAGTAGTGATGTTACACTGTTAATGAATGGTCAACATAAAACAATAAAAAACCCATCTTTGCATGAGTACTAAATGGTAAGATTCAGCGTACAGTTTCAGGCTTCACATTTTTATATAATGATTCCCTCCCCAAGAGAGGGAAATTCAGGCAAAGAACATGAACATGATTTAGTTATCCCACCGTGAGGATTCTGCTAGGAAGGAACCCTATCACATGTCCATTTCCCCAGCCTAAAGGCAAAAATGCGTTGCGTCAAGAAGAAGTCCATGTGCAAACCTCCAGCATCATTCAGTTAACGCTACATCAAACTGTGATTGGAACAAGTAGCTGACTTCTTTTCCAACGATGTTTCACAAGGCTAAAACCTTCCCATATAAAGCCCTTATCATGCGCGCCACACTGACAACCTAAATGGAAAAGCATGTATACCAACAAAAAGCCTCCTAATCTGAGAAAAGTTGCTACAATGGAAGTCAAAACCTACTGCGGAGAAGAATCTTTTAATTTATTCCGAGTTTTGAACCCTTCCAATCTGGAAACTCCAAGAACATTTGTTCTTCCCAACATTGTACTAAATTTAACCCTCGCATATTACTCCCGCATTCGAAAAAATCACAAGAAATGCAACTCAAAATTACGAAACACTGGAGATGAACATACCCTCCATTTCTGGAGCCGCTCAACGGAGGCGTTTTTGGGCGGAATATCAAACGCATCGCCGGAGGACCAGATCCCGTCCCCCTCGCCAGCATCCTTGCTTCCCTGCTCCTCGTCCCACTGCCTCAAATACCTCCCCGGCGACACGCCGCCGCCGCGCTCCATCTGCGTAGCAGGAGAGATGACACCGGCCGAATCTACGCTGCAAATCTGCATCAATCCATCGAGGTTTCCCCGATCCAAAACCACCTGAAAGCGGGAAACCGGAGCTTATATGCGTATAGTGCTCACCTTCCAGTCTTCGGAGCTCAAGGAAGAGAAAGAAGACAACGACGGCTGCTGGCGGCTTCGCCGCGGTCTTTGGATAGTTGGTTGCGAGCAAGTTCGCCGCGAGGGAAGCGCCTCGGGATTAGCACCTGGCAGCGAGGACCGTTGATGCTGGCCGGAGGAGCAAGCGACGATAAAGACGGCGCGAAGCTTCGCGGCAGCTTCCTGGCGAGAAAATAAAAACGATGTGCAGTTATGGCGCATTTTAAGTCGAAAGAACCATCTGAAGCCATTTGCCGCCATCCAATTAATTTTGCATCGGGATCGGATTATGTTGGCATCTTCGAGGCAAGATTGATGGTGATGTTCATAGAATTTCATTTTCTCTGTTGTCTGTAGACTCTGTACCATACTTTCCAAAAGCATCCCCGAGATCTGTAATACCCAGGTCGGACATTTCAAATCTCCATTTTTACCCCCGATGGCTTCGATCATGTTGTTCTACAATGGTATTTTGAACACTAAATTTCGGTTTTTTTCAATACCCCTAAAATATTTTGTATTTACATGTTGAACCCTGAAATTGCTAAAATTTCTCTACTCCTTCTAATGAACTACTTTCAAAACACTCTTAACAAATAAAAAATAATAATAAGCCGTACATAATTTTAAATTGTCGAAGAACAATACGTATATAAACATAATATATTTTTACAGTTTGAAGAGAAAGCGTGGTTGTCCTACATGTCAAATGAATGATTTAGCATAAAAACTGAAAGATATAACGAGGGAAATATAAATTATAAAAGATTTGAGGATTAATATGTAAAAAACACCCTTTGCAAGTAAGTCGGGGATGTGACTACCGTGAATGGTCCACTGAGAAAAATGTTGGAATAACGAGTGGCCAAGTAGCAAACGATGGAGGTGAATGGACGCGATGTTCTTACGGCAATGCAGCAGCGCAGCACCACCACGACTTGGATGCCCTCCGTGTTCATTGATTGACTCGTATTATTGCACGATATTTCATACATAAATATATATATATATATATATATAATCATACTCGAGAGCATTAGTCAATTATGGTCGGTTAATTATTACGATAGCATCAGAAAATCAATGAAAATGGCGCGCATTGATCGTCACATTGTCGGATGGATCAGAACAACACAATCATATTATCTATCGAGAAAATTAAAAAAAAAAAAAACACACACACACACACACCCATAGTTTAACAAATGCTAAGCTCGGTAATAAAATTGATTAGTGGGCGAAAATGAATTCAGAATTAAAACCAAAAAGGTGTTTTAAAAGTCGAATCAAGCTCGAACCGAGTGGAAGAGCCAGAGGAATTTCCATACCTTCACGCTATTGAACTGGTGGCCGATGGGGGAGCAGAGAGAAGCTGATATGACGACGGAGAAGGAGACGGCCGAGGCAGACTTATATAGGCACAATGGAGCGATGTTCGGCATCTATCTTCGTCAGAAGCGAACCCCACCGGCCACCCAGTAAAGCGTCACCAGCGAGGCTACAATAATTTTGAAGGAAGACCCACTGAAAACCGAACCCGCTGCGTGTCCCGCCTACGTGTCGCGTGACAGCGCAAAATCTACTTCCGCGTACCATGTGTAAAGATCGAGCGGCGAGTCATGGTTTAAAGTTTAAACAACCGAAGCCGAGCTGTATAGCCCCAATAAAATTCCCCAACACCGAACAGATAGCAGCAATCGCGTTGTCCTACTCGGGAGGACGACACGAGAACCCGACACCGAAAGATCACGTGCGGTCTTCTGGGACGGAAACCCAACCTTCACGTGCCCCTGGTTCTGTTCATATCTCCGTCCACCCCGTCCGCATTTAAATTTCTTTTTTTGCATTTTACGCCCTCGGATATTACGGTTTAAAAAAAATTATTTACAGAGAAAAATTTAGAGATATTCAAAAGTATATTTTTTTTCTTAAAATAAAAATTAAGAATTACTATTTTTATTTTCTAAAATTATATTTAATTTTAAAAAATACTTTAATGTTATTTTCTACTTTTTTTTTAAACTTATTTTCACGAGAAAATATTTATTTTTTCGTATTTCTCGCTTTTTTTATGTTTTTCGAATATCGCTTTTACTTTTTTATTATTACTTGTATTTTAGTTATATTCGATTTTTTATTTTTTTCTCTAATCGTATACCTTTTTACGTGTTTTCGGAGTTTATGTTTTTCAACTATTATTTACTTTTATCAATTATGATAAAAAGATAAATTTCGAATAATAATTTACATATAAAATTCACAAATTTTATTAAAAATTAGTTTCATATTTTACTAAAATAAATATATTATATGTATGTATTTTAGATTTTTTTATATAAATAAAAAACATGAAAATAGAGATTAATTTTGGAGATGAAAAAGAGAAAAAAAAAATCTATAATTGAACATGCCGTTGAATTTTTCGTCATTTGTTTTCTAATGGGTCGATTTCCAAATGTAGAACTAGAAAAACTTCACAAACAAAAATTCAAACAAAAGAAAATACTTGGCAATTTCGATAAATTGACGGGCGAGGACCTAAAAATATGCTCTACGAAACTTGGAGTTTCTGGAATTTTTTTTGTCTGCGAGGCCGAAGACCTTTCTTTAGATAAGACTATGTTCTCGGTGATGGTTGCCAGACAGAGAGAAGCCTCATTTTCTTGCAAGCAATCCATCATTTGACAACATCGAAGACTTGGAGTTTACGTGGGTCGCCGACGACTCGAAAAGAAATCCATGGAGAATGAAACACAGGAACACGCAAACATAATAAGAACGGAGGAAAAGCAGCGTGCGTGGGCAAGCCGATGCATGAGAAGAGGAGACGTGGGTTGCTGTCCCACCAAGCAAAGCTCGTCTACGCAGCTTCTTTTGGACAACAAATCCAAGCTTAACTTCGTTTAAAAATGGTTTAGGCCGCGTTTGAGGGGGAAATCAAAGATGAGTTAGGTCCCTTTGGTGGAGGGTCAAAATCAAATTTAACTTTTAAAATTAAGTTCAGTGAATCACTTTTCTAAACTAATATATTTTTATTAAAATTAAAATTTCAATAATTCAAAATTTAAAAAAGTACTTAATTTTTTATAATAATTTAATTTAATAATAATATAAAATAATAAATATTAATTTTACAAGAAAAAAATTTTTGAAACGAACCGATGTTAATCCTGATCCCAAAACAAACGAGGCCTTAGGCTCTCTAGCTCAACCGACCCTCTCTAATCCCTAGCTTCACCTTTTGTTTATTATATTTATACAAATGAAAATTAAATTATTTATCTCGGTTGAGTTTTTAATTTTGCGTCTTGAAATATAACATCCATTTACAAAAATAACAATTAAATAATCATGTGGGTGCCAAAAGACCAATTAAATTATTACTATTTAGCAGTATTAATTATTGGACATTTAAATGATCAAATTTTATTAAAATTATTTATAATCATTATCTCAATTAGAACTACATTTGAATTATAAAATTTTAAGTTCGCGTTTTATTTGTGAGTAAATAGATGAGGTTTTAGCAATATAATGTTAATTTTTATATACTTGTCATGGGATTATCCAAGCGGGCCTCAATGGGCCAGTACAATTGTGGGCATATTTCAGCTGGCCCAAGGCCCATCTGGTTTTCCCAACTTGCACAGAGCATTTTGTGACGGCCGGTGACCAGGCGCAGCCTAACAATCAGCCCATCCATCCTGTAACGAGAAATCGTTCTACGGTCAAGATTGCGCAGCTCACAAGCTGCAAATCCCAGCCGTCAGATTACAAAAGCCCCTGAGCCCCAAGCCCTTCAAAAGCCCGCCGCCGAGCTCCCTCGCAAAAACCTTCGAGAGATCCGTTTCCAGATCTCCATTGAAACCAAGAGGTGATCCCGATCTCTCCCAGTCCACGGTTTCGATCTCGTAGTCCGATTCCAGGGTTCTGATCTTTCTCTGTTGTAGGGGGATGGCGGCGGAGGAGGCGAAGGCGGCTGCGCCGGTGCCGGAGTCGGTGCTGAAGAAGGCGAAGCGCGAGGAGGAGTGGGCGCTGGCCAAGAAGCAGGTGACGGAGGCCAAGAAGAAGAAGGACAAGGAGAACCGCAAGCTTATATTCTCTCGGGCGAAGCAGTACGCCAAAGTGTATCTGACTCAGGTCTGCGAGATCTCTGTGTGTCGATTTTCATGCCCTGATTTGGCCTTCTTTTGTTTCATTGTATATTGAGGAATTTGGTTTTGTGATTCTTTTAGGAGAAGGAGCTGATCCAGTTGAAGCGCGATGCGCGGCTCAAGGGAGGGTTCTATGTCTGCCCGGAACCTAAGCTTCTCTTCATCATCCGCATCCGTGGGTACGTTGCCTTTTCCTCAGTTTTTGGTCGCTTATTTTTTATGTAATTGGTTGCCGACTTTAGATTTTCTTTTTTCTGGATCGTGTATAAGGTCGATGTTATTGATCGAAGATCTATTGTTTATATACACGACAAGATTGTTAGTTAGTAGGATGTTGTGTATTCTAATGACTGCATTTTTCTAGTAATCGATATAATTTTAGAATGCGTTTTTGGATGTTATTTTGGCTAATCTCACATGGTAATTTCAATTACATTGTTGTGCACCACAGTGTATTTAACTGAAAAATCACAAGCTACTCACTAAATCATAATTTAAATTGGTTTTATCAGGTGAATCATGTTGATCTTTTCTGGACAAGAATACACTCTAGGTAAAAATCTCTTTATGGATAGCCTTGTTGGATTCCCATGGCAAAATAATGGAACTGCCATCAACTTTGCTTTGAATATGAAACTAGAGAGTGCGAAAAGAAACAAAAAAAAAGAAGATTCCAAATTTTGCTTATTAAAGATTCTAGGTTGTATCTATTAGGTTGTGAAAAATTGCCAACTTCTCAAAGATTCCAAGGAACTGCCATAAAATTTTCTTTGAATGTGAAACTAGAGAGTGCAAAAAGGAACAAAGAAAAAAATTCCAAGGTTTTCTTCTCGAATATTCTAGTTTGTGAGAAGTTGTCAACTCTCCCATACTGGAAAGATACCTTTTATTGAGACCCTAATTGGAAAGATACCTGGGTATGTCTATTTTTTGAATCACTAGCCCTGGCCTCAAGTTAGGGGTTTTTGAAATACTGATTGGCCAATCAAATGGGTGTTCTTTACTATAGTATGTTTGTGATCCATTTGATTTTGCACACTGAATGCCAAATGGTGGGATATTTGTTAATTTAGGGACATTTGATAATAGGCTAGAGGCTTATAGATGATATTGAACCTGGCTTCTAATGCTCAGAGATCCAGGGTCTTGAAGGTTTTTGGGTCCATGAACTTTTGTTAGTTTTGAGGGTAAGGTGCTGGTTAGATTGGGCTAGGCTAAAAGATTGGATTGCACTCATGTGTCCATTCTACTTGTTTCACTGGGTGCAACAGATGTCCTGATTTTAGGGATTCACAATTTGTTGGTGAGTTTTCTTTGTGGCAATCACTTGCTACTTGTCATTTGTGCGATGATTCGTGTAATAAGCTTGTTCCTATCTGATAGTGTTTCCTGACACAATCTCATGTTATAATGTTCATCTGAACAGAACTTTGCCCCTATAGTGTTTCCTGACACAATCTCATGTTATAATGTTCATCTGAAGAGAACTTTGCCCCTATTTGATTTTGTTTCTTAGCATACTCTCACTTATAAAAAATCTGTTTCTCAGAGATTCAATGTTGAGTATATTCTTTTGTTATAAAGTTGATGCCATACAACCTAAAACCCAATGAGTTACTATGTGTTCTGACTACCACAGTTTTTCTTTTCTAAGTTGCTGATTATGTATTTTTTTCCTCGTGTAGTATCAATGCCATTGACCCAAAGACTAGAAAGATCTTGCAGTTGTTGCGTCTAAGACAGGTGAGCATGTGAAAATGCTTGCCATGGTTTGATTGACTTTTTTATAATGCTTACTATTTTTCCCATTTCAGATATTTAATGGGGTTTTTCTGAAAGTCAACAAGGCAACAATGAACATGTTACGCAGGGTTGAGCCTTATGTGACATACGGGTATTCAATGCTTCTGAATTTTCATTTCCAGTTTTCAGAGATTTAATGTGGATATTATTGCTTATGTTGAGGTTCTCCTATTTTTTAGGTACCCAAATTTGAAGAGTGTTAGGGAGTTGATATACAAGAGAGGTTTTGGAAAATTGAACAAGCAGAGGGTCCCATTGACAGATAATTCTGTCATTGAACAGGTTTGAACACGACGACATTGTCTTTTTTTTATGAGAATGTGGCCATATATTTGGTTCGATGGTTGATTTACAATACCATTTATTTTGTTATCTGTAGGGCCTGGGAAAGCACGGGATAATCTGTGTTGAAGATCTCATCCACGAGATCATGACTGTGGGGCCTGACTTCAAGGAGGCAAACAATTTCCTGTGGCCATTCAAACTCAAGGCACCTCTGGGTGGCCTCAAGAAGAAGAGGAACCACTATGTTGAAGGCGGTGATGCTGGCAACCGTGAGAACTACATTAACGAGCTAATCAGAAGAATGAACTAGATTTGAATTTCCTCTTCTTGTCCTTCATTGAAGTCTGGATTTTATTCAAACTTAAACCAAAATTTTGTTTCACGAGGATTTGCCGGCCCCTGCCCATTGCAGCTGGGAAACATGAATTTAGTATCAGTTTTGTGCTCTATTAGTCTCTATGCTTCACTCTTGAGATGCAGAATGCAGTAGATTAAGTTACGAAAAAAAAATCTCATGTTTTTTTCTTAACTAAGATTTATTATTATATATGTTTGTTGATTAGGTTGTTATTTGTTAGTCCATTAATTGTTTTAGGCTTCTTAACTGCAATTAGTTATTGTTCTGGTTTTTTTTTTTGTTTTGTTTATTATGGCTTTATATTTTGATACTTGCACTCCAGGGAGACCAAAAGCAAATTTATTGGATTTTCTCAAGTTTCGTTGTACATTTAATTGAGAGAAAAAAAATATTCTTTCTCATGTTTTTCATTTTATCTTCAAGATCTAATTTCTTCTGCCGTTGATGCGACATAACAATAAAAATAAAATTTAAAGCTTCCCTATACAAACCGTCTCCAGATCCCACCCGGAGTTTCGATCACATCAAGAAAAATGGGTGAAGTCACAAATGATGATCTGTTATATTATATGCTATTAACAGCGATCTGACAAGGATCAGTTTGGCGAACGTGATCGATCCCACTCAACCCTTTCGCACGCCCTCGCCCAATTGCTTCTAATTAATAACCAGCGTTGTGGTGGCCAGTCGATCCATCCCGGGGTCCATATGTTCATTTTAAATTATTGCGTGTTTTTTCTACAAAATAAACAAATAATTTCTTTTATTTGCTTCAGATAAAAGAATCTCACATTAGATAATTAAATAAAATATGCTGAATCGCATGGAAGATGAATTAAATGCCTATGCGGGAAATTTCTTTCAAGACTGAATGATAATTGTTTTGAGTCATTTATAATTGACGGTCGCAATTTCCCTTTGCTCCAAAGTAGATCGGCGCTTCTGGACATTTTTATACTAGTTCAAAACTCTTCTCGACGTGACATGAAGAATCAAGGACGACCTTCGCTAATCTCAACCAAAATTTTCTTAATTTTAGAATTTAATTTCTCTCTCTTCTTTATTTTTCATTGAATATGAAAATTCAAAATTCTAGGGAAAAAAGGGTCTGATAGTCAGTCAGTCAGTCAGTCAGTCAGTCAGTGATACATGATACTCGAAGTGAGTTTTGGTTGCTGGCCCTGCCACATTGTCCTTCATTCATAAATAAAGCTCATGCAAAGTGTCAGTGCAACCAATCACGCTCTTCAAATCCTAAAAGCAAACCATCAAACCTGCACTCAAACTCGGAGCCCACTAACCCTGTTCATTAACTTCATAATAACTCTCATTTGTACCTAATGAAATCCAAAAAAATTTTAAAAAAGAAAAAAAAAAATTCTAGACCTTCATCTTCCTCGCCATGAGCACCACCACCACCATCCAAGGACACGGTTAGTCATTCTAGAAAAATATATACACACAGATCAAAATATTTTACAAGCTCACACAATTAGGTTTTCAAATTCTACTAACGAGAGAGAGAGAGAGAGATCAAGAGATTAAATCCTAAGGATAGGTCTCGAGCCGGCGGGAGCAGTTGCTGCAGTAGAACTTCCTCTTGATCTTGATACAGAGAGGGAGACAACACAGCCGTCTCGTGCCCTCGATGTCGGTTGCCGTCACCGCTCCTTTGCAGTAGGGGCAGTTCCCCGGGGCCCGGTGGCTCCCCAGCACTCTCTCCTCCTCCTCACAAAGAAACACCAGACACATCTCTCCTCTTCCTGCTCTCGCCAAATCAGCCTTGGCTGGCTGCGTTCTTGCTCTTATATAGACGAGGAAAAAAAAAATCCAATACTTAAATAAATAAATAAATAAATAAAATAAATACTATTGGAGGATTGACGTATCCAATAAAATCGTTGTGTCTGAAGCCCCTTCCAGACACGTAAGCGAAGTGATCAGAGGAAGTCTGCATGTGAGAGCTGCACGCATGACATGTTGCGCTCGACCGGAATGGTTTTGTTCGGCTTTGCATTTGAGGCTGGATTTCGAATTACCAAATTTGGAATTTTTATTATATTAAATGAATCATTAATTGATTGATTTAATTTTTGATATGCCATGGATATCCTAAGAATGGTTTGAACTGATTTATTTCGTCGAGCAATTAAAAACTAAAAAAATGTGTCAGATTAATTTTTTTTTTCCCCCCTTTCCGAAGGATTTGGCACGAGTTTGAGGCGCAGGAATGTATTGTACCGAATCTCCTCGCGTGATTTCACGTGTGTGAAGTATAATGCGGAGGGGTTTGAATTGGTACCGGGTTTGGATCCGAGTACCCGGATCCGGTTAAGAGCTGACGAAAGCTTGCTTATTCTCATCAGCGGCGCGGGCAACCGCTTAAGATTTTTGGCAGCACGGTGGCACGTCGCAGGTCACGTGACGTTTGCTTGTGGAATTTGGCCGCACGCTGCTGCGCGGTTTCGGGGGAGCAGAGGCGATCCCAGCCGTTGGATCGGATGTGGGACGCGTGATGCGATCTGATTCGGTGGAGCCCGCAAAGAGGTCCGTGATTGTACGAACCGTTTGCGGAGCGCAGACGCGATGAGTCTGAGCCGACGGTACGTGCTGCGACCACGTGATCTCACCGGACAAAACAGGTATGGGCGGTATTCTCCTCAATTTTTTTACACGATACTTTTACCATGTTTGCCATGTCATCCAAAGGAAATTTTTTTTTTTTATAATCTGCCATAAAATTTTAATATTATAAAAATAGTTAAATATTATTATATTATTATTACAATATACGATTGTTATAATATTTTTCGAGGTTGTTAGTAATAATAGAAATTAATTTGAGATATTTATCAAATCAGATGGACTTAATTAAAATTTTAAAAATTATAAAAAAATTTAATAAATTACTAATAATGGGTAGGGAATTTTCCTAATATCTTAAGTACCATTTAGTTTGGAATCATAATAAGGATCAGAATCAAGACTAATGAATCACTTTTATAAATTAATATCTTTTTATCAAAATTAACGTTTCAATAATTTAAAATTTAAAAAAACTATTTAATTTTTTATAATAATTTAATTTAATAATAATATAAAATAAGTAATATTAATTTTATAAGAAAAAAATAATTTTGAAATGGGCTGATCCTGATCCAAATGGGCCTTTATGACTTTTTTGTTTCAGTGTAAATTGAAATCTTTATCTCACATAATTACAAATTTTTTAAATTTTTTTATTTTTTCGGCGAATTGAAAATCCAAGTGGTGAAATTTGAGGAGCAATTGATAAAAGTTAACTACATGAATAATTATATAATTTTTTTAAAAAATTGAGGGGCATATGAGAACAATTTTAGAGGTTTTCGAGCGAAAAAAAAACCCTAAAAAAAAGGGTCTCGGATTCAATCGCTGCTGCAGCTGTCGTTACGATGGAGATGCAAATTGTAGGTATTCAGATTTGCTACTGGGT
This sequence comes from Trichopus zeylanicus subsp. travancoricus, assembly GCA_005019695.1. Classification (NCBI taxonomy): domain Eukaryota; kingdom Viridiplantae; phylum Streptophyta; class Magnoliopsida; order Dioscoreales; family Dioscoreaceae; genus Trichopus; species Trichopus zeylanicus. Next base: position 107,752 of record RXID01014524.1, read on the forward strand.
GAACTCAATGGGTTCACCCACCCTTTTGGGCGTAGTGATTGCGTCGAAATCCACCACAACCACCGCTCCACTACTCCATCAATCGCTACAATAGATAAAATTTTTTTTAATAAAATTGGAGAAATTATTAGATTTGAGTGTTTGGATACATATTTTTTTAGCAGAAATTGAGTAATTTCGAATTTTTAAATTTCATAATTCTGTTATTTGATTTACAAATAAAATTCATTAATTTTAGATATTTTTTGAATTTCCGTATTTAGTTGGAGTATGAATTGAGGGTTATTTATAAAAGTCCTTTTTCTCCGGCTGGGCTGTGCGCCAGAGCATTTCATGGCAGAGCTCCTCGCGGCCCGACGGGACCCGCCGGAGCACCACCTTCACCTGCACCGCAACCTCATCGCGGACGTGTTGGCGCACTGCCACACCGAGTCCCGACAGGCCACGCGCAACGTCGCCTGCTCTTCTCCCCATCCTGGCTCACCTCGCTCGAGCGTGCCTTCCTCTGGGTTGCCGGCTGGAAGCTGGCCCTCGCATTCCGCCTGCTCGGCTCCGGTGGTGTGCGTGGCCTCATAGCGGAGCAGGCGCGGGCGGTTGAGGACCTTCGGCAGCGAAGGAGAGGGAGATTGGGGCGGAGATGGCGCGGGTCTAAGAGGCAGTGATGATGCCGGAGATGTTGAGAATGGAGCGGGGACGGGCCTCGTCGGGGCGTTGGACACGGAGCGACTGGGCACGGACTCGTCGAGGCGTCGGAGACGGAGCGACTGGGCATGGGCTCTTCGGGGCATCAGAGAAGAATCGGGAAGGGGACGATGGAGGAGGAATGGGATTCTTCGCCAACTCCAGTAACTTAAAATTAGGTGTGGACCCTATCCCAATTTTCTAAAAATTAGGTATATTTTGACTTTAATATAAAAAATATAAAATTTAAATTGAGAATGTGTGAAATTATCCGATTCTGTAAATTTCAAAATTTAAAATCGAATCAAATATCAAAATTAAAAAAATTAAACTTTCAATTCCTCTATTTTCACTAAGGGTGCATTGGATAATAATTTAAAGTTAAAACTAAAATTAAAATTAGTAAATTATGTTTATAAATTAATTTTTTTTAACAAATTAATTTTATAATAATTTAAATTTTTAAAAGTAATTAAATTTTTTATGATAATTTAATTTGATAATAATATGAAATAATTAACATTAATTTCTATAAAAAAATACTCGATCGAATTAATTTTTTAGCAATTTATTACCAAACGATACTTTAAACCCAGTAAATCCTAGGACACTATTTGATTTGGAATCAAAATCAATATTTTTCAAAATTATTTTTTTTGTCGTATAAAATTAATATTACTTATTTTATATTATTATTAAATTAAATTATTATAAAAAAATTAAATAATTTTTTAAACTTTAAATTATTATAGAGTTAATTTTAATAAAAAAATTATTAATTTATAAAAATAGTTTACTAGTCTACTAAATCCAAGGCCAAAGAAAAGCCATCAACCTCCTATAGATAAAGGAAAAAAAATTGGATGGTAAAAGAGAAATTAAGACCAATAAAAAAGTTCAACTGTAACGGCTAACAAAACAACAGATTTGTATTACACAAATAAAATTGCAGTCAAAATTTAAAGGCAAAACACAAAGAAATGTTTTTGAGGGGAGAGCACAGCTCGCCACCAGTTAACATCTTATACATGGATCACACATATTTTACATGTATAACATGTTCAATTTGGGGGGAGAAAATGAGCTCGAGCAAGAACATACTCCTTTCCTGCCACAGTAACACCAGTTTGTGACCACTGCATGTCTTCCCAGCTCAGATTATCCTCCAGCACCTGTTTTATGGCAAAAGGGAATGTAATTGCAAAAGGAATAAAAATTGAAGAATGATGATTGCATTCCAAGCATCAACATGATTTACTTTTTTCCTTCTATTACATTCGTTGAACTTGAGATACAAAAATTCACCAAAAAAAATGGTAGGTCTTGAACGATCATTTTGATAGCATCAAAAGGGCAGCAGAGAGCAATGAAGCTCCTTTTGCATAGAAAATGTGGACCCACCATAAGGGCTAGGCCCAAGGATGCTGAAGGAAATCCTAAATGAAAATTGCTTCGAGAAAGAAAGAGATAAAACGGTACCTCTAAATGGTTGACCGGCAATGGTATTCCAATGGAGCGCATGACATGCTGCGGAAGAGGCTTCTTACAAAGTGACCACCGAAACACATCAATAGTATTCTCACGCTCCACATTTTTGTCACCACTTTGGATATGCAAGCTGTGATTTTGAGGTTTTTCCTCTTCTGCTTCTGTTGCCTGAGAAGATGCTGACATAATGCCATTACAGAAAGCCTTCTCCCCATTGAAACAGAGCTCATACCTGAAAACATAGGGAAATGGGCAAAAATAAATAGAACATACAAATATGCTTGCGCTAAGAGAAATCAATACCTGTAATAGCAAAATCAGAACCACACAAAACAATATCACACTGAGGATAGACAAACTGGAGAACCATGAAACACATTTAGTTCTAATTTAAAGAAAGAATGTGGTGACTGTGGCATCGAAGGCAAAAGTTTTGTTATCGCTGATTGTAGGTACATGAATAAAACTCTTGTTGCATCCTTTTGCTCTGTGAAATTGTTGTGTAGAGCAACAAAATTCCACATGGAACTAAAACATCTAATACAAGGAAAAGCTAGTTGTGAAAGAGAATGAAAATGTCAAAGTAAAAAACAGCAAAAATTTTAGATGCTATGAGTTATAATGTACTATGATGAACCAGTTGGTTAATATTCACAAATATCCATTTGTGCTCTGCCCTGACAAGTAATAGCTGTCATCAGCTCCCTGGCAACATATAGATTTAGAAAGTATGTACTTGTTAGAATTTAATACAACATTTATTCTGAATAGTGCAGCATTGCTTGTAGGAAAGCTGACATCAAATAAATGGATATGAAAATACTTGCACATCACATGTATAATGGAGTACAAAAATCAATGACTTCCATTTACATCAACCATGCATAATTTATTCCTAACAATATTTTTTGGAAAAAATTAATCAGAATATAACTTCTACCTCCTATTATTTGTTTCAAGATATAAGACTTCTCCCTTCTTCAGCCGAGCTGATGTATAAAGTGGCTTCTTTAGCCCCTTGTCAGCAACTACACTGATACTGTATTTCAGCCTGATGCAGTTAACAAAAGAGAAGCAAACAAATCAGGCAGTCAAAACATATACGTACACACACAAGTGGTTTGCCAATGCTAGTGACAACTACGGTGAATACAATAGTTCAACATCATAGATAGTCAAAGATTAATACAAGGTAATACAGAAATGTGTAGAAACACATGTTGCTCTGTAAGTGGCAGAAACAAGAATTCAGATTGGAAAAAATTTTCTGATAAGAAATGCTGCCAGAAACAGATCCTTGTCTTAGCTGTTAAACTGTCCTGAGACACTGGAGACAGCAACATCCAAAAAAGACACTAAAGTAAAGCCAAAGCTATATGATGATAGCAGATCATGATGAATTTTACAATAAAATGAGCACATAATACAACAATAATTTCCTATATATAATTTTTGACAGCAATTAGAATAAGATATCCTTCATGTTCTTTGGCACATGCAGCATAGATTAACCCTCCTTGCACATAAATATATAAGGAAAGAATATCACATTAGCAGAAAAAAATACAAAAAATACTTGCAGCATACCATGGTTCATTGCAGAGATTGTACTGAATTGTAACTTCACGGACAAATCGCTGTTGACGCAATGCATTCTGCATTACAAACAACCATGAACATCCTCTTTAAATGGCACCAATCAAATATCGAGGTAAAGAAACATTTTCAGACAGAATCACCTTTAAAATACCATGCCATCACATTCACAATCACAATCACAATCACAATACCAAGGTGAGTATATTGACTGATAAATGATTATGTACACAAGAAGTAGTCAACTAAGGATAAAAATGTACCAAGACAAATTTACAAGATCACCTAAGAAAACAACATTAAAATAGCGCAATCTAACATTCTAAAAGAAGAGGATAACTTGGATGTTCTAAAACATTGAAAAATCATATCTGCATTATTTTACCACAATCAGCCCACAATATCATGTGACTTGGTCAACAGTTATGCACCATAAACATATCCTCCAACAAGGTCTGCAAATTTATTACCCAGAAACATGAGATATGCACATAACTACTCAGGTTCATGTTCCGGATACTACATCATATCAATCTCGCAAATGAAGACAATCCAACTCTGAAGTACTTACATTTTAACCATATAAAGACGGATAAGAATGGACGAAAAGAAAAATGTACTAGTCCAGTGTAAATACCGAAGCAGCAGCCCTAGTTGTCATGGTCCGTTCAACAGATACAGGAGCAAGAGTTGGCTCCACAGCAGATATATGAGTAAGACGAGGTTCAAGATCAATTGCCCCACCACCTTTCTGTGATACAAAAAAAGATGGACTGAGGTTCAAATGAGAAAAGACAAAAAGGAATCTGCACACACAGTTGCAACCCAAGCACATGGCAATGGTACCAAAGTCAAGAGTCCAACTACAGAAAACTATACTATACTAATAGAGATTGTCATGCTACCTTCACTATGCAGCACCGTTCAACACGAAAACTACAACCACTTCCAGCTCCCCAGGCACGAGAACGAACATTGTTTCTTAGAGTTGAGGTGTAACCTACGCACAACATAAAGGAAAACCTAGTGAAACAAACCATTGTAGTAGTCAATCAGTAAAGACAAGGCAAACTATTCGCCAGCTGTAAATAGGTTGAGATTGGTGCATTAAACTCCAATGATTCTTCTGTCTTCACGATATTGCCTTTTATGTTAGAATGTTTGTCAAACTGGAATTTGAGATGACAAAAAAAGAAGCATAGTAATTAAGGGTTGATACAAGAATCCTTGTATTATTACAGCAGCAAGTTATTAATGCTTAGAATACTGTGAATCAAGCAGGAAGAAATAACGTATCAAACCTGGAAATATTGATATATGTATTAGCCCAGTAGCAACAATACTCCCACAATGGAATGCCAGAAGAGAACAACTAGACCTGGCAAATCTCTCTCATGATCATATGTTTAAAAGCTTTGACGAAAAAAAGGATGTGGTTAGACGCTGCTAGAACTCCAAATCCCAAATACACCATCCAGAGTTAGAAAGCACCCAAATTTTATATTAAGATGTGCATGCACTATGTACTTAGCAGTAGTGCTGTGAATGGCACTGGATCCAACCTGGATCCAAAAAAAGCATGGCCCATTTGATAGTGGTTTTGGAAACAAAAATTAGCCTGATGAATTGGATCCAGAACCCTCCATAAAAGCCCATATATAATCAGACCAAGATCTGGACTCATATAGGTCCCGCCCAATTTGGTCTGATTTTGGCCAAAATCTAGTATTGTTACGTTGTTTATAAATACTAGCATATGTAAATACAAATGTATATCACATCCAAGTGTAAATCAATTTAAATGTACTTCTATAAGTTTAAGCTTGTGGTTATATAGTGACGCTAAGTTCAAATATCTTGAAATTAGTCCAAAATACACATTGTAAAAATCTGGGGCCAATTTTGCTTGTCAGACCCCAACCTGGACTCTGATCAGTCTGGCCCATTTACAGGTCTACTTACTAGAGCTAAGTTGCCCAACAGTCATTAACAAACTTCAAATGCCTTTTGGCACCAGATGGTGATAACAGAAAGAAAGATAATGGACAAGCTGTGAAGACCAACTCTTACATTCCTGTGGTGGGAGAACTCGAACTGTTGCTCGTAACTCTATAATAGCAGCCAGGGGAGGTGATGCTGTTGGACGGCAATAGCCAGCATGCATGAGAACTGCCACACAAGGATTCATAAAAAAATATTATTAGGCCAAGAGTTAATAAATCATTCCAAACATTAAAATTGGCAAATGTACCTGCAACAAGATCTGAATCATTTGTGTATATATCAGTTCCCCATAGCTGCCCACCTCTGACCTGCACAAAGCAATCCATCAGACTAATATGTTAATCATCAAATATCTGACAAAAGACTGATTGCTAGGCATTGAGAAAAACAAAGAAATTCCTTCTCACTGCATTATACACAACACATTAAGCTAATTGTAGTTCTAAATATAGTGCAGTATCCATAACTGCTTGGAGGCAAAATACCAAGGCAATATGTCAAACATGTATGAAAATTAAGTTGGAATTCCCAGTGTGTGGTGAAAAAGAAAAGCATGACCATAGAGAGAAAAAAATTAGGAAAAGCTCCAAATATATCAGTAATAAATGTCGGGAGGTTGGGAGAGATGTCTGCGACTCTTAAGAAATAATGCTTTAAATAGTTGATCCAGGATTCTAATGCATTCACACGTGTTGCCAAAGAACCTTCCTGGTTTCCATTATATACAGCCAGAACAGCCAGAAGAATATGGTACCCAAGATCGTGCAGTAAACAAAATTCAGTCAAGAGAACCATACCATAGAAAAAAAAACCACACAAACTTTTTGGTTAATGATCATAAGACAATCTCAAAACTATGGTGGCTTGTGACTGAGCTTTCTCAGTTCTTTAAGTGAAGAAGCTCACCATCTCGATGAAATTCTTTTTGATGATAGTGCTCTGATGAGACAAATCATAAATATGAAAAACGGATATGGGCTTCCTTTCATTAAGCCTCTATATTTCTGACTCATGATTATACAAGACTAAGACAAGATAATAGACATTAGGTATATAGAGAATGCAAATATTAGAATTTTCCAAAAGTGAGAAGATACAGTTTAAAATTCTAAATTTGAGACTTGTATAAATGTCCCGCTTTACGAGGATATGCGTTTGGTTGTGTAACAGAAAAGGAAGGAAAAACATAGAAAATTAATATGTCAAAACCATGCACAAATGATCTTGACTTGCTATTACATACTTTATGATTTGTGGCAGTCACATATTCTGCAGGTATTCGAATTTCCAGAGTTGGATAGTTTTGAAGGCTTTCATCATTTTTAGGCTCCGGTGATGCTTCAAATTCTTTCCATGATTTAAGAAGTTCTTGCATGCATTCACCAGCTTTGTAAACAATTGAAGAAGATTCAGACTTACCTGCACTATAAAAACAATTAAATACATACCAAGACACAAAAATGGCTTAGGCCCAAAAAATTACTGCCTAGTTTCTTCTGAAAACTTGTTTGCATTTAGTTTAACATAGTTGGAAAAAGTCAAAAGGACCTAAAGTTACTCTCAGACTGATAACATGCACATGGGAAAGATAAGGGAAGAGCATGTTGCTATTCTACAGCAGTTCTATGCCATTGGCACCAATTCATGCTAATATAAGTTGCCAAATTAACTTTCATACCAAGTGACTAGTATGAGATTACAATTGGGGATATTTATCCAAATAGACCATTACAGTCAGAGATTCATTGTGAACTTTATTGGAAGATGGAACTAAATTTTCCCAGCAATGGCAATAATATAACGTTTAGGGATGGTAAACTATGCTACCGACATATAACTTTTGGGGATCAGATCCGCTAATTATTCACTCAGCATCCAGCTTGCAAGTTCATGTCTAGCAGATACATCTCTATTCAGATACAAATCCTATTGCATATCAAAATATTAAGCAGCAGCTTGAAATGCTAAAAACACAAGTATAATAATAGCATCACAAAAGGCCAAACAAATTGTTAACTCCTTGTTTGAATATTGTGGGAGCTTTGTCTCTTTCTAGAAAAAAGACCTGAACCAGTGATAATGTCTGTTATTACCAAATTAGAACCAAGCATTTGGAGCATGAATAATTTTTTAAGCAAAAATGGAAACATTTTGCCTGATCTTGAGATCTGCAAATGACAAAAAGAGAAGGGAATAGTCATTCAATTTTTACTGAGAAGAAGCATGACATAAATGTAACAAAGAGCAACTAAAAGCTATGTATAGAAGACCATCAACAACTTCTTCACAAACAACAAAGTAATAGTGAACTTAAGTCGAATGACACCGATCTTAATTATTTTTATTTTTTTCATTTCACAATATTGACTGCAAGTTAAAACAAGATAATACACCAAAGTAATAGTGCCTTTGTTACCATCTTTCCTCCTGAGATAAGAGATATTTGCAGATAGTAAAATAAAGAAAACCACACAAAATAAGAGCATGCACATCAAAGGTTAAGTGTGTTCCAAAAACAACATAATCATAGAAATTCATGCTAATGAATAGGAATTGCAACATACACTTCATTTTCCCGTGTTCTTGACCGAAAGCGAGGCTCGCGATTAGGGGTTTGAAGAGTGCCCCTGGATCTAATCATTCTCCTACGCTGCTGAACACCAGACGCAAAAACTTCTCTGTCCCTTTCTGCAACTCCATCTCCTTCTAGGCAGGCATCATCAGATTCCTTGTCATAACCCCTTCCATGCTGTTCAGACCTATCTCCAGCATCAACATCTCGTTCTCTTTTTTTGTCTTTCGAATCCTTATCATAAGACTTCCAATTTTCATCTTTTACACTTTTTTGTTCTAATGCAGCAGTTTCCTGCTCAGTATTTCTAACAGATCCATCCATCAGCTCCTTATCATTATGCGCATTCTCCTTCTCATTAATAATAGGAGTCTCTAATTTCTTAGAATCTATATCTTTATCATTCCCTTCCTTGTCCTTATGAGAAGGTTTTTTATCTTTCTCACTCTTGTCTGCATCTCTCTCCTCTCTTATCAGATCCTTTTTTTCATTACTGGCACCAGCTAGCAATATACTGTTCCGGCGGTCACTTCTATCCTTGTCTCTTTCTC